>WAAD01018897.1:304057-337586 GCA_013389945.1 Fregata magnificens
TGAAAGAAAAGTAAGGTGGAAAGCAGAAGCAGGAGACAGAAACAGCAACCAATTGCAGGGCCAATATTTTCTCTGAAAACACAAATACTGTTCTTATCAAGACAAGGATTATGGGATCCAAAAGACAGGAAAAGGACAGGAAAATGCATTTACATAAACTCAGACATATAGCCAAGATCTACAGTACAGGAACCAAGTGCTACTGTACTACAGGATTATCAGAAAAAGTAACAAAGCATCTGCCAGGTGACTGCATCCGTGAGGTTGGGAATTCCTGCTCAAGACTAGACTGAAGCCACTGTTTTGGTCCAAAACCACAACATTTACCAAGGCAAAGAGCACCATGCTTTAACACCACCCTTTGCTGCATATATGCCAGAGCAAAAGCTGCTTATCTTTTTCGGAATACACTGAGTCTGCCCATGATCTCTGCCAGCAGATTTCTGGGAATCAAAGTTTTCAAAGATGTTTAAAACTGTTTTTTTCATAATAACTGATAATTGGGTTTGGAGTATTAACTCTTCTGACAGATGAAAGATCGCAACTCAGATGCTCTCAGATGAGATTCAGTGGCTTAGAAAAAACCTGTTATCTCCACTCATTCATGAAAACACATCCTAACACAGATCCTGAGTTATATTTTAAGTGTACGTTACACTGTAAGCGTACAGTTCTGAATTCTTTCTAGAAGAAATATGAAAGGAAAAAATTCCACACCCAGAATGACAAAATATGCTCACATTCCTAAAATTTCTTACATTTGGGCCTACTTAATACAAGCCAGTAATTCTTCTGATATTTTGAGAGAGGTAAGGGTAAGGCCATAGGGCGTTGCTATTCTGTCAATGTCCCACAATTTCCTGTGCAAGAGAGACAGAAGAAAGAAACCTGCATGTTCTTGCAAAAACCCACAAGCAGTATCATTTTTCAGATCAAACAAGGAAGAGGGACAGAACCTGCTTCTGGTGCATGAAAAGAGGCAGTGAGACAATTCAGAACCATTAAATTCACACTCAAGCCTTGAAAGCCTGAAGGCAGCTCTTTAGTATGTACCATTTAGCAATAGAGCATTTTAATTTTTTAGATTGAAAATCTGGTTTCAGGGACTTTATTCCTCCAATTCAACTCTTCAGCAGGTAGGAAGTTCCTCCAACTCCTCTGTATCACTAGTGTTAATAATTAAACCCCCAAAACACTTCTTTTCTGCATCACTGATCATAAAAAATAAAAAAGACCAGGCAGAGAGCTATTAAAAATTAGGATTTTTTGCTTGCCCATTTGTTTCAGAGCATGCTAAATCTTTCAGCATTGACTAGCTGTTTCAGGAAGCTGG
Organism: Fregata magnificens; assembly: GCA_013389945.1. Classification (NCBI taxonomy): domain Eukaryota; kingdom Metazoa; phylum Chordata; class Aves; order Suliformes; family Fregatidae; genus Fregata; species Fregata magnificens. The sequence continues at coordinate 305,391 of WAAD01018897.1, forward strand.
GGGTGTCTCTGAAAAGTTGAGATACTGATTTAAAATGATCCAGTGCTTTAAAAGGCATTAAGAAAAAGTCATCCATAGACGAGACAGAACAGTGATGGTAGCAGTAAAGCACTGCCACTTCTGTAGGAAAAACAGACCACCACAGGAACAACAGAGCCTCTGCTGCTGGTTATCAGTCATTTCCAAGGCATTTGATGGCTGATTTTAAGACGCGATGGGAGAAAGGGCCACTCTCAGACGTGAGCTTAGAACCAGGACCCTGACCAAACTTTCCTTGTGGCATTCATTTTCTGGCCAACGCAGAAAACTTAGAATAATTTTCTGTCCTACCTTGAAAAATAAGAAAAGAACATCTATGCTAAAACATATGACATTGTTGGATTATTTTAACTCATTAGGATATAGAGAGTTAAATTGGGATATATTTGATTTTCTAAGTAGCTTCAGAAGCTGTTAAGAAAGTCGAGTGGGGAAAGGGAGAGGATGCATTTGAGAGTTTGTAATTGTTGATGGTTTCCATTTCCCATCAGGCTGACACAGAGAGTCTCATGCAAACAACTTTGCTGAAATCTCTTCTCTTCCAGGAAACTCAAAACTGCCATTCGGGATTCAGCTGGCTGCTCCTTCCTCTGGTCACTGGAGATGTTTTATACACTGCTCATCTACCAGGAGGAACAGACAGAGACAGAGCCTCCTGCTCCAGCCTGGGAGCAATTCCCGTACATGCTTCGACTCATCTCTAGGCTAGTAGAGTAAAAAATATTACTAATCGTGAGGAACGGAGAGCCCTGAGCTGCAGTGGGGAAAAGACATTTCTGTCTGCATATTATAGCTTTGGGTCGCTGTGTAAACCAGCCACTGTTCTGGTCTTGACCACACAAACGCTGCTGACCTTATCGAGCTACAGGCATGAGAAACCGTCTGATAAGAAAAGAGAACAAAATCACCAATCTCGCAGACACTCTCCGCTGTGGTTCCTGTACTGCCTGCGTTGTATTGCACGTACTTCACATGCACACAGGTAGTTGCTATTTGACCTGTGATGCAATTTCATGTATAAAGGGAGAAGAGGGTTAGCATTTCCTTTTTTGTATCATGCTGTTCTTACTGAGGGCTCACCGAAGCAGTGTTTCAGAGAACTAAAGCAATATACTACAGATGGGTGGGACATTTTTTCCCCATTGGAAATAAAAGCCATGATCCAAGCCGGCTTTTCCTCTCGTCCATCCATCTTAACAAAACACCTCAGCCCCAAGCCAATTACATGCAGCTGAAATAACCAAAGTCCTCCAGCTGACTGATACATCCCAACAAGCAGGGGCAGAAAACCCCACAGGATGCTGTGATGTCCAAGCACAGGCTAGGAGGGAGGTTGCAGGACACCTCCTTGCAGCCACGACTCATTTCAGTCCAGCTTCCATAAGGCAACATGCTGCTCCATGAATCACTACCTCCAAAGTCTCCCTCCCACCCCATGTCCTTAAGCAAGAGGAAAATAAAGCATAAGGTTTGCATTTCCCAGATTTAATGAAAAACAAAAGGCGGGGGGGGGGAACCCCGACTTACTTGCACAGTAGTACGAATCCTTATTGAAAGGTTTCATACAGTGGTAACAGGTTGCTTGGGCTACAACAGAGGTTGCAGTGAAGAGATGTCCATTTAACAGCTTCTTATCTTTTTCCTTTTCCTTGGAATCTTTGTCCTTCTCTTTAGTCTTCTCTTTATCTTTCTCTTTTTCCTGCCGAGAAAAAATGAACAAATGCCTCGTTACTTCGCAGAGGTCTATTCTCTAGTTACAAATTCTTCAGTGTTTGCCTTTGGCACTATGACGATATCGATCGGCGTACACCTTAACAATAGTCATGTGTGTGCACAGCTCTCCATTAAAAAAATCAGCTTACAGCCCCCATGGATGTAGATTAACACACTACTGACTCACAGAGCCTTCTGCACGGGTATCTCAGCAGCAGAGACAAAATTGAGTCTGTTTTGAAGGAAGCTATTTTCTTCCACCTTTGTTTTATATTTGCTATATAAGGACGTCTTTTCTTCTAGGCTCTAATCAATCTCTTCGGCACTTTCAATGAATTGTGTTAAATACAAACACCACGTGTAATGTGTATCAAACTTTCAACACAGTTAATTTTTAAGGCCGACCCATAAGACTCATGCTTTGCAGCTGCATTTTTAATGGAGAACGCAAACTCTTCCCCAGTGACGGTACAGCACCACTGCCAGAATATTTCCACCTCCATTTTCCTTCTGACTAGCAACTTTTTCAACAGTTTCATGCAACCCCAAGTAACTATGTGAAGCTTTTTGGGGAGATGGATCTTTCACAACCTCTCGAAATATGGCATCACAGAAAGGCTGAGGAACAACAGCAACACCATAAAAGATTATCTTGTCTTCTGGAAGCCGCGGTTCAACCTCTGGGCTACTCAGCTTTGGAAAGATGACAAGCACAGACAGCTTCTCCAAGTTTTAGCAGAGTTTTTTCTTACCTTTCTATTACCTGACATAGAAAATTGCTAAATACTAAAAGTTTGAAACATTTTTCCCTGCAGCCTTCGTGAATTTGGAATTCTCCCAAATAATTTTTAAAGCAAACTCCATAGAAAAACTCCAAATTTGAATTATAGAGACTCCTTGTCTTTCTATGTACCACCCTACAAAATGTTTACCATACAATTCAGCTTCAGATCTGTATTTTAACTGTTACTGCGGATTTCATGGCATCTGAAAGAGCAGCTTAACCAGAAATTGGTAAAGTCTTCTGTAAGCTTATCTTTGCACTTCGTTATTTATATGCCACATGCCCTTTGCTAAATATTGTCAGAGCCTAAATATCAGAGAGCTGCAGAGCACCCCATGTGAGCAACCGCCATGAAGCAGTTAAAAGAGGTATTGAGCTCTGCAGTCACCGGAAGGGAAACTTTTGAGCATTTGATGACACACTCAAATAATTAGTAACTCAGCCTAAGGTCTCCCTTCTCCCAACACACCCCAGGCAAAATGCCAGTGTCGGAGTCTCTCCCTGCAAAGCCTCATAAACAGCAAGTCTATTACTGGCCCCAAATGCTATTTTGTTCTGCAAAGAAGCAAACCCAAGAGCATTACTGGACGGAATAATCCTGTCTGAAGCAGAAAACCTGCCAGGAAGAGTCTGCTTTCAGGCACATCTCCGCCTCCTTTCAGCCATCAGCTCTGATCACCACCCCACGTAAACCTCCACAGCCCCGTTCTCCATCCTCTGACCTGCCCACCTCTAACCATGTCCAGCCTGGCAGGACTCAAGAACTAAAACTCTGCAGTTTAGTCCTTGGCCGATGGTACCAAGTTGACGCCTGGAGTTTTGCTCCATTGCCAGGACTTGTGAAGCTCCAGGAGAAAAGATCACCCTACGCTCAAGACAGATCTTGCGACTCTCACGCTTAAAATGCTGAAAGGAGACTCACTGTCTCATACTTTAAATGTACCTGATGTTTACTGCAAAGCCCAGTAATTCTAGAATCTGGAATAATACCCTGTCTTCATAAATTCACTGTAAAAAACATTTTAATTAAAGCTGAATGACCTCAGGAAAAACAGGAAACGGGTGCACTGCTTTCAAGGAGGAAACAGCAAACTTCATACACGGGATGCCAGCCATATCACTGAAATACAAGGTCTCAAAACGAGATTTTTTTTTTTTTTTTTTTTTTTTTTTCCTTACAGTTAGTGGAAGGTTTTTTTTTAAATAAAAGGACTGTAAAAACAAAACCATTTTCCTGCGCTATCAGAGCTGCCAGCGTGACTTGACGCACGGCTTCATGGCTGAACCTGCACCGACGTGCGCTAACAGACACGACGGGTACTGCAACTCGGTCGTATGGCCCAAAATAACAGACCGTGCACCTCAGCAGCGGATCCTGCTCCGAAATAACCATGAAGCTCTTACCTCCCAATGCTTAAGTCCTACTAGCTTCACTGTTATTTGAGGTACTTCGGCAAATTTATTCCATTTTATCGACATCCTTCCCCCAGGGGCGGGAGGGCTGCTCCCCACCAGCATTAGCCCATCGTGATGACCAAGAGCTGCCAGCACGGATGGCCGGAGGGGGACGGCAGTCAGAGAGGAGTTGAGCAAAAGGAGGAGGGCGGGACGATTGTTGCTAACTTCCTTGAAGATGATTTTAGCTACTTTGCTACTGCTTTCATCTTGTGCTACCCTAGCTTCCACTGCTTAAAAAAAAAAAAAAAAAAAAAAAAAAAAAAAAAAACAAAAAAANNNNCCCCCAAAAAAAAAAAAAAAAAAAAAAAAAAAAAAAAAAAAAAAGCTAAAAAACAATACAGGCAGGAAATTATGGGATTAATATTTTAGAAGTCACAAGTCAAAACGAGACCACCTATTTAAAAGGCAGAGGGTGGTAAATCAAATCCCCTGTGATGTTTGGGACCCAGAGAAAGTGAATTTTAACGTACCTCAGTGTTGCTATGTAGTACTTCAGTAAACAAAGTGCTGCAGAAGATTTCCCAGACAGAAAGGTTTCACGTGTTTGCGCTCTTCCTGCTCTATGGGTCACAAATATTCCCTGTCTCCTACTCCTTTCAAACACTTACAACTCTTACTATATACACTGTTGGTGGTACAACGCTACCTAATAACTGTGCAGGTCAAGGAAAAAAGAGAAGTTACTCATGCTAATTTTTTTGTCGTCATTTCCCAGAAACTCTCTACCAAAATTAAGAAAATGAGTCTTTTTTTTTTTCCTAATTGACAGAGGATATAGCATGTTTTAGACTTCGCAAACGTGAATCATTGCATGCTGCTGATTTCAAGAGATTCGCTGACTAATACCCAAATAACACAAAGTACACGCCAGACACAGATAAATTCACACAAACTTCTATCAGTATCCCCTCCAGTTAATACTCCAAACATCCCTTTATTTTTAGGCGTTCTTTTACATAACTATTTACACCATTTTCAAAAAGAGCTGTTGCCATTAGTAGGCTCAGATGTGCTTTATTTTATGGTTCATCTTAGAAAATGGTGTATTTCTGAAGGTTTGGAGAAAAGTAAAACCTAGTTGGAGCCTCTCTCTCTCCTGACAGCCCAGACAGCAGCAGAAACCAACTCTTCCTGTCCAACTTCCTCTTTCAAGGTTTGTTGTTTCTCTTTTTAACTCTTACAGGTTATCATCAGCCATAATGCTTCTGAGAACTCAGTGTTCCCAAGAATTTTTAGGTCAAATTATTTAAATGTACAGCTGAAGCCCTAGAAATGTATGTAATGCAAACATTCCACTGTGAGCAGAGAAGAAATGGTAATTTGAATGATATTATGGCTGTTTAGTTAGTAAAAATATCAGAACTGATACGAGCTGTAATTTTGGTAGTGTGTATTATTGTTGGGATTTTGGAACAAATCTTTATCAACAGTTTCAGGCAGAATCATGAAATTAGTGAAATCAGACTGCACTTATTTAACAAAAGCAGAGCAAATACCTCAAAGCACTTCTGTTATATGTTCTTATCTGTCCCAACGAGATCTCTTTTGTATATAGACATCCCCCCCCCCCAATCTTGCTTTAGAGATTATACACCCGAAGTGCAAGAACCAGTTAATGAATTTCCAGTCTCGTTCACAGGCTGTGCAACATGCTCCACAACTTCTCGCTAGTGGTTTGCAAAGAGATTCTATGCAAACAGATTTCTTTTTTTTTTTTTTTGACATCGTACTTTGCAGCAGGCAATGGCATTGTCTTAAAGCTGCTCAGCAGCAGCTGTGAGCTGCTGGTACTTGCAGCTTGCATCTTTAAAGGCAGATCCATAAAGAGGAACTGTGCGTTAGGATGACTGATCTCACTACAGCTGGTACCTCATTGCAAAGGTGATGCAATCTTCCAAAAACATGTATCAAAATGTGTGTTGGATTGTGAGAGCACAGAAACCGAGCTATGTTAGAGGAATACTCGGGCTAAAACATCAAGTGCTTATGTTGGGAAAGGCTAAAATCATTGTGCAGATGAAACGTGACCCCTCCCATGCGTGTATGCTTCAGCCCAGCCTTATTCTGCAATAGGCACAATGCTCATTATGCCACGTTTTGTTTCCCGTTTGCTATTCAGACACTCATCAGAATATGTAATTATGTGTCCTAAGGGCCTTCCAATAGTATTTACCAACACATTACCTAACTATGTAATATACGTTGCCCACTGTGAGGTAAGGTGCTCTTAGCTTCTGTCAGACATGATAAACCGAGGTGAGACTCAGGTAAAAAATCCAACCAAGCCAAAAAACCCCCAAACATATATTAATCTTCAGGGAACAATCTAAGGCAACAACAGCCCATTTGTGTGAAGTATTTAGCATTAATGTAATTATTTCTGTAACCAACGCTGTTCCCAGGAAATTCAGCTGTGTTGAGCAGTGCTTAACCTTCAGCAAATTAAAGCCCAGGGCTTCAAGGATGGAAAAAAGGGAAAATATAAATATTGGCCATCACTAAAGGTCACTGTTTGAGCAACTTCTCCAGCAGTGCACGGGAACTTTGTGGCAAAGGTAAAAATAAAAGGGAAACACAATACAGCCTTTGGCAGCCAGTCCCTTCTTAGAGCTCCTGTCCTCATTTTGTTAAACACCTCTCAGGTTCTGTAAAAATTAGACCCATCAATCACTGCAAAGCCATAACTCATGCCGGAGCACAATCTATTTTATATAAAATAAATGAAGCTTCTTTCTGTGGGGAAAAGAGGCAAAAACATTGCACAGGAAAACTCACCTCAGATGCATTTCAATTTTGGGGTGCTAAGATTTCCCATGTAGCTATTCCCTATTACCCCACAGACAATCCTCCCTTCGCAAAAGGAAGAAAGGAAGAAAAAAGAAAAGAAAGTCAGGCAAAGACATAAATACCACCCTATGGAAACACACTGAAATACAGAATTCAGCTCTGCTACCTGTGGGTATTTCACGGCTGTATAAATCACAAGAAGCACTTACTTTGCTCTTTTTGCTGCTAGACATTTTATTCCTGAGGTAGCTGAAGGTGCGACTGACTTTTGTTCCACCTTTAGAGCGGTCACTGCTGCTTTCTTCAGATATGCTACAATCAAAAAAGAAAGAGGTTGCTTTTTTTCCCCCCCCTCCCAAAGCATCTATTAAAATGGATAGATTCTTTTTTAAAGGACAAATGGATTTCTTATCCAACAGAGTCACGGGTTGCTTTATGGTGTTATATGAAAGAAGGCAAAACGCGAATCCAGTAGTTTGTCATATATTTCAAGGAATCCTTTAATCTGTTTTTAAGCAATCTCCAATCTCAAACCATGCCGTAGCACCCTCTGCTGCTCCCGTGGCCAAATAACCACTAACCAGCTTGCAGCATCTGCCCATTTACATGGCCAGTATTGCAGATGCACAGTCAGTCATGGCATTTAATCATCGATATTTCAGACAGAAAGGGATAGACAGGCACACGTCCTTTAAAGAGAAATATCCTTCCAGAGAAAGACATCTAATGAACTCTGAAAAGGCAGTGAGTGTCTTTAACAGAAACCACACTGTCTGCAAAGACTCCCCTGACAAATGAGAATACCAATACTAAGTAATAAACAGCAATGGCTATTTGTATTAATTTAGGCATTTCTGGGACGCCAGATATTTTCTGCCAGTCTTTGCATGCACAAGCTTATGACTTCTTCAGCTTCTTTGGAAGACTAAGATATTATGGAGGAAACTATTATTGCATTAAAGAAAAGGGCACAGTCTGTCAATAGGAATTACAATACAAACAAAAAGCAGAACGACAGAAAGACAAATGAAATCAAGGAGGAGAAAACAGCAGCGAGCAGAGGTGAAGAGCCTCCTAGCCGTGAAATAAAACCGAAGCTATCAGAGTGACACAGAGACAAGACACCCAGCTCCTTTGGTGCCACAAATGTCCTTCCTCCATGGAAGTGCTTTTAAAGCCAGCACCCACCAGAAAGATTATCTCCTCTCTACAGCTTGCAAGGATGAAAAGTAACGTACAAAAACGTGATCGTTTTGGCCTTCGTTATAGAAATATAGACAGAATTAACCAAAGGGAGGAACAACTACTTTAGTGTAAAATATAACTCAGGGTAAACTGATACTGTTTTATAATAGATAATCTGGTATGTTATTACAAATGAATAAACACAAAGCCTTGTTAGAGATAAGACCTAGAACAGACTTTCATATTCTATGATCTAAAATATTATAGAATCATAGAACCATTAAGGTTGGAAAAGACCTCTAAGATCATCAAGTCCAACCATCAACCAACACCACCATGCCTCCTAAACTAGGCCCTGGAGTGCCACATCTACACCTTTTTTGAACGCCTCCAGGGTTGACGACTCCACCACCTCTCTGGGCAGCCTGTTCCAATGCCTAACCACTCTTTCGGTAAAGAAATTCTTCCTGATGTCCAGTCTAAACCTCCCCTTCTTCAGCCTTTAGACACACGGGACTAGACACTGACTGACTAGACTAGACACATTGATTTTCACAAGCCTGACAACTTCTGATTTCAGCTGAAGTGCACTGGTGCCAGGAAGGCTTTTGGGTGTCCAAACCAGAGCCCACTGCAGGACTCCCACCAGAAGAGATGTGGTAGCCCCAGAATACTGTACCTCTGAACCGAGGAACCCGGGGGGCCGCCAAATGCCTGCGTACCTGGAAAAGATCAGAGGGGTGGGGGGGGTGACATGTTAGACTGCAATCTTAGCCCACTGATTTTAGAAACATAGTTTGCGTATTTGGATGGTTCAAGAGGAAGGGGAAATATTTTCCAGAAGGGGGGTTTTAGAATAGATTTCATGTGCTCAGGATAAGGCCTGCTCCTTGTATCCTTAGGTGCTCTCAAAATAGATGCTGAGGTGAAAGCCTGCTTAGTATTTTTATCGTTCTTCACCTATTAAGCAAAGGACGTGCATCTGTTAAATTTGCTGGTAAATCAGGGTACCTGAATCAGAACTGCCAATTCAATGATAATAGGTATAAATGAGAATCATTCTGCCACAATGCTTTTATTTATACACCACTAGAAAGAATCTATTGTACAACACATCCGGGTTTCACATATAAAACTTTTCTGCTTGATAAAATTATAGTTCATTTTCCCATCAAAATCCTGAAGCACTTCATAAAGCATAATGGAAACAAGGGAGGCCTTATTCTGTTTTCCACGAAACATTACCAGCCTAGGGCTTAGTCACACAACTGTGTGCTTGAGGAAAGTCTGACTTTCGACATGAAGTTGAAGCCCTGCCAATGACACAAATTCTCTTTATACCACAAGAAACCTGCTTGCACAATGCACTTGGAGCAGATTAGGTAGCTGACACCATTTACCAGAACCATCGAAGAATACTGAAAAATCAGGATGAAATGATGCAGAGGAGAGAGGGCTCTCTTTGGAGTACCTGGGCTTGTCAGGACTCCAAAAAACTCTCACTATGAGCACAGTTTGCAGTCCTATCTGAAGTTCAAGAAGCAGCATGACTGATCATCTTATTAGGCTTCTGCATATATACTGTAAGAAAAACAGTACTTTGGCTACAAATTCTGTTAACATATTAAAGCTAAGAGTGAACGCAAAAGAGCCACTTGACATCAGAGGCAAAGATGGTCCTCCATCCAAAAGCAGTTAGTGCATTAAGGAAAAACTGTGCATACAATGTTATGCCTTATGATCCTAAAATACACATTTTCCTAACCGCTGATTCAAGTGTCAACAGAGCCTCAGACCGAAATATCACTTCTTCATATTGAGAAACTAAAATACAGGCATACCCCATTACCTAATCCCTGCTTGGAGATCTCTGTTAATATCTCCATTGCAAAATCTTTTGTCTAATTAATGATCTATTCCAAATACATCAAAGTTAGTAATACTGTAACGTATATCAAATGAAGTCTACTATTCAATTTCCTGACTGTGCTGGGTTTTTATGTAATATCTACTACCTAAGTGTCTACTACGATCACACACATAATTTACAGACTCCTAACGCCCTGGTTAATCTTCCAGTGACTCTAGTTCACGTTTCAGCTCTAATTTGCTTTCAACATGGGTTAAGCCTCCTTAGTCTTTCCTTTTTTTAATAGATTCATCATTTTGACTGCATATAAGTACTTCACAAACCTTTTTGTTTCTTTGCAGTTAACGTAAGAAATATGAACGAACGCTGGATCAAGAGCTGTAATAATTTGATATTCATGATTTTTTCAGCACCTTGGGAAAGTACATTGCATGGGAACTTCAATTATGTACTATTTATCTTTTACTGCAATAGTGTTTTATCTTAAAAATGGGGGATTCTTGACACTGGCAGGCAAAATGGATCCAGACAAAAATCAAGGTGAAAGCCTGTTTATGATTTCATATTTTAGGTTACAATATAACATCATATGATCAACACTCTGCTGCAAGATATAAAGCCCATGAAGATAAGCATAGAAAAGCACACATTTTCTCACCTTCAGGAGTTTTTTTTGAGGTAGAAGAGGGGAAGGAAGGTTTATTTCCATAATTTTTGTGTTTCCTATCATGACCAGGTTCAAAACTGAAATGCTAAAACTGACTTCACAACCCACAAAAAAAGTTAGTTTTGTTCAAAGGCCAGGACTGCTATCCGTGTCCAATGAATTTGGGCTAGCAGCCGAATTCTGAACACCTTTTAAGCATCATCCACCAAAATTATTTCATATGGTAGCTGGACTTGAAATAATTCATCAAGATCCATTATGCAGAAAGTAGCAACTGGACTAGGATGTTGCAAACAAAAGAAACCAGGTCGCAACTCCTTAATGCTGGCAATAATTAAACTTTTGTGGGTCAAGAAATCCAAAGGCTTCATCATCATTTTCTAAAATGCACAGACTGGCTCGTCCAGCCACCTGAAATCCACATCTTAAATATATCATGGTATCAAACAAACTGCAACTAATTCTCCATACTGTAGAGAAAAACAGGCATGGAGAGGTTGAGGAGCAGTAACTGAAATGCAAGTGCAATCTCAATGCTAACACATCCATCTTCTTAGAGAAAAGAACCCTGAAGACGTGAAAAAATAAACAAACTGGTCTGGGATTACTACATGAAAAATGCCCATTGCCAAAGCAGTCTTATGAATAGCTGTGGCTAAACCAACCTTCCAGCACACCACAGTACCCTCAAATATGAGGGAATAAAACACATGCAAAGAAAGCAACATTTTTATTTGAGACAATATCCGACATTACTTTAAATGCTCATCGGTAACAGCAGCGGTGTTGAGGGAGACAAGATAAATACTGGCTAACAGAAATACCCCCCAAAATTGCTATATCCTACCCCGACTATTAGGAATTACTTAACCGGTTGGATGCTTAAAGCAAACAGAAATAAACTAAAAAAAAAAACCAACCAAAAAAAACCAATTAAAAAACCAAATCCACCAAGAAGTTTAGCTAAGAGTACTTTTTACCATGGGAGCATGACATCAATGCACAGCTGCGTGTTTGCAGCTCACTTTGTAGGGACCATGAATTGTGAGTTTTGTTAAAAGCAGAAGAGAAGGACAGAGCAAAGGGGAAGAAGGAAGGAGATTAAATATGGGAGTGGATACTATCACACCTGGGAAGAGCACAGGACTTTCTTGTAGGAAGGGACAAACCCACAGTGAAGACTGGGAATGGAAAGGAGGAGAATTTAGATACCTACAACATGGATGGTGTGGAGATTTTTTAAATTCAGGAAGCAACCAAAATCTGTTGCACCGGAAAGCAATTTCCCTCATCCCAGTATGGACATGAGGGATGTGGGCTAGTTTCCTTGCAAACCTTTGATTTGAACCAACTAATGCAGGGGCTCTGAATTTTCTCTCTTTAGATAGAGAATTATCTGTTCTGGTTTATTTCAACAGCCTAATAAAACATGCTTAAGAAATAGGAAGCATTTTCAATTATCTTTGCTAAGCCTATTTAAATAAACAAGAGGAGTCTAAATTACTTTAATTCAATCTTCTGCCTTAGTTGGGTTTCTTTTAGCAATGGAGTTTGCAGGAGGAAAAAAAAGCTACCATTTAACACTCGCCTGTTTCCCAACAAAACTATTCTGATTATAATATCAAGGCCTAGATTTAAGGTGTTTGGCTGCAATGTATGCTTTTTGCCCAGTCGGGGAAGTGTGAAGTTTTAACCAAGATTTTCAGAATTTTATATCAGGGCTTCTCTCCTCTTCTCCTACTTCCGCTGAGCAATGTACTCACTTTCACCTGCGGAGGGCAAGGATCTACCTCTTCTGTTAACTCCATGCACTGCAACAATCTCAAGACAAGTATTTCGGTTTTAGTAAAAAGGTAACGACTATATTGCTGGTCAGAGTGGCAGATGATGGTATTTGCCACATGGATACAGACCAAAAGTAACCAGATGAGACGTGATGGTGCTGATGTACAAGACTCTTTGGATTACAATCCTTTTATTCTCTCATTAGTTAGTATTCAGATACAAGACTAAAATAATGCTGTTAGACATCATGCAATGGAAAGGTTAGTTCAATGTTTGCAAGGTGAAACTTCAAGGTCTAAAGCGGAAAACCAGATTTCCCTTTGTTTCCACCCATAATGGCTGCAATGCACAGAAAACGATTACTTACTATCCAACTCCTCCTCCTCATCACTGGAAGAAGAGCCAATAGAAAAGAGAGTTTTAGACTTAGGAATGAGTGGAGAGATGCTGAAGGAGAAGGAGATTCGTCTCAATGGTCGAGTCCGGCCCTGGGCTGAGAAGTGGGTTAACAGCAGATATTAGAGCATGCTTGAAAATGCATTTAACAATAAAAAGGACAGGAAAGCGGCCAAAGCAAACTAAAACCAAAGCAAAGGAAATGTCTACAAAGCAGCTGGCTTCAGAAAAGGCACAAGAAACAAAGAATTAAGAACGTGCAGATTCCAGAGGATACAGGTTTCAGAGGATGCAGGTCTCACTGCATGCATAAGTTGAGGTTCAAGGCTTTCTTATCTTTGCTGTCATCTTTTTATAGGAACTCTTAATGAAGACTCACATGTGAACAACCCCAACCCAGCAGCCCAACAACATAGTGGATCTCTGGACAAAGGGCATCTGCTTCACTGAAATAGCTGCCAGGGAATCAGACTAGAACAACTCAAGATATTTGTTTAAGGGTGCTTTTTGCAGTTAAATGACACCAAAGGTGCTCGGTATAGCAAGGATACTTTATCTGAAGTGTTGACTTTATCTACTCAGGGAGGTTCTTGCCACTTCTACCGTTTCGGTAATGTTATGCCCTTAAAAGCTTCCAGCTTCAAAATGGAGACACCTACAGTTCTTTTCTTTTCTTCTCCAAAATAAAACAGAAAAAACAAGCATCTCTTCTCCTGCCGCCTTCTAAAACTCACAGTCCTTATTTTAAAGAAACTGCCTAAACATGAGAAAAGCCCCTCTGCACCCTCTCCTGTCCTTGGCCTGGAAGAAGTCTACGCAACACAGTGCCAAACTCAGCATCAGTCTGTGACGCCAAATCTCCCATTATCAGTAGGATAATGACAACAAGTTCAATCATTTTTTCTCAGACATGTTACTGCTCTGCCTTCTGCTTATTTCAATTTGTGAAGTTATATTTATCTTCCAGTACTATGCACTTTTCCAGGAATCCCTGCTATTTGTTCATGCCCTCGTCTGCAAAGTTTGCAAATTAAAAGGGTTTACTGTAATTCCTGTTTAAAAATAGTTTATTTTTAAGAGCAGCTCTTGCATAGCAGCAGCTTTGCAACAATCCTTTGTAAGTATAATCTTCTCTGAAAAGAAATGTAGGAGCCAGTTAGCCACCCTAAACTGAAATTGCTACAAGGCGTCTTACGGAGATGCCCGAGGGCTATATTTCCCAAACCTTCTCATCATACAAGCACAGACGGAAACCTCTGCGCTGTGACCTGACCAACGTCAGGTTGCTGGATGCCCATCGCTCACATGGTACATCAGTGTGTCCTCGGGAAAGACGACTGGGACAGGGCCGGGGAAACTCTGCCCCTGGGACAGGTCTGACCTAAGGGTCCTACATTAAGCATCCACATTAAACACCTTCAGGGCATATATTCAGGCACTTTGAAGCCATTCCATGGCATGGGTAAATCAATTCACTTGCACAACAGGGAAAAGAGCCTAAAGACTTTATCGGTGTTAAACTTCCAAGAGAAAGGAGTAGCAATTATTACTCTCTTTGAATAAAACATGTCCTTTCAGCTACAAAGAGAATTTTTTGTATTGCTGATATCATACCCCAAAACTGAATTCAGAATATAAAATTATTATCCAAGGAATATCCAACACAATGCTAGCAATGCAAAGCAAACTCCTCTGAAATGTTCCTTCAGCCATTAGTCATAAATACCAATCGCCTAGAGGCAATTTGACTAAAATTATGTGCACACTTTTCCAGCGTAAGCAAAACAACCCTATAGGGACCCAATGAAAGGCATTTAAATTGAAGAATTCTTAGCAAGGTTTTGCATTAATTTTGTTTAGACTGCCTTTCAAAGGAGTTGTTCAAGTGTCCCAGACCTGAAGAACATGACTAGGCAACACTGCTTGCTTTCTTCTGTAGTCTACTGCCTATTTAGACTAAAAGTCAAGATGAACAATAATACTTTACTGTAAATAGAACCACCTCCTCCAGCACAGTTCAATTCAACTTCCATTTCAGTTGTTTTATTTATAGCAGTTCCTGGCTTTATAACAATGCTCCACACTGGAAATTTGCTATTCCAAAGCCGAAAGCAGTCTTCCGAGCACTCTAGCCAACAGCTCTTGTGACCTCCCTCTATAAAATGCTGAAGGATTAACAGTTGTGAATGGCCACAGCAGCTCTTGGAACATCTGAGACATCAGATGGAGTGCGGGCTAGAAACTCACTCTTGGAAATTGCTCCTGCCTTAGTACATATGACAATAAATGGGAAAAATAAGAGAAACTCCTCCATATGTTTATTCATTTGGATTTAGTTTTTGAAGCTTTTGTGCAGAACATGTTGCTTTCTTCCCATTCAGACAAATTTGCAGGGATCAGGGAATTTTTTTTTTTAAACACCTACCATAAAATTATGCAAGTGAAATGAAGAATTAAAGTTTTCCTAGAATTCACCTCCACGAAATCAAGGATTTATTCTTGCATAACTCTAAGTATTCTGATGCAATAATACGAATGTCAAGCCTAGGTGATACAAGGGAGTTTATACACTGAGACCTTGTAAAAGGCACTAAGCTGCTTCACATGTACTTACGGTCACAACTCAAGTAACACTATTCCTCTTTCAAAGTGACTAAGGAAGAATGAAGTGATTTACTGCAGTTTCCAAAGTCAGGAAAGAAAGCATCAGAGTTGGGAAGAGAATCCGTGACCTAAATTTTCAAGGCGAGTAATCCTTTTGGATGCTCACATCAACCGCCTCAAATGCATCGACTTTCAGAAACCACCTCCCTATAAAAATGAGGCCCTTCTGAGGTGCTGCAAATTAACTACTGAGAAAATAAAGCTCACAGAAGCGTTAGTAATTTTTAACTTCAGTGCCCAAAACTCATAGACATCCGCCTCAAAGCAGAAGACTAACCCTGCTATTTCTTCCACAGCCCCTCTGGAAAGCTTACTGCGTCTTCTCTTTTCCTTCTCTCTCAACGAGACCGCTGTGGCTAGGCCAACTCTAGGAGAAGATGGGATAACCAAACCTGCCTACCACCAGCTCAGGCCTCGGAGGCATTTTTAACGTGGGTCATCAGACAGAGAAGAGCAGGGAGGCGGGATGCTGTCCGATTCCAAGATGGAGGCACAAATCCTCCGCTGTCGTAACCCCCCGCCATGGGCCTGAAGGAAAGTCTCAAGGGACAGGGAGATGAGCCTCAGCCAGCCAGGCTCTCTCAGCCACCAAGAGCATATTTTCTGGGAGATGAGTTATTGATGGTGTTTGGTTAGCAACTGGATGCAATGTCAATAAATTGGTTGCTTCAAAAACAAAACAAAAAAAAGGCCTGCAGCCCAAGGAGGAAAGAGGGTGCGCCATTACACAGAGCAAGAGACGGTCTCTTTGTGGGACAGATCTGACAGTGTTTTGGTTACCGCTGCTGGTGGACACAGCTGTTAGGCCACGTGCTTATTAATCATGGAAGAACGATGGCAAAGAATTTAAAAACGTCTCCTGCAAAGCACAATCTCTGTGAGCTTCCTCCAGCAAGCCTCCTAAATGAATAAAATGCCTTTCTTAAAAGCACCTTTCCCTTGTTCAGCTTTGCAAGGAAGAAGCATGTTAATAAAGACGAAAAGATCAGAGACCATCACTGGTTGACAAGACGTGATCTAAAATGTCAATACAGTTTCTGGCTGGCAATTAATGAAATGAAACACGTGTAACACGGCCCTTCCTAAGCACATCCAGCTGCAGCCTTTTGAATGACTTTTTGAGCTGAAAGAATCAATTCAGTCAAGTTGCAAAATTAAGTGCTTGTTATCACATCAATTAAGCTAAACTGAAAAATTTCACCTAATCATCTTTTATTATTTTTTTCAGGAATGAAGTTCAATAAATTACGCCCAATTGCCTCGAAACATTTAACTCAAAATAAATAGCAACAAACTTCCCCAACGAGACCAAGACATGGATTCTCAAGTTTTCATATATCAACTTTCAAAAAAATCCAGAACTAGGAAGGTAAGATCTCAAGTGGAATTTACCTCAACATCAAATGAAGACATTCTGAAGGGTGCAAAATTCAAACTTTTTTTTTTTAATAACAAACTCAATAAATCGTAGTTTTCATACCAGTAGCCTAATTAAGAAAAAACAAAAAGAAACCCAACAGAACTGGAAATACGAGGGATACACTGGGAAGGACAAAATATGGATCTAAACTGAACGGGTTCTCCCTTCCCACTTACAATTCCACACAGCAGTGAAACATATTTCACATAATATAGGAAAGCAAGAGCAGGTATGAGCAAATTCTGCCTTGGGAAGGTAGCAAGATATACTTAATAATACAGATGACAGAATGGATAAGGATAAGGGAAAATTGCGTTACTCACTGTCCAGCACTGGTTTACTAATTGACATTAGAGACATAGATTTGGTCAGTGGAGATGAAACAGCAGAAGAACAGAAATTAAATCCTTGCGGCTGTGATGTTTGATGCATCTGCAGAACAGAAAATAACCACGCTGAGCAAATATGTCAAGCACGGCAGCACCATCCCAACTACAGACTACAGTTCAGTGCTCATGTTCACTGAAATTCTCACTTTCAAACAGCAGAAAGTTGAAACGCTCCCGGTATAAGGTAATAGGTGAGAAATGCAAGGACCATGAAAAATGCAATCGGAGTTGCACAGGCAAAATGCAACATTTTGTTTTGTCTTTTAAGTGTAAGACAACTAATCACGCAACAGAGAGACTCTGGCTCCTTGATTTTCTTGCAAGATATTACAAGATGGATGTTGTTGACTGTCTGATGACCACTGAAATTACTGCTGTGATTCCAACTCCTCAGCGTGACTAGACTGTGGTTCAACATGGTAAAAAAAATCCGGTGCTTAGCGTGTTCCCCAAAAATGCCATTCCTCAAAGCGAGAGAAGACGTGAGAGTCTTGACGTAACAGCTCTTACAGGCCATAGCTTGTAAGACCTGTTTACTGCCTTCATGTACAGCAGTGACTCTACGAGGTAAACAGACTGGCTGGCTAATACTCTGGCATAAACCCAGAAAATACTATGGCTAAAACTTCAAACTCAGAAAGCCAGGGTATTTGCAGTATTTAAGGCTATAATTGCTTCTTTAATAAAAATAAGCAGAGACTCTCATAATATCGTGGCCCATCCATCCTTAATAGCTATCATAGACTTCCGCTCCAGAGATATCGCTCTGAATTTTCTTAATATGCAATTAACATTTTGCTTAACTGTTGCTTATAATAATGGGTCTTTTGATTTTGGTTACACCTATGAAAGAAAAAAAAAAAAATCTTTATTTTCCTCCTACGATATGAAAATAAACCTGAAAACTTTAACAGATAAATTACTACTTGGCACTTGTGTGTATTTCAGGTCTGCAAAAGGCAGCATAACCATTAATTGTGGAAGCCTTACAACACCTGTGACTGACAGTATCGCTATGTCCATGCTAAAAAGTTAATAACTTTTCCATGATTACTCATGCAATCAGTGGAAGAAAACTGGGAAATTTCTTGTTCTCCACCCTGAGACTTCACCCATCAACCACACTGCCCCAAAGAACCAAGTAGCAAATTTAACACAGGGGAAATTCCTCTTTGTTAAAGATGGAAGACTTTAATAATATTACATATAGAGGGTGGAAGCCTTCACAGTGAAACTGTGTCTTGGGAAAATTACTTCAAAACATTGATGTAGCATTTTCTAGAAATCTAACAATAGTTCGACAGCTTTACCTGGTGATTGTAGTCTCTGATTTCCCCTTGCTCGAGTTCTTCAGTGAGCAAAACCAGGGACCCACACTGATTGCTGGCAAGCGGACTTGGTCTGAGGTCTTTGGAGCTCAGAGAAGAAGCCTCCAAGTTTGTAGAGGGCTTCTTGTTCTCACCAGAGTCTCCAGCAAGGCCTTCTAGGCTGTAACTGAAGAGAAACCATGGAGGTTAGATCCTGACAAACTCTTAGGGACTGCTGCCTTTCAGCAGATAGCACCTTGAAGTGTAAAACACAACGCAGTCACTAACTGAACTGTGCAGGGAAATGCTGATGTTATTCCTCAGCATGTTACTTCTCAACAACCAAGTGCCAATAGCAGTGGAGGGATTTCTATTTTCTTCATAACTAATATAGCAGCATCTTTATGCCTCTAATGAGGCTCAGTAGCTGCTTGAGAATGACCATTCAAACTCTTGGTCAATGGGCTTTCCCACCTTTTTTTTCCTCCTTCTTGAATGGTGCACAAGAAAATCTAGAAGCACCTCTTCTAAAAATTTTGGTATTTGCACATATTCTCTTCGCTAGCTTTTTATTAGGTTGTCCCTGGGAATAAAGCCATCCAAATTAAACTGCGTCGTATAGCACAGTGCTGCCTGTCCTGGACCACGACCCCTCCCAGCAGCCACAAAATCAGCTCCGGCCTGCATGTAATGTTCATCTCTGCAGACACATCCTCTGAATCTATTTAGCACTTGCCACTGCACAAAGCTTCAGCACTGATAATGTCCTTCTTTCTGCCAAAGCTAGTTTCTTTTTTTCCTCTTCTGTGTTTTTTTTTTTTTAATTCAATAAATGTTGTCTCCATCAGCCAATCAACCCTATTTTATCATTTGCTGATGAAGCTAGGTCTGTCCAATAGAGCCAGACATAATCACTCAAAGCTAAACAAAATACCAGACTTTTGCTTGCAGAATTGGTAGTAATAAAAAGTTTGGCCAACCTCTGTAGAGTCAGCTGCTGATAGACATGATAAAAAAGTGACCTCTACAGAAAAATGCTAATACACTCTCTTGTCACCTACATCAAATCCCTCTTTCACACGTGACTATTTCCATCTTTCTTGGCCCCAATATTCTGCTTCTGACCCTCCTGCTATGCACACAAAGTCCTGCTAGCTTGAAGCAAGGCCTACCCTGGAGATATATCCCAACTTGAAGCTAGTCGTGACATCTAAGTGGCCAACAAGCTGACATACAAGCAAACGAAAGGGAGAACACACTATAGATTGTACAGATCATTTAAATGACCAGACGAGCTTTAAATTCAGGTAGACTTGCATAGTAGTGATTAATGTTCTGCATTCCTTTAGAAGCTTTAAGTGGCTGATAAATATGCATCTTCAAAGTAAAAATTGCCATAAACTTTAAATAAGAAGATTTAGTAAATTTTTTAAGACTTTTTTCATGGTAGTTAATGAGAAAGAAGACTGGTTGAGGCATTCACAATTTAATCTGCTTTAGGAAGGTTTTGACTCAACAATGTATAGCAATAGCAGGCATTATAAAGTTTATTCTAAAACACCTGCAAAGAGATATCAGTCCCATTTCTACCGATTATTTAGGGCAGAAGAACATTTTTTTCTTGCATCCCAAGGTGATAACAATGGTGTTACCTAGTACAGAAAAAAAAAATCATGCAGTTTGTTGTGACACAAACAGCTCAAAACTGCAAATATTAGCCCATAAAATAGTCGTCAGTGGGTGATACTGGTCTGTAATTCGTTGGTTGGGATATATAGACCAAATGTAATTGAATCTGTAACAGGAAGGACAGATTAACTTCTTTCTCAATATCTAGTCTTCAGAAAAAGAGTTTAATAGCTCTACCCACAACCAGCAAGAACTGCCAGAGGAAAGCTATAAAGCTGTAAAATCTGGGAGACTGGCTTCCCGGCGATATCAGGTAAAGATCTGACCTGCAAGCATCAATCCCAATTCTGGGACTTTCTGCAGAAGATGCAAGCTTTAAGTGCCTGGGAAATTTTCATCTGTGGCTATCAGATTGGTTTTTCACAGAAAGTTTTGCATGATTAGCCTCTTTGAAGAAAAAACTAGATCTTTCAATTTACAAAGAGCAAGTCTGTATAAACGTAAATCCTTTACGAGATCCGTCCAGAACAAAGCGGCGCTGAATCACATTAACTCTTGTTTTGATTCTTTGGCTGTCACAAGTATCATTATGATCATTGCTGCGGAAAAAACGCACCTTAAAAACATCACAGAATAGAGCAGCTCAAACCAACAGTACAGCTTCTTTAACACTTGAGGCCAATGAAAAGCAGCCACCACCTTCACCTGCACCCCACGGTTTAAAAGACCCATTCCCAAGACTAATTGCTGAAAAAGCAGACGAAGCAAACAAAACACGTGCACACTTCAGCCAGAGCAGCAGCGGAAAAGGCGATGCACAAAAAGCTCATGACAGGGTGTTTGCAGTGCTCCTTTGCTGCTGCTGCACATTTATTTATACCATACCTTCTACAAGTAAAGTCAGGACCCATGGCAATGAACTGTACGCCAGAGGGACACCAGCTCAAACTAGGAACATCAAAAGAGGCAAAGAAAGGAAAAGGGCTGTGATTATTGGATTGTTACGGAACAGGGGAATGTTAAAAGACTCTCACTCTTGCATATCTTAAAACAAAAACCCAACAAACTCAGCAATAATGCAGTAGCTACTATATACTTCTGGCTGCCAGAACACACCAGAGCGCCCCCAGTGACCAAGGTTACCACCGAACGGGTATCAGGACAGCCCATGCTTCCCCCAAACCGACCCCATCGGCGGATATACAATGTACCGGAGAAACTGTTCCTTGTGAGGAAAGAAGTTTTTTGGGGAAACAAGGCTGAAACACAACAAAGCCAATTTTGCATAAGTAATCACACACAGCCATTGTGTTAGTAACGATTAGTATTTTTCTGGTACCTCTCATCCCCAAATCAGAAGAAGAATCCCTTACAGATATTTAACCATTTAAGTCCCCGCCATACAAGTATTAATAACCTCAGGCTACACTTGGGAAAAATAAGGAGAGCGTTACATTCTTAAGTGCTGCACAGCAAATTAGTGAAAGAGGCTGGAAGAAAAAAACCAGGCTCATCTTACTATTAACTTGGGATTAAATCAAGAGTCCTTCCAATAGTACTTTGGCTAGAAAACCTTTCAGCTCCCATACCCCAAGAGTCCCAAGTTGCATCATGAAAAACATAAGAAATGCAAATACAGAACGCAAATATTTTGGTTGTTATTTTAAATACTGCTTTTGGGTTTTTTTTCTTCAGCTCATAGCCCACTTGCAGGTTTTGCAGACACAGAGAAATCAATCTTCTTGTCAGCTATGACATATAAAGGATCCCTAAATCCTGGAAAATCTGTCCAGGAAACATACACTGTCTGAAGGGAATTTTGCATCAGCACAGATCTGCCAGAGCAGCACTGCGCAAGTTCTGCTCCCAGCCCCCGGCCTGCGATCCACACAAGGAGAGGACATGGCCAGAGCATGCTTTGCTCCAGGCCAGGAGCCTACGAAAAGGACAGAACAAGTCTTAGCATCCCTTGGCCAGGATTTGTGAGTACCAGAAGCCTCAGGGAGCACAGAGGAAGGTTTAAAGCCACTGACTGCATCATCTCATGCCAAGTCCTCCTATAGTTTCCACACACAGTACCACGCTGGAAACATTCAGGAGGGGTTTGAGGGTCAGTGTTCAATGGTGGAGTTCAGATAATTGATACCTGTTTTATTAAGGATGTTAATCGGGCGAGGATACACCTGAAGTACCTGTGCTTTTCACCCCAAAGCTCCAGGTGTGCTTCACCAGTAGCTCTCAGCACAGTACCATAAGCATTCTTCATGAAGCCATACCTTCCCATAACATGCCAATATTTCCAAGCACATCATCATCCAACTAAACCATGGTGGCAGATGTAAGTATTACTGAGGGATGGGGGGGCTAAATACTTGCTTGAGATCATAAAAAAATGATGTGGTCCTGGCCACAGTAAACCCATCTCCATCTACACCTCAGTCTGCACTCTCAGGCTTGGGTTCAGCCTCCCAGCAGGTCAGTAAAACCTGCCCGGCGGAAACTAGATGGAGGCTGAGAAAGTATCCCAAGGAAGGTATCATACATGCGTCCCCTCTCCTTGCTTCCCCCAGCCATCTGCTTGTGGCCCCAAGACTACTGGGCTTGGTGGACCCTTGGAGCTATGCTTATGTTGACTTGTTTGCAAAAGTCAGTAATTCTTGTGTGGTCACTTTTCAACTGAAGGAGAGACTTTCCTCATTAAAGAAATGATGCACTTTAAAAGATGCCTCTATTCCTGACCATTGCCATGTTATAGTGACAATCCCAAATGCTAAAACTGCAGGGAAGGGAAGCGGAAGAGTGGAGGGACGGAAGGAGACGAGCCATGCATATATGTAGGAGGAAGCCAGTAAGTGGTGGAAGGTCTCAGAGAAGGAAAAAGACCTTTTGGCAAGGGCTGTGGAAAGCAGTCTTACAATCCTGCTGGGGAGCCACCCACAATCTGTTGGCAACACCATAAAAACTGAACGAGATCAATGCAGAGCATGCAAAACCCTTTTACAGGAGACGACTTGGGGAGAAGGAATGAGCTATTATATACATCAGCCTTGTGGGAGAGCATAAACTGTTGGAATTTGTTTCAGGCTGTTGCTCTGCAACTGGGGTTAGAGAGGATGACACCAAAATGGTTGGGAGGCCAGAAACAAAAAAAATAGGAGAGAATGCTTATGAAAGAATTACCACACATTTCAGATATGACTAGGTATTTTAGGTTGCCTATTTGAGGCATTTTCTTTGTTCTACATGTAAGCTCAGTGTTTCAGGATATTATGACTCTAAATATTAACACAGCTCCTACAGGGGAGTCTTAACAGACAACTGGTAAGAAGATGTTCATTTGCATGAGCTGAGAAGATGAGCACTGCACTTCTTCCTCCAGTGCACAGCGATGCAAATAAAGTGGCTTCATAGAAGTAAAAAAGCATGTTCTTTCTTGTGCCTTTTTTTTTTTTTTAAAATTCTTTTTTAACAGCCCTCTCCTGAACTGTACAGCACTGCTCATATGGCTTCATTTATGCTGATGCATGGTAAGGCATGGTGACTTTTTTGGTAATAATATCATGGCAACATTTTTTCCATATGTGGAAATATGGTAGTTTGTTTACACACACACACACACACATAACCCCATCCATTTCAAGGGAAATGAAATCCTGAGTTAACCTGCCACAGGAGGAGAGGTAGCAGGCTGTGGGAGACGAGAAGAGGTTGAACCACTGAAGGGGAGAGGTTAAACTTCTCTTTTTTTCAGCCTAAAAACGTAGAAGCGTGGACAGTCCACGTCTGCTGTGTCAAAAATTAAGTGTCCTATTTTATATGTTAATAGACAGTGCAAAGGTTACGTGAGTGGAAATGCGTATCTGCATGATGGATGAGGAAATGAAAGTTTGCTAAACAGAAGAAAAAAACACACATGGAAGTAAAGAAAAAAAATACTTATTTTCTACTTTTAGGACAATGGTTTTAAAAAACAGCAAAAGAGCAAAATTAAACCCATTTAATTCAACCAGCTACAGATCTCCAGAGTATTCTCCAACTCTGAGATTGTTTCTGATGCATCCCCTCCCCAGGTGCCCCTCCTGCAAGTCTTGGCAGGAGTCTCTGATGTGCTTTAAATCCAAATTACGCACATGCTCACAGGTAAACAATTATTTTAATACAACTCCAAATCTTACACATGGCAAAGGCCAACAAACGATATCTGAGATTTCTCCAAGTTATTAACATATCGTCCTGGAGAAAATGGCCTGAGCATGTGCTCTGCAGGTCAGAAAAACTGCTCTGGGTCAGACTGGAGAGGGAAAGCAGCCAAGTGGGGTGCACAGCTCTAACGCCAATGCTTCGAGAGGTACTACAGGTTTACTAACATGACAGTATGGAGTTAGTAGACATTCAAACGCAAGACGGTTAGTCACGTTAGCTAGCTTTGTACCTTCTCCTATGAATGGGAGGCTTCTTTATACCATCCCCCAGAACTCGCATTGAACTGAAAATGAATCATGGAGAGTGATCAGCAGCTTGAATGGAAAAAAATGAACAAATGGCAGCTGAAGGAATAATATCCCCAACAAATGAACAACAGAGGGAATGGACGTACAGAGAAAACACAAAATTAAATACTAAAGGAAGTAATGAGTCTCTTTTTTCCTCCTCTCTCTTTTACAAAGAACTCTGGGTTTGGTTTTTTGTTGTTGGTTCTTTTTTTTTTTTTAATTCTGAAAGAAGGTTTCACAAGTATTGACCACGTTGCAACTTAGCTGCCGCCAAAGCCAGGTCAGTTTAAAGTTTAGATAAGGACAAACTATTTGACAGAAGCTGTTAGCAACTGTGATTAACACCAGCTCCACTTTTGCAGTGCTTAATCCATCAGTGAAAAATGCCGGCGTTTCTTTCCTCGGAACCAAACATTCAAAACACTGCATCATTGTTGAAAGACAGGCATTTCAAATCCGCTATGAATGTCAGGAATTAACTGAAGGATGAACATCCTTTTGTGGCAGCCTTGTTAGTTTTCTTTGTATTTTTAATAGCAAAACATAGACATGAGGATTATCCGTGAAGTGCCTTTGAGGAGAGAGGGGAAGCAGAGGGGAACCGAGCACGTTTTCACATTTTATTTAGGACGATTACATTTTTTCTGATCTTTTCTGTGAACAAACTTCTATGCCCGTCCCTCTTACAAACAGAAAACATGTAACACTGGAAAAGACCAAATCCTACAAAAGACTGATTTTTTTCCATAGGCTCTTTGGGTCTTGTATCAGCATCTGTAAGCTTGGCTTAGATACCTTTGCCATCAGGGGAAAGACTATTTTTGGTGTGGATGGGGGCTGGACCAGGCTGCAAGCCCTTTGCTGGGACAGAAGGCACCTCTTACAGCTCGGCTGACCGTCCAGCCTGCCACGCCACCATTCCTCTTCCCGGCTGCGCAGCCCAGTTCTAATCCTTGGGTTGATTTTGGTGGCAATTACACTTTATTTGGTTCATTTAGTGAGTGCAACCTGCTCACTTACGGAGCAAAGAAGTGCCACGGGTGCCCAGAGAAGGAGAGGAAGCATGGACAAGGGGTGGCAGGCGGTGGGAGCAGCACAGGTCCTGCCCATTGGCAGGACAAACCTTAGCTAAGGCTTGTGCTCTCTGTTACTTCACTTCAAAGGTTTGCAAAAGTCAAGTTACAATAAGGGCTTTTCCCCTTTAAATGTAAAACTATCTGCTGCTTGTGAAATAAATGAATAGGCAAACACCCTGAATTTAACTGATTTGTATGAAAGTCACTTGTTTGGGCTTCATTTCCTCAGTATTTGTTGTTGCTCACTAAGCAACCAGAATCTCAATATTACAACAGCCACGTATGAAAAGAACAAAGAAAAAAAAAAACCCAAATAATCCAAATTCCTTTGTAACAGAAACATAAAAACAAACAGGAACCAAATCAGCAGCAGAGGCCCACCCAGCTTTTCTTTTTTAATTAACCTATGTCACAGCTATCCTTATGTAGCAGCAGCTGTATCTAAGAACATATGAGAATAATTACTGTTCCTTTAACTCAAATTTTCTTACATTTACAATGAATGTATTTTCCCATATCAGAAACAGCCTCCAAAGTCTGACGCAGGAGAATTTAACCCCATCTGTTAAGTGTTAGCAGTAATTGCCAGCTATGCAGTTTATTACCCTCAGAAATCCTTACGTAACAGGTCCTACATGTAAAAATAAATCTCTCCAAATGAGTTTACGAGCTTATGGACTCATTCTGTCATAAACATACATGTATACCTTAGGCTGACTCGTTTGTAGCTTTAAAAAGACAGGTATTACTTCATTTATTTAAATATTATGTGGGGACCAGGAATGAAGCCAAAAAAAGGTGGCAGTGGTAAATAACAACAACAATAATCATAAATCTTTCACCCTACATTACTTAGGGGGTCCTGAATGTTTTTAAACATTGGCTTTAAAATCTGAAGGGTCTATGATATTCCTTTAGTGATACCCACAGCTCCTAACATGTAAAGGATGCATATGTTTCTGATGGGAGGCTGCTGCCTCTCACTGGATTATCCAAACGGGTCAGTAATAATTTACCAGGAACCCATTGTGAGTGGCCAGTTTTAATTTAATGGCATCACCAAATGCAACAGCTCCGTTTGTCTTAAAAGCAGACCCATGGCCATGAAGATGGCAGCATGCAGCCTGGCGAGCGGCACTGCGCTGCACGCCTGGGCTTGCAGCCTCTGTAAGCCGCAAGTCTACGCCGGAGGGATGGGAGGATATGGCACCCTGACCCTGCTAAAACAATCGGCCACTCCTGCTCTGGAAGCATTAAATGCATTAAAATCACTGGCCAAACCTCCACTGCTTTCAGAACATGTGGGGTTTGACCTGTGTGTCCAGCAGCCCAGATGCTGAACAGTGCAGAGCATGGTGAGGAACCTTACACCAACTACTTTATGGGTGTGCATTTTCCTTTACTTCATCTTTTTGCCCACTCAGATGGGGGGCTGAGCACCTGTTCTTCCCACAGTCGCTTGGCACCAGCACTTACATGCCCACGTGGCTGCTACACCTCTCCCTCTTGTATCTTCTGAAAGAACAAAAGGGAAAACTTCCCTTTTGAATCTTTCGGGGTGCCACCGGGGACATTGGCGGTGAGTTAGATGGGACTTACTGTCCATGAGAGACTGAGGTGGAATAATTTCCGTGAAAACAGGGATTACCCATCTCACCACTATACCAAATGAGGAGCCTCCACAACCCTTTTTAAAACTCTGGTGCCCGTGCTATCTCTTAATACAATCAGAGCAATAATGGTCATGTTTACTTTGTGAGAGATTTAACACTCCAGTAATTCCTTTAACAAAGCCCTTCGTATAGAAAGGTGTGGTCACAGTTCAAATGAAAGACCCGTCCCAAGGTATTTCCATTCGCTCTGGAAAGCTCAAGTGTACTGTAGGTATTAAGTATTTTAATCCTGAAAGTTAATTTTAAAAAAATGAACAAACACGTTTGTTAGGACATTGTCTTGACCCTGCTGAGTGAAAAAAGAATCAGAAGTGACATCCTCAGTTCTCTGTTTTATCGTGCGAGCCCAAAGCTTAGATAAATATGCAGGAGTGGGTGCAAAGGAAATCAAAGCAGCTCTTCACTCACCTCCTCTGATTTATTTCTGCTTCATTGGTGGCGTTCTTCCCCGGCCCCCAACTGTGTCGACGGAAAGGTGACAGCGGCCGCATGGAGTTTCGTAAGACGGAGGAATGAGTGGGCACATCCGTGATACTGTCCAGCTCCTCTTCCTTCTCCCCTCCCTCCGCAGCCACCATGTTGGTGCAGCTGCCATCCAGGCTGTGCCTGTCCTTGGGCTGGATGAAGTTCACCGTCGGCGGGAAGGGAAGGGATGTGTCGCTGCCCAGGGATGAGTTCCTCTCCAGGGACATGGTGTCATCTGCAGAGGAACTGGAGCTGGTGACATCACATGCAGACTGCTCCTCTTCAGGCTGCTGTCGATAAGAAAAATTAAAAACATATTGAAGTAGAATCATAGACTGGTTTGGGTTGGAAGGGACCTTTAAAAGATCATCTAGTCCAACTCCCCTGCCATGGGCAGGGACATCGTTCACTACATCAGGTTGCTCAAAGCCCTATCCAACCTGACCTTGAATACTTCCAATTAAGTGAATACATTAAACATTTTAAATAAATGCAAATATTTTATATTTCACACAAGCTGAGAGATTTCCTAGTTGATAGCATGAGGCAAATTAACCATCACAGAAGTGAGACTTTCTGCTCTGCTTTCAAAAGAGGTTGAAATGCTCTACAGAGCAATCTCTTCCACCTCACAAGTCCCCAGTTGCCATAACCCTGGGCTCCCAGCTTGGGTCCTCTGCCTGCCTTCCTTTCTCCAATTCCACATTTCATCCTGCACAGCAAATCCTGCTCATCTTACCATTTCTGGCTGAACCTGTTATCGGTCAAGGTGCCATAAAACCGCCAAAGGTTTACCAGGTGTTAATGACCGAGAGCGATTAACGGGGAACTGGGTCATCCTGACTCCTGACGACAAACTCCAGCCTCTCCTGTGGGACCTGGGATGCGTTTGTAGCTCTCCGCCACGAGAGCTCAAGGGCAACATACTGTTCCACTGCATCACGCAGCACAAAAGGGACAATCATACAGTAGTAGAAAACAGACAGAAAAAAGACAAGCTTAAATCCCCGTCCCCCACTACTTTCCATTAAGCAGAAAGTTAATGCCAGGGTTTGCAGCATTTTTCAAATCCAACTGTAATTGAAAAATATCATTCCGCAGGATCAGCCACCCTGTATTACAGGTCTCGAGTCATACTGCAATTTTTTGGTTTAGTTTGCTCCAAAAGCAGTAAGTGGGAGCCAAACTGGTTCTCTTTGGCCAAAGGCCACATGCTGACCATACAGCCCGAGAAGGGCCTGAGCGTATTCTGTATTCCCCGTGGCTAGCATAAAAAAAACACAAGCATCTCTGTGACCTCACCTTCAGTCTGAAATGGTGTTTGCCCCAAGGGACTGACGTGGGAAGTTTCAATTTATTCTCCTGCAGAGTCCTGCACTGTATCATTTAAAATAATAATAGGCAGAAAGATCTGTCAGATCATATATAATAGACTATTCAGCAAAGCCGCAGCAGTTAATTGTCTTCAAATAGCAGGCTCAGTGGGTCTCAGCAGAAGCTGAGCGCTCAAGGAGCTGCAGGCTGTCAGGTCTCATTTGGCACAAGACAACGGGCTACAAAACCCCATTCTCAGAAGGCAGAGATGGGCATCAAAACCCATGCAGGACAGGGTGAACGGGAGCGGTGCTGCCCCATGGCAGTCCTCACCTTGGATCCCACTGCCCTGCCGTGGTTCAAGCCCAGCAGTGTTAAATGCTCCAGACACTTTTGCTTTTCTGTGCTTTTTTTGATGGGCACACATTATAAGCTAAAAGCTTCTTGTTAAACTGAATAAAAAGAAACTGAGATGTTCAAAAAGAATCTAATCAAATATTTCACTATTTAGAAGGAAGCCCTGTTTCAAGTTTGGCTATTTTTTATTCTTATTTTGGTTTAACAGTTACACAATAATGTTCCTAAGGTGGTTTAAACAAATGCTGTCACACTATTTCCCCTCTCCCATCCATGAAAGAAAAAAGAGGGAAAAAAAGAGACAGCATCCGCAGCACAACATCAAAGCACAATATACCTTTCAAACACAAAATATTAAAAAACATACTAAAAGTGGTAAGGAATGACAAATATTAACAGTGAATTTGTGTAAATACTTTAATAGTAAACTTATGCTGTAATGTAAAGTGTTGGATTTGACACATTTAAATAGAAAGTGTAGGTTAAAACAAGAGAGAACTGAAACGGGTGCCCTGTAAAGTTTTTGATGACGTTTGGCGTTATTCAAGATGATCTGCTATTTGTGTGAGTCATGATGAGAGCTTACTGAATTGCTCAAATTCAGACAAATTAAGTAGTCATTATGTGGATGATTCTCCTTCAGTAGAGGAAACAGTTTACTTCGCTTTTCTGAGACACAGGAAAATACTGTTAGACGTTAGGGCAGCACAGCAAGAGGAGAGAAGACTACCCGCCAGTGATACAGTGGAAGGATGGGACAGTTTGGAAACATTAAATTTGGATGCAAATCTAGCAACAATAGTGCAGAACATCAAATTATATAGGGAGGAATTAGAGTAAAAAGAGGAATTTTTATCTCCCAGATGAGAATAATGCTCCAGTTTAAAATGCTGAACAAAACCTGCTTCCCTAGCAGGGAAGATTCAGGGTTTCTATTGTAAAGTGCAGTTTAAAGAGATACTTGAAAAATGTGAAATATATTTGGTCCATTTTAACTTTTACCTTGAGCATCAGACTGACTACAAAACACAATAAACAATTCCTTGAAGTTGTGGCCCATGCTTATTCCTCTAAAAATATTCTGTCTTCATCATTTAAATGGTTTGGTGGGGTTTTTTTGGTTTGTTTTTTTTTTTTTTTTTTTAAACAAAGAAAAATAGTTAATATGAAAGACCAGGACTCTGTCTGCAAAATGCCAAGTGTGGCTAGCACATCTAAGAAACATCTATATTGTAGCCACCTCTGCAAAAAATTAGTGATCTGGCCAAGTGCCAGTAAATATGCATTACTCTTTAATCCTATTTGAGTAAGAAGATACCCTATTTGCAGAACAGAAGTGGTTCTCTTATGTCTTCTTTTCCTACAGGAAAAATGAAACATTAAAGAAATACTAATTTTCTTCAAGTTAGGCTTGCTGCATTGCACCTCAATGAATTCAACCCTCAACCGTGACCATAAAACTCATGGCTGAAAAGAGCCTTTACAGACATGCGCTAATGGGCACTTTCTTTGCTCTCAGAAACACTACTTGGTGAGAAGCTAGCAAGAAATAATGAGATAAGGCATAAAAAGTGAGTTTTCTGAGAAAGAACGTATGTACTTCTTCAGGAACAGGGATAAGAGAAATCACTAGGATGGTGGGGGTAGAAGATAACTTCTTCAGCTAAATCCCTCCATCCGTAGGAGGTCTTGATAAGCGGAATTAAAATCTTCTTTCAATCGTTTTCGTGATGACAACACGCAAAGTGCTGAGACACAAATTTACTCTGTCCCCTGATCTTCCATGTGACAAAGACATTAACGGTGTTGACAGTATTTAAAATAAAAAGATTAAAAAAATTAAACCCTGGCATCCTGAAGTTTATTTCACATACCATTACACTAAAGGAGTCAACATCTTTGGTTGGCTCGATATATAATCTAGCAGAGTCTTTTTTTATTTGGAATTGCCTATGGCTCCAGGCTCCCTAAAATTAACCTCAATAGTGGCCTCCTATTTGTTATTTATCGTAATTTATATTATTTGGAGTGGAGGACTCTTCCCCTGGTGAAAGCCTCTCTCTTCAAACTTTTATTCCTTCGGGTTTGGTTGTTTTTTTTGCATGGTTGTTGGTTTTTTGTGGTGTTTTTTTTTTCTTTTTTAAGAGAAACAATAATTCTGAAAAAATAAATGCAAAATATTTACATAATTGCTTATTACCTTGAGCAAAATAAAACAAAGGCAGAAATTAAACAAAATTCAAGTGGTTGAGTTGTAACCCCTTCCTTTGACAATGATCTGTGGGTTCCTGACTTCCGAAAGGCCTTTCGTCTGAATCATTTCCTAAGAGGCACATTAAAAAACTTCCCAGTAATGCTGAATTTCAGTGGCAGGTTAAAAGTTAAGATGAGCAAAGCGTATGGGCTACACCCCAGGACATTGCCAGATGATTGTGAGAAATGACCTTATGCAGCGTTAATCATTCAAGAAGGAGGGTGTTGCAAAGCCTGCCCAGATGGCTGTCTGAGACGGAGAAGGAAAAGCAGGATGACGAGGACATGGGAATGAAGCGCTGACACAAAAAAATGAAACATTTTGCGGAAGCCTTAGACCTCACGTTGGAAGTGATTTCTGGATTTCAGCAAGAGCCTCTAAAGTCTGAAAAAACAAGTCAGGTTTTAGTGCTAAAGCTCTCTGAACCTGGCAGCTCATGTAATGCAGCTCAGCATGTGTCCTTTAGGGAGG
>WAAD01018897.1:338550-445088 GCA_013389945.1 Fregata magnificens
AAGAAAAAAAAAGAAAAAAAAAGAAAAAAAAAGAAAAAAAAAGAAAAAAAAAGAAAAAAAAAAGGAGACAAGCACAGGAGATGGCAATGAGAGCACTCACCAAACACCAGGCACAGTTTAAAGTACCTGCAGAGTTTGTGACCCCAGAGACCCCAATTCTTCGTGGTCCTGGGATAGAACCAGGTCTTAAAAATCTATCAATGGCAAGTGATGTCTATGGAAGCAGCCCAAAGACCCTGGACCGACAATGGCTTGTTCTTCCTAGATTTCTTTCAATGTATTAAGCAGTTAACAGGGGAGGAGTGATTTATACCACAAAAAGCAACTCTAATACACAAAAGTTCAACTCTTGCTCCACACAAAGGGGAAACAAGAACAGGACTAGTAGTAACAATGATCATCAGGACACTGAAAGGTGTGAGATCCTCTTTTTGTTCATAAACATGTTCTCTCTCTTCCCAATTTGATGTGGAAATTGTACTATTTAATAGGCTTATAACTAACTGACTACAACCAAGATGTGCATCTTATAATATTTTTCAGAAGAAAGATTACATCCAGCACTTATTTTAGTGGTTATGAAAAATATTTATAACTTGCATTTCTACCAGCTGGGCTCAGTAGCCTAAGAAAAAAGATTGAATTAAGGAGCGAGCTCACAACACTAAACTAGTGTCTCTGGTCCTTCTAGAAATAACTTTAACTGTAGAAAAGGTAATCAGATAAATTTTGAGAAAGGAGACAAGGAATTGAGTTAGTCAGCAAAGCAGAGATAAAAAAAGCGACTGAGGTTGAGATTATTTTTTTAATAACTTCCTAAACTCAACTCAGGAACCTTTTGAACCCATTTGTAGACGAAGTCTGCAATCCACCACATAATGAGAACAATGCAAACGCTGCCAAATTAAGAAATTCCCTGTCTACAAAGAAAATAATTTCCTCCCTCTACCCACCCCCCACTGGCAATTGAAGATCTGCTTTCCCCACCACCTCCTCCTTTTCCCTGCAGCATCCCTACTACATTGCACTACCTATTCTTTTTAAGTTTTAATTTTTCATTCTCATATTTGGAGAAGGGAACTTTCCACATAAGAAAGGGAAGAAGCTAAAATTCCGTACAATATAAAATTTACTATGTTCCCACAGCACTTTTCTTCCACGCATCCCCATACAAGCATTAAATCGGGCTCAAATGGCAGTCGGCTGTCGTAATTCGTGCCACTCTACACGAGAAAATTGAAGACAGTCTTCTGCTCTGCCAAACAGCCTTATGTTCTCACAATCCAGGGTCCCGCATCACTTTGAGAGTAAGATGGGAAAGGGTGAGGCTGGTGAGCTCTGTGCCCTACCGCATGCATTAAGGATGACTTTACTGTTCATTTATAGCACATGAGATCACTTAGCCCGGGCTGTGGTGTTTCCCGTCCCACTGGAAAATATTCACCATCATCTGATTTGATTTAAAGCAACCATAATTTTGTTTCGTTAAATGTATTTCTCTGAAAGCAAGTGTGAAACCTATTCTGAAAGTTTAGTTTTTCAGAGCAGGAATTGTGCCTGCTCAAACAGGTAAGCTGGAGCTGAACCTAAACGGGTGACTTCATGGAGCTGAGACCAACGTGATGGCCGCTCTGAGGAAGGTTCACATCCTCTTTGATTTTGCTTCACACTATTCTTTCTGGGTGCTTTTTCATCCTCTACTAATGGCAACAAGAACATCAGTTACCAGCAAGACAATTTTTAAAAAGCAAAACCTAATCACCCTCTGAATAAATTCAGGCTACTGTGATGCAGACGGCAGCAGACCGATGCTGAAGCAAGGCATCCTCTGATCAGGAGGCTACTCTGTATCTTGGGTCTCCCCCGCTCCTCCATCCCCTTCTCAGCCGTGAGCAACACAAAGAGCACAGGG
Organism: Fregata magnificens; assembly: GCA_013389945.1. Classification (NCBI taxonomy): domain Eukaryota; kingdom Metazoa; phylum Chordata; class Aves; order Suliformes; family Fregatidae; genus Fregata; species Fregata magnificens. The sequence continues at coordinate 340,463 of WAAD01018897.1, forward strand.
ATGAGTAAGGTTAGTAACGACTTCTGTTGTTGATTTTAAGCAAACCTGAAAACATTTCCCTTCTACTTGCATGCACAAAGGCATTAGAGGTATGTCGCCTAGGGAACAAAACTTTTGACTGGAATTGGCCTTAAGTATTTAGAGTGAGTGTTTCCTTCCTAGCCAGGGAGTCACACTGAATTTACAGAAAAACATTGGTTCCTCTGAGAATTACAGTCTATGGTTCTGAAGGTGTCAGCACAGAGGCCATCGTTTGCTGGAGAAAAGCTCTTTGTTACATGAGTTAAAGATGGCTTTCATACCATCTGTGCCATTCCTAACGACCTTGCAAGAAATTCCACCTTTTCAACTGTTCCTCTAGTGCCCGATTTACTTTAGGACTGTCAAAATTACTTTCATCTTTTTAACACTGGGGGCTGCATGGTTTTTGGAATTCTGCTCCAAGTAAATACATCCCTCATGTTGCTGCACCCAAAGAGAGGACCAGATCCTTCCCATCTATTCCGCTCCAGGGTAATCGCTTCCAGGTTTCTCACTCACCAGCGAAACCAAGATGATCTGCCTTTGCAGTACGGGTTTATCGAATCAGGCCTCGGAGCTTTTATAAACTATACCCCAACCAGGCCTTCCTACCTTTCCAAAGACAAGGTCTTCCATCCCATCACCAGGCAAGGGGAAGAGGTCAGACTCGCTGCCGGACTCTCTTTTAAGGACACCCTGTGATGAGGCACAGACGCTACTCAGCCCATCCTCCAAGAAATTCTCACATTCTGTGGGAGCAAAGCAGAAAGAGTTACGATCTGATGCTTTCTGTAGCATCCATGCATCCAACTCGCATACGCTCAGTAAATTCAAGGATTTAAAAACAACAGTAAACACAGCTTTATAAATTCTGTTCACCTCCCAAACCCGCGCCTGCAAATTTTCAAGGAATTTATTCAAGAGTTTAAAACTCCTTTTTAATGCATCACCAAAGTACATGGTACAAACAGAAATTCTGCATTAAACAGCCATATATGCTCATAGGTTGAGGTGCTGATAAATATGCTATATGTCAGGTACCCCACACTGAGCATAACAGGATGTTTCTCACTGACTGCAGCAACTGCAAAATTAGATTCATATTCAATAAATGTAGAAATATAACTTGACAATATTTGCTTTCTTTCTCAATTAAAACCAATCATTTCTCTCTAAATGCCAGTTTAGAGAGGGGAAGATTATTTCATTCCTTCTTTCATACTTTTCACTGAAAGAACACTAGTATGACTTCTATGACAAGCTTGACTTCTTTTAAGATTCAGAAATTAAGTGTCTTTTTAAATTCTAAAGCTTTCATAACTCCTGACATTGATACATAACCATATTGCATCTCTTTTTTCTAAAATGCTTCCAGCTGTTTGTATCGGGGTGATGAGCAACACAAATATAGACTACAGCCACTGAGAAAGCCCTTGCTTTCCAAAAACCTTAACAGACATGTATTTGCATCAGTAAGGCCTGTATATCATTTCAGTTGTTCAGCCTTCAGGCAAAAGTATTAATGACAATTTTGGCAATAACTGAACATTCTTTTCTCCCAGCTCAAAATATTTTCTGATTATTAGTATTTTTAAAAAAAGAAAGGTGTTATTTTGCAACCTGCTCTAACTAAACAGATCCAAAACATGCTCAGCTCCCTGGAGAGGAGCCAGGGCAATAAAATATTGGTTCACTCTTAAATTACATCTGACTAACTCCATCCTTGGCTACATCAACCTTACACATCAACGCAACGATGACAGGTTTGGGTAGCTCGAAACCATCTTTTTCCCTTCCCCTTCCTTAACCTGCGCCTGACAGCAGCTATCAAACATGCCAGCCACAGCCCGGCCGATGGGAGTGAGTCACTGTCGGGGGAAATAATGTTAATTTATTGATGGCAGCGGGGCTGCCCCTGTTTCGGGCACGGGGGAGCCAAAACCAGTTGGAAACCCCATTACCCTGCAGAGGAGTTTCCACACCGCAGAGAATTGGAAAAGCACTTATTGGAGGTGGTGCGGCTGCTCCCCGGTCCTGTTCCCTTTTCGGTAAACCTGGAAAATCTGAACTGCTTTTCCATCACTGAGGAAGAGAAGGGAGGGGGAAGAGCAGAAGAGAGGGGGGGCGGGAAAAAAGAAGGGAAAAGCAAAGAAGAGAAGGAGAGGCTGTAAGGGAGCGGGCCAGGGTGCTGGCCATCCAGCTGGCAGCCAGCAGAGCGTGTCCGCAGCCCAGACTGAAAAACAAAGGGGCTCGAGCCACGTTCCAGTGGAAAATCAGTGGGGACGGTCCAGATGCACCAAGGGATGGATACCTCGCCCCGATGATAAATCACAAGAGGCAGCGAAAGGCTCTGCAGGAGCCTCCATGGGACAGAGGAGATGAAGCAGTGGGGAGGGTCGATGAGCAGAGTGATGAGGACCCACACACCCCCCAAACCCTCTCTTCCCTCCCTTCTCCTTTATTTTCGGTTGTTTGGGGGTATCTTCCCCACCTCCTTTTCTCAGTTAGCTCATTGGGTTTGTTTTCTTTGATTTAAATTGTACAGGCATTGCACAATGCTGAGCTCCGTCTCCAACACCCGTGACCTGGCGGGCCCCAGTGACAGCACTGCCACGGCACAGGGACTGTGACTCCCACCCCTGCTTGCTGCACGCGCTGGATTGATAGCACAGCTGTGCTTATCTGCTCCTCTGGGTGGAGGTGCAGGTGAAAATACAATGATGATGGGAACACACTTCTGCACATAATATAGAGGCAAAAAAAAAAATTACATAGCAAAAAGCCCTAGGAAGAAAATTTCCAAGCAACTCTTGTACGTACATTTTCCAAAGCCTCATCCTCCAAGACAGGGCTAAGCCCTCCAATTCCATGCTGATAGCTACGTATCTGCCACGCTCCTCCAGGCATTTCATTTCAAAAGCACTGGCAGAAAATGAGAAGCTACAGTTTCTGGAGTTACCTTCTAAGATTTGAGGACTCTGTCCTTACAAGCTACTTCAGCAGGATTATTCAGCAGATGAAAAAGATCTAATTCCCTATCAAGTTAAGTTAGCCACATTATGACAGCTAGTGGGTTTATGGCTGTTAGGTGTTGCCAAATTTTTCTTGCCCTCTCTACACTGCACAGCACCGCAGTGCAGCCGGAGGGATGCGTGTGCAGTAACGACGTTATTTCTAGAAAGGCCAGAACCTGCAGAGCCTGAGGTCTTCCTACTGCTTCAGTCCAACCAGAGAGCCCGTTAATCAACTTAAAAACACATGTGCTTGTGTTACAGACACGTATTACTATAATTATTAATATATATTTGTTTATACGGCTACCTGATTACATAACCAATATTATACTTCTACAGTATGATATTGCATTAGATAATTAATAAGTATCTAACTAATACTGATCCATATGAATACACGATTATAGATTTGGCAAGTCAAATGAGTGCACGTCATTTTGCAGCCAAATGGAGTGCAATAACTCTGGCCTGAAGCGTAAATAAATAAATCACACGAAGAGGCAAGGGATTTGGGGACACAATTAGGAAAGAAGCAGCATGGTGATACCGCAGGTTCTCCTGTAAAACACTCTTGAAACAGCTATTCACTGTTCATGACTATTCTCAACACAGAACTATTTTTTTTTTTTTTTTAAATAAAAAAAGCACTTATTTAACTTTGATGGGAGCTAGAACTTCTACCTAGGATAAACCTCTCGGGTCAGCTACCCAAATTATCCCTTCCTCGCCTACACTCTGAAAAGATTGGGTTTGAATTTCACATTGACAGTCAGTGATTCAATCCCTGTTTTTCTTTCAAGTCTCTCAGATAAATGGAAGGAGATGCAGGTGAGACACCTGCTCGCAATAAGCAGGGCACGGCAAGAAGTGTCCTCTCTATGAACAGTCCAAGCAAAGTCACTATTCAGGGCCCTGATAAATTACTCTATTTGTTTCGAACATGCATAATCCAATGAAAGGAAATGCTTTTTTTTCTTATCTTGGACACCAACCCCTCTTTGAAACTTGCCCAGACAAGATTTTCTGTCCCAGTGGAAAAGCCAGAAAGCACCAGCCAGCACGCAGGGCTGGGAGCTCGGAATGGCTGGTGGGCAGGGTGTGGGAACGATGCCTCTGAACAACCTTCCTGCTTCCTGAAGCCTGGAAATCATGGCAACTTGCGGGGGCAGTGCAGGGTGGGGGAGGATAAAATAGAATCAAGCCACTGATTTGGATCTAAATATGGATTCAGGAGTTCAAATTTCTGACTTTTTTTTTCTTTTATTGTATTATCCTTTTAGCTAGAATCCATGTCTGTGTCCCCCATCACCCCTTTCAAGTTAATTTAAAAAAAAAAAAAAAAAAAAAAAAAAGAAAAAATCAAAATACTGAAGTACTTTAAATGCATAATTACTTAAGAAGGTGACACACCACACAGCTCACTGCAAGTCAAGTGCTACAACCATGTGCTAACAATGACTCACGGCAGATTCATTACACATTTTCTTTAGTTTACGTATTTTACCCGTTGAGGCTAGGATGTCAAAAATAAGAAGAAAAAGAAGGAAAGAAAAGGTGAGGAGAACCACAGGGCTGCTCGCCCGGAGCCGCCACCACCGACACGCTGCTCACCTGGAGACTCCCGCGTCCGCTTGCGTTCCAGCAGGGAAGAATCGGGACATGGTTCCAGCGAACACCAGCTTTCACGGTTTATCTGAAAAACAGGCCAGAGCAAATCAAGGAAAGGCCAATGTTGCTAACTTCCCCGTTAGCCTCGACCAGCAGATATACAGTTATGGCTTAATTTTGTCCCAATAATAAAAACCTCAAAAGTAACTTACGACCTTTTTTTTTTTTTTTTTAGCATCACTAAACAAACCATTAAAATACGCCAAAAAACTATTTCTCCGTGGAAAGTATGATTTCAAGGCGGCTCCCACTCAAATCAGGAGTTCAGAGGGAGGATGAGCCAGCGTTTAAGCTACTAGTTGAGGACTGAAGAAACCTGGCTTCAATTCTCACTTCCATTTGTAGCGGGACTGCAGGCAAGATATTCCTCTGCTTTTATGCCTCGGTTCACTATCTACAGAACAGCAATTCCTTACCACCCATATTGCTGTGAAGATAGTTACCTTAAAGATAGTAAGGCGCTCTGATAATGTGGAAACAAGGGCTAGGGAAGCGCCCAGGTCATGGTGAGAATCAGAAGCACTTTGTGTTTGCACTAACTGAAATGATGATGATGATGATAGAAACTCCCGTTTTAACGCTACGACAAATCACATGGTTTATTTCAACATCAGCCCTTATCATCTCGCCCTGTCCCTCACCCCTTCCATGACCTCCAGTCTTTCAGCAAGGATGACCGATCTGCTCTCAGTCTTCTCCCCCATCTGCCTCTGCTTTACTCTTCCTCACTTGTGTTGTGTTGTCCAACATTTTGACTCTGAAGCCTGGTGGACTATCCACAACCCTTGGCTTATCCAACATAGGCCTCCCATAGCTTTTGTCTTCCACACCTGGTAGACTCTGGAAGCCCCTTTGCTCTCTCTCCTTCAGCAGCTCTGCCGTTCCTCCTAGCCAAACGCCTCTAGTTGTCAAACACAAGCAAATCTCGCCTGGACAATCCCATGTCCCGTGTCATGAAATCCAGAGGGTGTTTCCCCTCCTGACCCGCCTCAACACACAGGATGTCGCATGTTATGTTGTAGCTAAAACAAAGCTACTGAAATTGATGACTTTGTCTGATTTTATATGCCAACTATTTCCCCTACCCTCTCTCTGGTTTTCCTTTTCTCTCCTGAAATAATTTCCTTTTCCCTCTCTCTGTGAAATAGGAGAATTTTTACTATTTACTTTTAGCCTCTGACCTGTCTTCAGAATTCCTCCATATTCCTGCTCCATTTTTGCAGTCCCTTGCTGGATTCTCATGCCCTCAATGTTCTCCTTTCTCCCGTGTCATGAAATGCACTGCTTTTTCCTTTTTATTCCTCTTTTTTTTTTTTTTTTTGGTAATAAAGAAAAACCAAGACTCTCCTACCCTTGACCTGACTTGCTGCTTTGACTAATGACCCACGTCCGTCTTCCCTTTCTCGCTGAGATCATGGAACTTGTTATTTGCAGTTGTTGGCTGGTGCTCCTCACCGGTCTGGCTGCATCCCCCTGCCCTTCACCAGAGGGGCTCCTGCCAGCACCTCTGCTCACCTCTCCGCAGAGTCAACGCTCCACTTCCCCTGACCTGTCAGCTACTTTCTACAGCACATTTTTCTTCCTTAGGTTTTGTCCTCCTCCATACTCCTCTGATGACAAAATGGGGTTGGAAGGGCCTTTGACAGGTCAGCTAGTCCCTTTCTGCTGCTCCAAGTCAGCCTCAACTACAATCTGAGAGGTCTGAATCCAATGTGCCCTTAAAATCCTCCAGCAGCGAGGATGCCGTGACCTTCCCCAGTCAGCAGCTCTTGCTGGGGGAGACAGGGAAGGAGCAGAGAAGATCTGAGAGAGGAAAAATGAGCAAGAGTCTCCTAGGAGAGGTGAAGGAGATCTCGTGATCTACCAGAGTCAGGTCTCGGGGTGACCTCAGTGCATATCCCACCTGGACATCCCTCCCCACCGCCATGCAATTTTATAGGCTATTTTTCTTAGGTATGCATGCACTGACGTACACTTGCTAGTAGTTGCTCGCTGCCTTTGCTCATACATATGCATTACACACACAATGATCTAAGATCCCATTAGACCCCTACACGTACATACATTTAAGTTCACATCCTTCCCTGCATCTCTACTCAATGCATATACGCACACACCCCTATGCCCGTCTTCTCCCTTTTACATATATTACATATATATTAAATGAGACTATTACACATGTATTAAATGAGAGATGGAGAGGGAAAGAGGGGAAGTCTGAAGTCTGAGAAAGGCTTTTTTTAAGCAAATACTCAAAACGATTTCTTGTTTTCCGAAGTGACATAAATATGTTGAGTTTTAACTGTCGCGTGGACAGTGGGTCACTGTTTGGATTCTTTCAATGGAAGAAAGATACCCCCTGTTCTCAGGGAGGCTGAGGGGTATCTAACCTTAGCAATTAAACTTCCCTGCAGAATTTATACATACTTTTTAGTCTTAAAAGAGCTGTAAAGTCAATAAATATCACATTATGACTGTAAAGTCAATAAGTATCACATTAATATTCTTTTCTCCCCAGCCAAAGCAGAATCTATTTTGCAGCACACTGTCTTACATTTTATTAAAGGCAAATCTAGAGGTTGAGCCTGAACACACATAGGAGGACAAATGCAAATGCGCTAAAGTCCACACAAATGAAGGAACGACCCATTTCACTTATAAAATCAAATTCTGCCGCCTTCTGACAGGCTAGCACCTAACTCCTTCCTCATCATATTGAGCCTGATCCTCCTTACTCTTAAACCAATGTATCTCCATCAAATTTAAGGGAACTACTCCTGATTTATACTGATATCGACTATTGGAAATTGATAATTAAACACCCTGTTCAATAATTAGCAGTAAGAAAGCAAAATATGAGGAGGTTCAAGCCTATCAGTTGATTGGTAATAGAATAAACTATATTAGGTTGAATTAACGTTATATTTTTTCCTTTAATAGAACCAATTCAGTCATTCACTGAAAATGCATTATAGACGTTGGCATTTTTTCAAAAAAGATGTGAGTATTTTTCCCATTACCCAGCCAGCTCTCTCCTCTGCCTTGTGACTTTGCCAAGTATTGAAAACGTCTGGTTTTTTCTATTAAAAAAAGTAATGAGAGAGTAACACTGAGGTTTAAGGTGCTGTTTCGGATATACCTGGTTATGTACAAAATAAAACATTAGGAACTAAGTATTTATCTCAGTAGCCCTAATTCAGGCATAATAATCATCATCATCATCAAAATACAAACAAAGGAAACCACTGCTATATACAAGTATTCCCCATGCCAAAACGAGCCCAGACAGGATTTGAGGGAGGTTTAACTGCCTGCTCTCAGGAAACTGGGTGGTCCACAGACACTCAAAACACAAACCCCACTATCCACAGCCCAAGACTGAGTACTGGGATCGCTCCTCAACAACTGAATTCTGCTCGTATTTACTCAGGACTAGCGACTGCAGGTACAGACAGTAAGGGCTGTAGAGAAAATACCATTATCAAAGCACCTGAACATCAGGGGTTGGGGAATGCACCAGTATGAAGAAATTTGAAATGAAGCTGTCTTGGGATTTTGCAGACATGCGTGCATTATATGTAACAAAACTATTCCTCCCTTCTTCCCTTAGTCTGTGTTTTGCTAAGAGAAGCCCAACGCCAGGACCGCAGGCTGGTGGCCACAGAAGATAAAACCCCCACGCACTTTCTGCCTTGCCCACACCGATTACAGCCCATCGATTCTGGGCATCCCAAGTCTCTGCGGCGGCAGCAGAGGATGCAGTGGTGTTCAGATGGCAGAAAGGAATATGAAACAGCCTCTGGGAACAGAGTTTCAATATGCAGCTTTTGAAAAAACACCAAGAGAGAACCAGCTATTTTTCCACGCAGAAGCCTGAATGTGTTTATCGGCAGCTCAGACACAGAATGAATCATGGAAGCACATCCCCAGGCACCGAACCCCGAAGGATTTGCTGTTTGCCTGTGAAACACTAGCAGACTAAATGTCCAAAGAGGGCTTTAGGACACCAGCTGGAGTTGCAAGCAGCAGACGGTTTGATTGCTCTTTCTGGGCGCACACACACATGTATTTCCTGACTCTCAGAGACGTCTTCCTGCAGACATTGAATTTGAAACTTGATGTGACTTAATGCAGAAACCTCTTTGCATAAGCAAAGGATGGCGCTGGACAACCTGAGAGACAAACGGGGCTGGGATGTCCTCCATCTCACAGGAACGATGAGTGACCCCAGCCTCTATTCCCAGGCTCTTCCTTCCTCTTCCCCTGCCTGACAGTCTTGGCCGAGGAGTTCTCTAACTCCCTCCAGCGCTCACGGTCCTGTGCGGTGCCTGCCCACAAAAACCAGAGTCGGGACCTCCTTCTCAGAAGACATTTCAAAAATGTCTACTTCTGGCAGAGTGGTGTGGCGGAGGGCTTGCTAGAAACGCTCGCCTCAGGGGCCAGTCGCTACCTGGCTCCCATGCATCTCTCCTACCCTTCCACCATGGAGAAGTCCTTTTTCTCTCCCTCTGGTTTTATTTTAACTTTTTTTGCCTTCCATTTCACAATGAAGAAAACACACTGACCTCTCAGGAAATCTTCTGCTATTTTAAAAGTTTGCACTTGTCAACCTCACTGGTAGCGATATAAATCACATCTCCAGAGCAGAAGGAACCAGATGATTTTAACTTTCAGTTCCTAGCAAATCTCTACAGATTCAACTTCCCTCCATACTGTTTTAACTTTGTCCTAAATTTACAAGTTTCCATTTCTCTCCTTTTTTTTCCCCTCTCCAGCTTCCAGACTAAGTTCTACCTTGCAGCTAAAACCAGATACCATTGCACATAGGAAAATATTTAGTAGAGTAATTCTAGCTTGCTTGGTGTATCATTAAGTACCTGTACATCATACTGAGCAATAACTGACACTAGGAAAGATTTGAAATATCCATTGAAGAACAAAACCAGAAAACAACCAATACTTTAAATTCAATTATAACTCATTTGTTTAATAATCAGGAATGATACAATGCTTTTTTTTTAAAAAAAATTAATGCAAATCAATTATTCTCTAGGAACTACCTGTTACTGAAAATTTCCTGTAGGATAGTTTTCATTGAAGAAATTTGTACACATAACTGGAATTCAATGTTTATTCTGAGCAACTTTTAACTTTACAATTCCATTTACGATGGAATTATCCAGTCCCCTCTAATTCCTGACCTAGAAACTAAAGCAACAGTTGATTCACCCCCTTCACAAAAACAACCTTCCAAGATCCTCCAAACCTCTTTCACAAGGAGCATGAGGGATGGGGCACCTGGGGAAGGAATTTCCACTGTCTTCCTTCAACAGATGTTGATGTAAAAAACTCCATATACACAAAACTCACACTAAGAGCAAAAATCACTGCTTTGGCAATCATCTTGCCATACAATACTAAGAGCAGACATATTAATTTGCTTGCAAATTCCAGATTTTTTTTTTTATTTAAATTTTTTCCGATTTCCCTGTGTACTTTCTTAGCTTTAGCTTCAGGGGAAGGTTTTACCATGCGGATGAGGAACACAAAGACCATTCTCCCATGTATGCCAAAAGGGACAAAGCGACAACACTTGCTTTCCTGCAATGACTTCTATAGAGATTTATCTTCTAGCACTGTGGATATGCTACACAGCCTTTTACCTTTACAGAATTGGTGACACTGTATCAGGACAACATTTTTTCAAGGAGGTCCAAAGTGACCTCGCTCACAGCAACAAGTGAGCAGTGCTATAGAGAACTACACTAAAGGATTACACCAGAAGAGGCTCCTACAGCCACAGAACACTTTAAATGACTGAATAAAATAGCACTTTGTGGTATAAGAGCAAGGCTGAATTCCTAGAGTGCACTTTTCCCCCTGGCAATGTCCCAGCTGGGGAAAGGAACGTGTGCCCCAAGAACATTTTCCAGCCCTTGGCACTAGGAGGTCCTCTACCAGCAGAATTAAGAGTCCCGGTAACAACAAACTTTAATTAAGTTTTAAAAATAACAGCAATGGCTTTGCATGAAAACCATCTCTTGACTAAAATGGGAGCAAAATTCCCACAGACATGTATATGCCTAAGGTGAAAACGCGTTAGTTTCATTTAAGTTATCCTTCCAGTTCTAATTCTACATGAGACACAAACAGAAAAACTGAAAAGTTCTCCCACATCATCATAAACACACATCTCTCCTGCTGTCCCTTCAATAACCAAACCAATGCGGACAGACGCAGGATTAAAGTTCAGAGTCATGTTAGGGCCACAAAGTTCGATGAGACACTGCATACCCATCACCTGAGGATGGTACATCCCTCAGAAGAACCACCCCAAAGAAGGAATGAACATGCTTATGTGTCAAAACTAAAAACGTAAAAAAGAAAAAGCTTTATAAGTATGATAACACACAATGGAAGAAACCTGAGTTTCAGTTAACTTACTCCTTTTAGCTTAGGATGCTGCAAATTGCACTTTGCCTTAGGTGGGCAGGGTTCATGGCAGAGGATCTTCTCTGGCGCTGGGGTAGAGCTACCAGAGCAGCCCTCTGCCAGGGAGCAGAACACCGATTGATAACACTGCCCCTTTAATTTCAAAATGCCTTAATTATTTTTATAACACTGGGCTGGTTTTAATTTCATGAATAACGTTCTGATCTGTAACTGGAAGCTGAATGTGATCTGTTCATCTGAAGAGCAGCTAAATCAAACCTCGTTTCCCCAGTTATGAAAAAACTTACACCTTCTGCCTACACTTAACAGTTTGAGCATTCACATACAAAGGTGAAACGCAGACAAAGGCAATGAGCAATTATAAAACATTTCCAGTTGCGATTGCTCAGTCTCCCATTCTCAAAGCGGGCCCATTTCTTATTTTCTAACTCTGCAAAGCACAGCCTGTTCATCCAGACTTGAACGCTTGTCTAACTTCACATGTATTTGCAAGGTGCCAGCCAGTGCGGTTTCCGTATTCTGTCCCTAGATAGTTATATTTGTGGTAGCAGGCACAACATAAAAATGAGATAGGGCTGCCAACTCACACATGGGCACACTGAGACTTCCCATTTTGGGTCTTGGAATAACACAGTGCAGACTGCTCTACCCTGCACGTAGCCGCTCCGAGCTCAGCGAATTGTTCAGACAAGCAGATATCCCACGTGCCCCGCATCTTCTACCTCATCTGCTACAATGCAATTTCGGCAGGAAAGATGGTGGCAAATTTTTATGCCATTTCTGCATCATCCAGGCTTCCCTGTACAGTGGCAAATCACTATGCTCAGTAACCAAGTTCATCATGTTTGCATTGCTGCAGCAGCAAAAAGAGCCGCAGTAAAGACGAAGTCCTACCTCCGACATAGAGGCTAGGACACTGATTTACCCGTTGCCTCTTGCTTTTCCGTATGTAGGGAGGAGGAAGAAACAATGCTAAAGCTAAAAATAATTGTGTACATCAACCCCCAAGATTGCTGAAGGGTTTTTTTCGTAACTTCACAAGTCACTGTTTCAGGCATAATCTAAACATGGAAAATTTGAGCCCCAACACACTGACCCTTCAGAAGACACATGCATTGCAAAATAGTTGGTAGGAACCAAAATTCTTTTGCGATTGTATCTAAGAATGGTTGCAATCAATGCAAATATAATCCCATCCTTAAACACTTAGTAACAGAAACGACACAAGATCTTCTTTGTTCACAACTTGTTCCAGTTGTCCTTCTCCACCAGCTGTTTTTCTTTCCTATGTCATGATTACCGAGTTCCCTGTCTTAAAATGAAGCAAAGAACACATTCACCTACCACTCAAAGAAGAGGCAGCTTGTCCGAGTCAATCTGTAGGCCAAACTGAAAGCTGTTTGGTGCTCTGCAGGTATCTTGTTAAATTTTCATTCAGATTAAACTCTCTGAATGGATCCTATTTGGGTTTGCTTTTGTTGTAAGGATAGTTACTTGCTTTTCAATACTTGACACTTAAGAAACCCTGTCCTCTTAACTCACCAAAATACAGTGACCTAGATAAGGTACAGTTTTATTTAAGTATTTTAATTAAAAACAAACCCAACAAAACCCCCCACCCCCCAGCTCTCTCATTAAGGGTCTGATCCAACTCCCATTAACGTCAAGAGATGATCTGCCACTGACGCACTCTAGTGCTGGCTTGGATCCCTAGATCACCAAAATTTAATTTCATCTACCAGTTATGTTATAGAAACCAGCTAAACGATGAAGAACAACTAAAAATCAAGCTAAACTTGATTGTCACTATAGCTGTCACTAGTACGCTCCCACTTTAAACATCTGCAGCCTGTAGAGCCTATGTTCGGAGCAGCAATGCGTGCACACACGCACACATATATGGACACTGAGTCATTTGCAGGAACAGACAGTATAACCCACAGCTTTGAAACTCAATTAGGAAAATACTAGTGGGAACTAACAAGAGCCACATTTTGTTATAAAATCTAAGCTTTGCTGAACAAAAACTAATTTAGGGAACTGATGACATCAGAAATACTGAAGTCAGATAATTATAGTGAATTACATTTCAACCCAGGCATCCAGATATTCTTTATAAAGAAAAAGAGTGTGTTTTTTATATTAGCAACCGAGGTTGTCAGTGGTACCAGCTCTTCTCCCAAGAATTATTAAGCAGTCGTTTCACACGAGTAGTGCGTGTACAATATGTCTACATTTTTTAAATGACTCATAGGGTGTCTAGGGATTGAATGCCATGGGATTCAATCTGCATCCAGCATCGTTAACACGAGAGTTCAAAAATACTCAACAAAATCGAGCTGGTAGAGAAAACAAGTTATGGTTATTTGTCTCACTAAAAACCAAAAGAGACATTGAATTAAAGGAAAATATTTTTATTCTTAAACAGTGCAAGTTAACAAGTGCTTGGTCTATTTTAGTGCAGATGAAGTAGAACAAGAATCATCTGAAAATAAAATTTTTCTGTGTTCTCGACTCTGAAACAAGGGCATGAAGCAAAAATCACAAAAAGGAAGCCACACGATCATGCAGAAACCCAGTGCCTCAGCTAAGAAAAGAGAAGGAAAAAAAAGGGAGAGAGAAAGGAAATGCTCTTCCAGGAGTTCAGATCCCTAAGTTGGGCTGTGTTTTGCAGTCCCTCTGGCTGCTTTCCGATTTCCATCCACTTTGCCAGGAAACTGCTGAAGCTCCAAAAAGCTGTTACAGAGACAGGACATTCCCAGACTGCCACCGTGCCATTTGGTGGAGCACTTGCTAATTTTAGATTAGAGGAGGAACACACTGGGACAATTAGCCAAGAGCCGCTCCTGGCTCTTGCTCCAATCCATCTTCAGACAAAACTCACACCCAAACAATAAGACCGAGAGCAACACCCTTCAAACACAAGCAAAAAACAGAGGCAAAGGAGGATCCACCATGCCTTTTTTGGCAGAATACGTCCGTCAGGGGACACGTGCATTTCAACCCCAAAAGCGACGACTGGAAATGAAAACCCTTTGCCGAACAGCACCTTACGCAGAAAACCCACCTGCAAGCGGTGAAGGTTGCAAAACAGGAGGGGACCATTTAGCAGCAGAGGACAGGGGAGATGGCCAGAGAGAGCTCTCCGAAAGGGTATCTGATTGCATGCCGCAAGAGATTATCTGGTTGCAGGGATAATATTATTTGGTATGAAATGGTTTGACGGCACTCAAAGCCATCTCCACGCTGAAGGGCAAGAGCTCTTCCACCTGTTCCCCCTCTCTGTACCGTCCAGCTTGGGGGACACGTACAGCGCAGAACAGACAGACCCGTTAGAGATGGGGAAAGGAACCTGTAAATAAGTGTAGACAAACATCATACCTTTAACAACACAACATCTACAGTCCTGTCCACCTTGGAAATGTCGCACAGGCTGTATCGCCTCTTATGGCGTTCGTACATTTTGTCCAAAAAGCCGGGAGCGGAGGAGCAGAGCCCACCATGAACCCTGGGCTGACCGTGGCCAGGCACACTCCAGACCTCTCACATATGTGCTCAGAGGAGTCCCCGTGTCTCAGCGCACCAGCCTGTTCAAGCCTCTTAACAGGAAAAAGAAAATCCCAGAGCTGCGACCAGCTGATAAAGTCTTCTTGGAACAGATTTGCTTATACAGGCAACGCAGGAACTTATAGCAAACAAAAGATATTTGAAGAGAGCTTTATACATATAGGATTTTTTTTTTTTTTTGCAACTGCTAAGAATGGTATCAGCCTTCCTGTTATAGTAGTAATAATAATAATAATAAAAAAAAATGTTTTCCAGACAACTTTGGTATCCAAAAAGCACCAGAATGAAAATCCTGCCCGAAAAGAGAACAAAAGCCAGATGTGTGCAGCAGGAACCCTGACGCTCCGAGAGGGAAGGCAGAAGGTAGGCTCAGCCACGACGGGTCTAATTCAGGAAAAAAAGAACAAGGAAAAAAAAAAAAAGCCGATCGCCGTATCCAACGTAAATACTGTCACCAATGTGTTTTTTCTTTCACACCCTCGTGCACTGAAAGAAACAATAAAAAAAGGTACTTTCCTCCTTTCGAGTCAGTCCACTGTTCACCAGACAGGAGGGCTCGGGTTTGCGTTAAGTTTAAATTTCTAATGACAGCACAGGGCAAAAGGAAAGAAAATAATGAAATAAAGCCACTCCCTCCTGATTTGGGCTGGGACGTCACTACTTGCCTTTTTAGTCCTGCACCAGTGTTCTCCCAGCTTTCAAAATTTCTTTGCAGTGGTGGGAGCATGATTCATCTCTTCAGAGAGAGAGAGAAAAAAAAGGGGGGGGGGGAGAAAAAGCAGGAGCTTTTCTTCGCCAGCCTCTTCCACCTCCGGCTGCAGGCACTCGGTGTGTGTTTACTCAGTCCAAAAAGTGACGGAGAAGCAAAGGGACGTGTTTTCAGAGAGGTAAAAAGACTCTTCCCTCTCCCCCAGGCCAGGTGAATGAAAGACAATTTCAGGCTTAAACGCTTCCCCAAAACAGGAATGGAAACTTATGATTTAATCAGCATACACGAGGGGAAAAAAAAAAAAAAGGAAATCAGGCATTTACTTTTTTTTGTTTGTTTGCAACACAGAGCAAAAGATTTCAGCAACTTGCTCTCCAGAAAACACATTTTTTCCTCTTTTATTCTAGCCTGAAAGGCAGAGCTTTTTTTCCTCTAAAAACAAAACAAAACAAAACTGAAGCTTTTTAGTCTTTCTAATGCTGGGCCAGTCTGAGCGTCTCTCCCCTCTCAATAGCTCATTCACATCAGCTGGGCCCTGCATGCACACTGCCACATGGTTTCCTGTTTTCAAACTGCCCCCTTGCAGCCCCCTCCGCTTTCCACCCCACCCTGACCTCTCGAGGGATGAAATCTTTCCATACTTCCCTGGCTTTAGACATTCTCTCATTCACCGATTCAAAAGGGAATGGGGGCGGTTAAAGAAAAAAAAAAAAAGGAAAAAGAAAAAAAAAGAAGAAAAGGGGAAGGGGGAGGTTTCTGTGGTTGGGAGTTCGTAGCGAGCAGAACTTGCTGCTTTTCTGGGCAGAAAAGCTGGAAACACAGGAATTGTTAATCCCGTGTTGCAAAGCAGGAAACGCAGACATCGGAAACGGCGCTTATCAACCCAGCGTTTAATTGCAGATCTCCAAAAGCCATCCTCTGCGGCGCCGGGTGAACTGGCCCACCTCCTGCTTCTGGGTTTCACTCCACTCGTGGAGCTTAGTTAAGGGTTTGCAGGTCTTTTCATCCAGCCCCGCAGGGTGACCCGAGCCCCCTGGTTGTACGAGGCGCTTTGTAACCCCCAGCTCAAGCTCTGGCAAAGGTGACTCAAACCCTGCAACCTGCCGAAACAGATAAACAGTGAGTTTTCGGCATTTGCATGCAAGATGAGTCTTCCAAAGAAGGTCTAAATCCATCTGCGGCGAGCGGGCACTCCAGCTCCTCTCTTTCCAGGGCTACCCAGTCTTCTGGCCACCCGAAAACATTGCACCAGCAGCCTGCCTGTGAGTAACACAGGAACTGACTCCCCTGCGCGCCTACTTGGTAAAACACCGAGGAACAGGAGTTTACAGAAACACGAAGTACTATTTTGGGCTCTCCTGGATATGACACCCCCAATCCATACGGCCAGATTATGCAAAAACACAATTACCCTCTAAATTTAGCAGACTCAGTAAGCAAGCTGAGAATGGTGTCTTTTCCTAAGACTAAAGCATGGCTTGGTGGCACGGCTTGGTGGCACGGTGGCCAGCCACCGATCAAAGGTCCACCTCTGCGCATCGTGTCATGAACACGTCCTCGTGCGCTGGAGTGGGCCAGGGACTCGCAGCGGATCAGCTCCTCCCAGTAAGTGACACAGGTATGCTCTTACCTAGTCAACGCGAGGTATCGCCCCCCGCTTTCAGTAGGGTCCAGTCTCTCCCTCACAACCCAAAGCTTCATCTCCACCACACCACCAGCTGAACTGAGGAGGATCTCCTTTATGAGGCTCTCTTACAGCTACAATCCCTGGCTCAAGATCTCAGCCAATGACTCTGTTCTCAACAACGAGTGGAGCTTCTGCTTTCAGTATTAGGATACACACGAAATGTGGTAGTACTTTGGGGACTTTCTGGAGCCACCAGTTTTCTCCACAAGTAATGAATCCCAGCAATCATGTGCCTGTCGAGATGAGGAATCAGAAATGGCTGTGACAGCATTCCAGCCCTTCAACCACTACCATAAAAGGCAGGGATTTCCTCAGATCTAAATTTACAAGACAGGGACCTATAAACAAAATGTGTGAATTTAGTTCAGGTAAAGGAATTTGCAGCAGTTGCTGTACTCTGATGATACTCTAATGCTTCATTACAGAGCACCCACTTTTTTTTAACCGCTATGCCAGTTAAGTTTGTTTTCAGATGAATCTAATGACGGCTGCTAGTATATAAGGCTGAAATTTATCCAAACGACAGCTGCACTGCTCTGTCAAAGCGCTCCACTTAATGCACTTCACCTTTGAACCGCAGAACCCCTCGGGCAACCAGAAGGAGACGTTCAGCTGCAGGGCTCAAGCAATGCCCACCTTGCAGAGGAGACTGCCATGTGAGCGTCGCTACTAACTGTGATAGTACATCTTCCACAGAGATGCGATAGGTCTGACTTGCAGCTGCATCAACACCCAGTCTTTTGTGGCTTATGTTATCTCGCCCTTGCTACAGGTAAGGAGAAATGAGAAACATCTCTAGCCAAAGGAGGTGGGAGACGCACTGGGAGATGTGCAACCTTCACAGCAGAAGTTAAAAAGAGGAGGCCAGTTTTTCTGAGCTACAGCGCAAGCACCTTGGCATGGCCAAAAGCCTCAAGTAACCCAACGTGTGCCTTCACGGGACAGGAGGGAACAGAAACTTCAGGTGGAAGGCACAGGCAGGTGGCGAGGGCTGGCTGGAAGGGCAGGTGCCAGGCCAGCGCCAGGCAGGGTGACTCTGGGCACAGGACGCATCCCAGGACTCAATACATGTCCATGCCCTACCTGTGAATCAAGATGGTGACCTGCCTTCCTCCATAACTATGTGTCTTGATCTAGTAAAGGTTGCCAGCTGATCCCTTTGGACTCCTCTGCACCTTCAGCCACAGAGGGAAACAATCAACACAAACAAATAAACCAACAAAAAATATCCCCCTCTCTCCCTTCTCTTTTTCTTTTCAAATTTAAGCTTCCAAATCCCTAATTTGTTCCAAGAGTTTTTCTGTGGTTGTGTTCCTGACTCACAGCCAAGATCAGGAGGCCAGTGACGACTACAGACACCCAAAGTCCATCTCATCTTCATTTCCAGACTTTAGTGTTGAAGTCGGGGGGAGAAACATAATATAAACAAATAGAAGATAATATGCCAGATGCACTCCCCCTTGGTAGACCATCGCTCTCTTCCCACGTTAGGTGGGGCTTTTGCTGCATTGTTTCAAGCTAGAAATCTTGCCTTGCACACAGCCTTATATACACACAGGCACGCTGAGCAGGCACAGAAGACACTCAGCCCAGACGAAGCAGAACAAAGGTTTCCAGTCTCTTTTGTCCACCTATTTACGGCAGTCCCTTGAATGCCATATGCATGTTTGCACAGTATATAGTATTTATGCTCAGAAACACAACGCACCAGACAATCAGAGGATAAAGGTTAAATTAAAAAAACCCTACTCCAATGAGTAAATAATTCACTTTTTTTTCTGCGAGTTGCTCAAAATGGAGTGGAGACTCGAGCAGCAGTCCGGGCCACCGGCTGCTGATGCGACAGTTCTGGGCTCCTTATTGAAAACATCTGGAAGCGCTGAGCCGCTTTGGGCAGACAGGAGTTTGAAACTATCCAATCGTTTCATATCCAAACCAAAGTCCAGCACTGCGGATTTCAAGGGAAGGGANAGATAAAACTCCTCCTCCTCTACCAGCTAACAGACAAGGAAATCATGGTTATTCTGAAACAGACTGCACTATTGTTATCTGTTTCAAATTACTTTTGCCATATTGTTATGAAACACTGAAAATGATGCAATCTGCAGAAATACTCAGGCGTATTAACTTTTTTAACTGCGGCTCTGATAGGAACTAATGGAGCAGTAGATGAGAGGAAAAAATTCTCCCTGTCTTAAGCAAGTCAAAACCCACTTTTGGGCACTAAACACAAGAGATAATAAATTCGTCAGACAGTAAGAGAGAAGAATTACAATTTCAATTACTCTTTTCTTAAAAGAAATCAACTTTTTGGAAAGGGTTTTTAAAATTTTATAGTTTTGGCGCTTGCAAGGATAGACAAAACAACCCCCTTTTTTTCAAAAACTAAATAAGGCAAAGGAAATCTGCACTCTAATACTGCAAAGCCTGTAAGAGGAGCGCATCCAACCTGGAAGGGAGCACGCAGCCATTGTGTCTGCCGGGAGGCAGGTCAGCACCCGTGCGAGAGGAGACCGAGATGGATGCTCAAACGTGGATTTTGAAAAAGACCAGGCAGTTGCTGAATGCTAGTAAGCTCTCACGCCGCAGACCTTGGTAAAGAGCCCTGGATGTTAGCTAATGCATTTCTCATTCTTGCAAGAGCATCGTAAGACGGAGCAGAGTTTTGTGACTGACTCACTCCCACCCTGCCTGTCTGTCCGCGTCCCTGCAGTGGCACTTTGGTCCAGGACTGCATCCGTCCGGCCGCAGCACGATCCACCAGCGCCCCACCGAGCAGTGTCCTCGTCACGGGGTGGCCCCGAAAGGCTGATTGTGATTTGGGATTCCCCTATGAGGCAGGGCATGGAAAGAAGAGGAGTCAGGGAGAGGGACATGGACGGTTCCTCGTGACCAGATGCCACAGGGATCCCATCTGTGGCAGGTGCCGCCCTGCTGTAAGGGGGAAGCTCAGCAATGCAGGCGACAAATCTTCACAATTCTGGTCCTAAAACACCGCGATATTCACCGGCCTGACTTAATCCTTGGGGCAAATCTTCCACAGTACCAACACAAGTTTTATTCTCCAGCCTGGGCAGCCCCGACTCTCCTGAAACTTCCCTATTTAAATCATTCCAATCTTCATGCAACGGTCTGGAGAGACACATTTCCTCGCAGAGCAATACCGTGCTTTGGGACGACACGACCGAGCTGAATTTCATGTCCAAACAAACCACCGTACAGCTGCAGCCTGCATTCGAGCTCGAAGACATAACCGTCTAATAAACACCTGAAGAACCACGAAGGAGGAACGAGAAGGGCTTGGAAGGCTGTCAGACGTATGGATACGTGGAGCCTGTGTTTTGAGAAAATACAAAACCACCTTGAGAGACCTTCAGCCATTTCCTGACCTTCCTTTTTCTAATATTTCTCAGAGACTCGGTGTACACTTCTCAGGAATTCCTATTGTCCAAATAACCTTCAGAAGAATGCTGAGGCTTTGGTCTGCCACGGAGCATGCCTGAACATCCTTCCAGAGGAAGTCAACTGCCTATCCTACTGCTCCCAAATGGCTACGGGAGAAACACATCCCACGCAAAAGATCAGCAGCCCCTCAGCTGACTTTACATCGGTTTGCAACATCTAGTTCTGCCTTTACCAAAAATAACCGCAAATCGAGATGTCTGGCTGGCTGAAGTGCTGTGGGATCCTGGACCACGCCACAGATATTTATTTAGTGTGTTATGGGAGTTGAGAGAAATACTTCTTTCGGTCAAACACTGGACATGTTGTTTCACCCTGTGAACTCCAGCATCCTGAAAATGGGGAAGGGAAAATACGACTGGATAAAGTGGGAACAGTCCCCAAAATAGGTTGTCAAGGAGCACCTGAGCTACGACCCGCAGAAGCAAATCAGCCTCACAGAAGCAACCTGCGCTGCACGTCCCCTGCGTCCTCCGGGACGCCGCTGCTCCCACGCTCAGGCACTTCCCAGCAGGGCATGGGGTCTAATTATCTACAGATGGGTAAAACGCAAAAATATTGGGGTGTCTCATAAAGAATAATACAATTTTCAACCAAGACATCTGGATGGGAGATATTGCTTTGGTATCACAGCCGGCTCAGCCCAGCCTGAAGCTGCTGCTGAAGGGGGCCGTCAGAAACAACATTAACTTCTTTGACCTCATCCAGCACAAAAGCTGGTCATGTTAGCTTAGCTTAAATTTCCCTTCATGTTTTTCAGTTGCCAGTAACGAACGTGCGAATTTTACACGCACACAATGAGCGATAGTCTTTGCTAATTATGGTGATTCAAGCTTCCTACTCTAAAGGCAGGATTACAATTTCTGGGATCTGGAAAGATAATGATATAAATAAAAGCATTTAAAGTAGTGAATTGTATTTACAGAAGTTTTCAAACCATCGTAAACATTACGCAAGCCATTCGAAATTGGTTTGCACAGGGTATCCACCAAATATTTGAAGGCCTGCTCAATCCACACTAAACCCAAACAAGCAATGTCTACTAACTCATCCTACAGAGGATTTAAGTAGTAGATCATTGCGTTTGTCCCAAATGCAAGAAAAAGGGGATATTTCATTATCTATAAAGTTCACAAATGCAAAACTCAAAGGAATTTTCATTTTTATACCATGCATAATAAAAAAGCACGTTCTGACATCACTGGGATAGATATAGGATATAAGAAAATATTGATTTACACAAATAAAAACATATGTTCCATTATTCCATAATAACAAATTCCAGAAAGAGTAAAGCCTTACAGTTCAAGGTATGAGGTTAAAAATTTGGATGAGGTTTTGTGCAGGAAACCAGACCACTTTGCATTTGCGGAGTGCAGGAAACATCACCTTGTCTTCCAAAATAGCAGCTTGATACCCGTTGCTGCAGGCACAGCACAGGAGCGGGCAGGCATCGCCTGAGCCGCTCTGGGATGCCTCACCATAGTGAGAGATCAGTTCCAGGATATGCCTGGTGGATGCTTCTATCTAAAGAATTTATGTATTTAGCTAAAAACAGACAGGATAGCAGACTACACAGATGAATTGGCGGATAAAGCCCAACAAAAATGACGTATGGTATCAGCGAGTTAAATTAATAGACAATATAAAAATGACACATCTTGAGCTGAGGAAATTATTCAACTTTTACCATTCTTTTATGCCTCCAGTTTAAGGCACTGTAATCTAATTGAAAAACAGAAAAGGGTCATTCAAATGAATAAATCATGCCAGAAAATGATTCAGCTTCCCTCCTTTTTTTTTTTTCCTTTTCCCTTTTAATTGAAGTCCCTAAGACTCAGCCCTTGGGAAGCCCACACGACCATGTATTGTCCTGACCGGGCACTCTGTCAAAAAGGAAAAAGTTATCTCTTCTTTCATCTTGTAACTTGAAAATCTGGGAGGGGAAGTGGTGGGAAAGCAGAGCACTGTACAAAGGCACCCATCATATTTCCAGGTCAATTTTTTGCTTGGCTGCTAATGAAGGCAGAGGATTGAAGACACTGTGGTATTCGTTTTGCCCTTCCAATTTTTCTGTTTGCTTTGTGGGGAGGAGGACCTCAGACCCGACCAGTAACTGAGATGCTCTGAGTGCGGCCAAGCCCCCCTCTCCCCAGCAATAACAGACACTCCAGCTCACTCTCCTACCTACACTCGCATCCAACCAATATTTTCATGCCCTCTCTACATGCATTTGGAAACTTGAAATAAAATCCAACGCAAACTTTGAGAGGAGGCATTTGGATTCCAGCTCCTGCCTGGGAGGTCTGCAGTAGGACCACATAAGTATTCATTTGCTCACTGTTTTATCCGTTTCCCTGGTAGTCCTCTGTAAAGAATATTAAACAAACATGTCTTTACAGCTCGAGAGCCCAGGAAAGAACGTTGACCCTGTGGAAGAAACCTGGTTTTACCAATTTTTACCCCACTTTTATCCCTCTGGTCTAAAGACGTCTGTGCAAGGGTAAGGATTCATCAACTCCACAAAGCCATCGTAAAGCATTGCTATAGCAGTATGTGCTAAATATGTTCTCTTTAGCCCAATTTCAGAAAATATTCCTAAAGGAATTTCAGGACATAAAATGTATCTATAATTAACAGCCAGATATGTGGAAGCATTGTCGTTAGTGAGGAATTTTCTCAACTGTTGACACTGTTCCAGAAAAATAATAAAATATTTATTTCTAAGGTTATAAACTAACATATGCTACATCTCCTCTACCAGCTTTTCAAAGATCCCTTTACAGTAACATTTGTTGTTGCAGGCATAATTCCTAAGTGGAATAATGGATCCAAACCCTGCTCCTATTCCTCTCCATTCAGTTAAAGGTATGGATTGTCCCTGCAAACACTGGGAATGTCAGGCCAATACAGCTGATTTAGGAAAACTTTAGTTGCTGGGCTTTTGTGCTCCCCTCTCTCATCTCCCACCTGCCACAGCTGCTGCACTTCCATACGCTTAACAGCTTTAATCAATACATAAACAAATTTAAGCCAATGGACAAGGATAACTGGGGACAAAAATGTCAAAAACCAGCATCCATTATATCTGGGAGCCTTGCAATTTCCCTGAGTTATCCTTCCGATTTGGGCTATCCCAGGAGCTGCAAAGGTCACCACGTTGCCGATAAGGAAAATGGAGCATCTGAAATTTCTCGCCAGTGACTACAAGGAAAGGGTTGGTTTTGTTTTCTTAGGAAGAAAGGGGGAAACGTTCTGGAGCTCTCTCTCGAGGCTCAAATCCAAAACATTTACAGAACTCAGAAGCAAGAAAGCTTGCAGATAATCAGCAGAACTGATGCCAGTTCAATCAAAGTAAACCAGTAACAGCAACTGGGAGGAGTACAGATTACACAGCACCGTTCTGTACCAAAAAAAATATCCTTTTCATTATGCAATGGTTAAATAATTTAACTAGAAACCCCTTCTATCCCAAGTTAGAATTGCTGACTGCTCAGCTAGTCATTTTGGCTATTATGTAGCATTAATCTCTGCTGTTTCTGAAGTTAGCCTTTCTGAGAAAAAAAGGCAACTTCAAAACATGCAAAAATTAATGAAAACCATATGTGGGATACTGTCATTATTCCATGTTTATAAGAGGATCAGGTTTTGTTAAATGGGCTTATTTAATGCAGACGCATAAGAAAAAATACCCAGCAAAGATCTGAAAGCTATTGAAAGAAAAATATTTTCTTTGTTAACCCAAGCAGCCGGTAACAAGCAAAAAGACACAATTTAAACTAAAAGTCGCTATATATTTTGGTGCAACTTTGTTTATGGCTTCACTGACAGCTTATGAAGTTCTCCTAAGCAGAGAAATCTCCCCTAGATATATTTTACCCTTTTGACCCTTTTCACCCCCGTACTGTATTTAAGCTGGGACAACCTAAAAATCAATGGCTTATGGAAACATCTGTTGGTACAGGCACACGATTTAGACTTTTTTCAACAGCTGTTGTTATTTTATGCTTTTTTTGGCTAGGTCAATCGGTAAGACTGGAAGAAAATGTTAGTTGGGCTCCTTTCCTGACTTTGGTCTCTCTTTAGCGGCTGCCGTCAGCACCCCGTTCCCTGCCCTGGGACTTTGGGGGAAAAAAAAAAGTCTGAATGTCCCCCAAGTCTGGTCTTGCTCACCAGCCTCAGACAAGAAATAAAGGAAATACAGCTCCCAAATGGGCACCTACGTTATCTCACTCATTCACCTAAATACTGGCTTAAAACATCCCTTGCTATAACTGCTTTCTGCCCCGCACAAGGGAGCTAAAACCCTCGCCTGCAGCACCTTCCGCTACCCATCTCCTTGGCTCCCCTTTCGCTTTCCAACAGTGCTGCACAATAAACCCCAGGTTTGTCTTGCCCCCTCTCCTGCTGTTTCATTGCCGGGATCCAGACATCTGCTGACATCCTCCGTAAAAGATAACGCAGAAGGTATTTTAAGAGCCAACCTGCCAAAAGGTATTCGATGCTCCAGACAGCACTACTTACCAGATAGGGAACACGCATTGCTCATAATAAGACATGCATAAAAACAGAACATACTTTTCTTGGGAGACTAAGGCTTACCTAAAAAAAAATATATATAAATTCAACCAAAATATCCTATTTTTCAACATTTAATTCAGCTGCTACTTGAAACAATGTTTCTGTATAAATTCTGTTCTCTTGAAAGAGAAGAAAACAACTTACAAAGCTTTTAAAGTGCTCTAAAAATCATTTTTTCAGTGTACATTTGAACCGTCAAGAGCCAGAGAAAGCCAATACTCTGAGCACAGATTTTTTTTTTTCCCCCCTTGCTCTTTTTAACAGCAAGGACTTGTTAATCTTACCTTCAAAACTTCTTATTTCCCTGCCATGCACTCCTAGTGTCACCGTCGGTATTGACTGAATTGTGCCAACCCTTGCCTGAAAGGACAGTTGCAAGAAAAGCCAGTTTAAACAGAAATCGCTTAGGAGGGAGAGCCCCAGGTTCGCAAGCAGAGGAGATATTTCAGCATTAAAGAATTCTAGGAGCTACTCCAAGACGCAAATTTTTGTTGTCTGGTGCGCTGTAAGGATTTTAAGCCCAGAAAGAAGTTATTTATTTAGTCTATATACTTAGATTTATAACAAAGGCAGGAGGATTCATCTACACTCTTCTGGGTGCCTTTTGCATCGTTTACAACATACAAAGTAAACCTCAGCTTCCTCAACGACAGAAAACAAGTAATAAACAAGTCTTGACAAGCAAAATCAAACGCTGTCCCCCATATATCCAGCTATGAACAAAAAAGCTTTTAGAGGTTTCTCTCCACGTCTCCTCAAAACACAATTAAAACTAGAATTTGCAAAATGCCCTAAAACCCGTTTCAGCCCATGCAGCAGGGAGCAAAGGACTCTCTTTCTCCCCTTCCCTCTTTAACACTGTGGGACCCCAATCTTTACAGTCGCTGCCTCCCTTCTGGCATCTGCAGGTGGAAATATTTGGAAATGGTGCAAGCAACCCTCCTTCTCTTTTAAAACGCTCAAAAAGGTACATTACTGCTCTTTTTTTACCCCTTACATGCAGGCATTTGAAGCTAAGGCTTGTCCACCTCCTCCTGGGCAAGCACGTAAGTATGCATTTCCTCACCTTGTTATAGTCAATGAGTTAAAAATAATAGTGGAACAAACAAACCACCAAGAAACACTTCTTTAATCTCAGCAGACTTCAACAGCCCACCCCTATCCATGCCTTTGGTAAGAATCAGTGCGATCTGCAGTGTAATATTTTGGAGGGACGGAAGAGATTTATACATTCCCAAGCACAAGATCTCAGATTGAAACCAATGTTTCAGAGAACTGCACCTCCAGCCTTTGAAAATGTGTATTTTGGAAATAATATCCCTCCCAACCACTTTTAGGCATTTAATGCGTCCAGCTGTGTTAAGAAACCCAGCAAAAGTTCAGTGTCAAGTAAGTCAGGATTATGATCTTCTTGTGATTTATGGAGGTAAGTACCGTCTCAGACAGAAGAAAAACAAGTCACTTGATGCTAAGCAGACTCAGTACCAGGGCTCAGACTAATGAGTTAGCGAGGGCGAGGCTTCACATTCCTGCCTCTTATCTCACCAGCTGGAAGGACAACATATAAGAAGGGAGAACATATTCAGTTGGTAAATGAGATAGGCAGACCCAGCGCCACGGTACTTGCAAACACAGTATTAGTGTTTGCAGTAGGGAAGATGGAAATGCTTCAGGACAGGGAGGCACACGGTATTTGAAAAAGGTGCCGTACTTCCCGCAGGTAAGAATATGCCCCCAAATAACCAAGCGCATAAATAAGGTGAAACTACTGTTATCGTGGCTGTAATGGTATCAGGGTGTAAATCAAGGCAAAGTCTTTAGGGAGAAGCATTATCTAACCAGGCTGAGAAAATCGTAAGCCAAGCATCGGTCCTTTTGCAGATCTGAAAGGAGAGCAGTGTAACTCAGGTTAAACACAGGCTAGCAACAATTCCTCTGACTTGAGCTACACAAACAGATGAGAAAGCAAACGAGATAACCCAGAAATATTGGCTCTATCTTTTGGACTAGCCTCTTGGCTACCGCCTTCATTTTTGCTGAGTACATTGCTGGCACCACGATGATAAACACAGTAAGCAAGAAGGCAGGGAGCAGCTAAGTTCACCACTGCTTAAGAGAAAATCAGAAAGTCAGCTACATCAAATACCTGCTTATATAGGCATAAATTTAATGCATAAGTGAAGCAGAAAGAGAAGGTGGAAGGAGAGGAACCTTGGCAGCTGCAAGAGACCCAGTGCAAAAGAAAGCCTGGTATAGAGTTTGCTCCCATTTGCTAATTCAAATACAGCTGATCAAGTATATTTTATTAAACCATTGCAAAACTCCGTCACATTCTTGTTACAGCCTCCATGTTGGGGTTATTCCAAAGCAGAAGTCCAAAACACAGACCACAGGAGTAAAAACAACAAGCTGGCGATGGAAGGAGGTAAGCGGCAGTGAGAAGAAACTCTCTTCTTCTCTCTTACGCCTACCTGCTCTTGGGTCTCCACAAAAAAGTCGCTACTGTCCCTGCTTTTTACAGGATCTGCATTTGCAGACATCACCTCTTCTTCGGTGTGACCGATGACTAATACAAGTGTTCTAGCAAAATTCAGAAGTTCCCTTTCCTTGAAAGTTTTGATGAATTTGCTACCATGACAGTAAGGACAGCTATGGCTGACCACAGCCAAACACAACACCGGTTCATTGCTCTACCCCTAGGGTGCTAAATTCTGACTTGCAGCTGCCTCTGCTCGGCCAAACCCAATCCCTTCCATACCAGTCAAGTACTTTTATTTTAGATATCATATGCTTGGATACCAAATCACGCAGTCTTTCTGGATATTTTAATCATCCACTGCAACACTAACCATCTATTCTTGTTTCACAGTCCCAAGCTTAAAGCCCTCTCCATCACCACCAAATTGCCCCATACTACTGCCCTGCACGGTGCAAACCAGGCAGAAAGCAGCAGGAAAGATGTCCCTGAGAAAAGCAGAGAGCAGTCAATCTGCTCAACGTGAGCAAGGATGCTGCATGGAAAAGTAAACATTTAGTTATCATCCAGGCTTTTATCTCATTTGATGTTTTAACAGCAGTTTGATCCCAGAAACGTTCTGCAACACAGCTGGGTCACTTTGGGCCACACCAGGACGTGTACATGACACCGAGCAGTAACAGCAGAGATGCTGGAGGAAAAAAAATCTGAGATTTCCATCCTTGCCTGAAAATGGTATAATAAAGGAAGACAGACCACCTAAAAAGGGAGGGGGGGGGAAAGACTGAAAACAATAACAGAAAGGGGAGTCTGTGCGACTACCACAAGGCTAAATGCATTTTGATTCCATGTTTCCATGGAAAGAGTTTTAACAGTACTGGGTAAAACACCAGATACGTTTTCTGAACGATTCACACTGCATGAATGGAAACACTTCAGAAGTATTCTTTCGAATCTCCACTCTAGCTCTACATACAGCTCAGTCTCCTTTGCCCTTTACTTTTTTCTTCTTACACCATTCTTTTCATCCTTTGCTGGAAGATGAAGTCAGAAATGCCATGCCTGGATACTGCTGGAGCCCATAATTCTCTATCAGCGGCCAAGAGTCCTGCTCATCTCTCAGATAGTTGTACCTATCCAAGCACTCTCAGACTGTGCTCTGCTAGGTTTCACCTTCTAACATGGATCTTAAAGACAGGAGGTATGATGCAAACACCAAGTCCATACAAACCTGCAGTATAACACAGGCCAGGCAATGTAACCCCGCATCAGTTGTAGCACTGGTTTGGCAGTTTATTTAGAGCTGCAGTGTATTGCTCATAGTACATCCAGTCTCGATGGGAACACTTGAAGCAATGGAGAGCTAACCCCTTCCTACAGTAACTTACTCAAAGAATTAACTGTTTTCACCCTTCGAAGTCTTCACTGTCATTCCTACAGTCTCAACTTGTTTAACCTCACCTTCTAAACGCTGCATCTCATTTATGGCTCTTCCATCAGAGTAAAAAGTGGGAAGAAAGCTGTTCCCCATGTGTATGGTTATAGTCCAAAGCTCCCCGAATGGCAAACACTGCCCTGAACTCAGAACAAAAGCTTTGCCCAGGTCTCATCTCGCTTTTGAACCTGGCCTGTTCGCAGCGTGACCTCCCAAACACTTGTGCTGACACAGCAGAGGAGGAGCCGCGGTGCCCGCCAGCGGCTGTCGCTGCTGAAGCCATGACTCAGTGGTACCCAGGGGCTTTCTCCCTCCACGTGTCACTTCTTGCTGTGGTTCACCTTCCAGGAGACTTTCTGGATTTGGCACAAAC
This sequence comes from Fregata magnificens, assembly GCA_013389945.1. Lineage (NCBI taxonomy): Eukaryota > Metazoa > Chordata > Aves > Suliformes > Fregatidae > Fregata > Fregata magnificens. The sequence goes on from WAAD01018897.1 coordinate 369,909, forward strand.
TGTCCCAAAAAGCTTTCCCAAATCCTGAAAAACTATACTCTAAAAAAATCTGCCACGTAGGATAGCGATTAGTGTAGGATGGCAAGAGAACTGAAGCACCTGTCCATGACTCCTCACAAATCCCCAGAACAAATGTATGGTAATAAAATTAAAAACCTATTTCTCATATTAATGAGGTTTTCCTCTAAGGTGGTGTAACTACCAATGAACTGCAAAAAACATAAGTCTACAGAAAAAACATAAATGCTGGCTTCTCTACATTGTAAGGTGCCAACTTCAGCTTCCAAAATATCAGAATGGAGCTAGATAGGTTCCTTCAGAAGGATTAAAAAAACCCAGTGATGTGATACACCAAAGTACCCATTTGTCATAATAATGCAGTCTCCATCGAAAAGTCCACATTTGGTCCCCCATGTTATCATCTTAATTTCCTCTATATTTAGATCAGGAATTCAGTGTGCAGTAACCATGTCTACCATACAACAGTTACACCACAAAACTTTTAAGAGATTTCAAACACAAATAAGAGAATCCATATGATACAGGAGATTGAACCATTCAAAAACAGCACAGTATTTTCCTTCTCAAGGTACAATATTCAACGCCAGCATTCCTTTGCCACAGTGACAGTCTTATACATGCATTATTTTATGGATCCATGCTTTCATGACTGCATAAAAAATGAATGTATCTAACCACTGGAAGAGAACTCCAAAACCAGGATTTTCTATCCTGGAAATCCTTTAGCTCTGTGTTTTACTAACTTGTGAAATCACAGAGTCCTGATCCTAAAAAGGGCCTCAGAAAGCTACTTTAATACACTGATGTTAAATAATTCATATGAGTGAATCCCTTTGTCTGAAACAAGTCAAAAGCAAGCATCGCAAAAGATTCATAATTATTAAACAGTTGTCTTTAATCAGCATCCATCTCGACACTATGGCAGGAATATAAACACAGCTCTGCCTTCAAGGCAACAGTATTTGCCGATGGTAAATACAATTGCAGGTAACTCTTGATGCTTTTTAAATTAATGTGAAAAAGCTGAGGGATAAACTTCCTTTGCAGCTGATACTGAGAAGATGGCAGAGCCAGATGTTTTATTAGAGGAAATTAGGAAATGATGATAAAACAGAGTATCAGGGCTACGCGCAGCAATCTTTGCCTCCAGAAAATGTTGCCTGTAGTGGCTGAAGGGAAAGGCACAGGGGAGGAGAAGTAACTCACCATCTCCAGACATCAGCAAGGGCTAGCACAAGCCCTGTGGCCACAGCGAGCCGTGGGGGCGGCGCGGGCGCCTTCATCTGCCCCGTCCTGCCGCAGGCTCGCGCCGAGCCAAACCTGGGAGCAGCATCTTTGCGCTGAATCGGGGATTTGGCTCAGCATCCACGTTCCTGCTTCTCTCGCTAACATCCGTGAATCCTGTGACTGAGCTTGGAAACGACTGTCTTGAGCTGAGGATTAGCAGCGTTCGGGAGAAAAAGGCATTGGAACTGCAGCACCCAGAGAAATTAAGCGTAGGACAAAAGAAAAAATGCCACAATAGTTGTATAAACGTCTTCCTGCTACAGATATCAAAGCATGAGTAATAGTAAAGGCCAAACAAGAATCCAGCCTGGTTTGGATTCCTTATTTTCTTTTTTCCCCCTGCTATTCTTCTAACTCTCTGCAGCATGTGCCGTGGACTCTGGCTTATGCAGCGATGCACAGAACAGATGGTGAAACCCAGGGCGAGCTATTCTGCACAGCGATGAATTTACTCAGGGGTTGACTGTCTGACACAATTTCCTCCTAGACCTCTCAAGCCTCAGCTTTGAGCATCTGGGGCAGACACAGGATGCTGGTGGGTGTGAGAAAGGGCCTCGCAGATGACTAGCCTAAAGCCTTGACTCGATGGGTATGTGTGTCACCCTCCAGCAGTAATGCCAGGCTTAGGGCAGGCTCCTTTTTGGCTGGGTTTTTCCATGTTTACTCTAGTTACAGGACAACATTTACAGAGAGAGAGTTACACAAGTGATTTTAAAGAGGCAGGGCGAGGATATAGCCTATTGTTAAGGCTGCACTTTCCACCGCTGGACCCTGCTCTGATTTATTTCTAACACTTCAGTCACTTGCTCTGAAATTTCCCATGCTGTTGGGAAGTTTCCCACGCTGTTCTGCAGGCCCTTTGGAAAACAGGGACCTGCAATCACCATCCCATAGTACATATATATGTACACACATGCAGAAAATGGACTTCAGTGTGCACAGACAACCCAAATTTTGGCAGGTCCTCAGGGTGAGCAGTTGGTTAAAGAAGTTACTTCCTAAGAAAATAAATTGGAGCCTGGAGAACTATAATGACCCCTTGTCTTGGGTCACCAACAAGGTTCAGCAGTTTTGAGCCATGAAGCACCTCTACTACTTGACTTGACCAACAGCCAGCACCGGCACCAGGCTCTCCTCCTAAGGACCACTAGGGGCGAGGACACATCTCTGGATCCTTCACACCTACTGACCATCCCAACGCTTATCTCAATGCTGTCTGAGTCTCTCCTCCCTCCCACAAGCCCTTTTCCACCCAGTCCAGCCCACCCCACCTCCTACAGTCCTGCCATTCCTGTCCCCTTCCTTTGCATACCCTGCCGGACTCCAGCCAAGCTGCTCCCTCCTCTTCTCCCTGTTCAGCAAAGCACAAACCTGGGGGTCTACAAACCAAAAGCAACGGGCAACAACAGACCTGGGACTCTGTCCCGACAGAGCATCATTTATCTTATCTGTAACAAGTCCCAGGGAAGGAAGTGTCCTAGCCTCCCTAGGTGGTCTTGCAACAGTTTCATGATGATAACAGGACGTTTTCTCAACATCCAGCCTAAATCATCCTGGCAAATTAGCAAATCAGTAAATTAAGCTGCCATGGAAATCTGGGATTTTAATAACCATTATTACATGTTGGCAGACTGCTAGATTGCACAATAGTTTTCTTTTTGTTGCACTGAATAAATTAAATTCTTTCAACCTCTTCTCACGTTTCTTAATCTCTTCTCGTTGTTTCCTTCTGGACACTTTCCAGTATGCCTGTGTCCTCCTTGGAGCAGGGCACCCAAAACCGGATCCGATGACACTGATGATGTCTCCGCAGTGCCACGCACGAGTAAGTCACCTCCCGCACCTTAAGGAGAACACTCCTTCAATATCACTCAAAACAAGATTTGTCTCTTTTGCAATAGCCTCTTGCTGATGATTCCTGGTCCACCAAAAATCCTCAGTCTTTTTCTACCCATCCCTCTCCAGCTTAAACCTGACTTAGTAAATGTGCGTTTTGATTTCTTCTTTGCAAATGAAGCACTCTGTGGCTGCTTTTCTCTCTTATCTGGATGCACTCTCCAATTTCTTAAGGTCACTCTGAACCCTGACCCTGTTCTCCCAAGTGCCTGCAACCCCTCCCAACCTGATGTCACCCGAGAGTGTTATAAACATACTTCCATCTTCCAAATCATGACTGAAAATATTGCAAGTTTTCTCCCAGAAAGTGCCCTTGCTGATATATCACACGTTACTGCACTACTTGGATCAGTGGAGAGAAGAAAGTGCAAAACTTTTTCAAGCTTCATTCTGTGTGAAGGTATTTAGAAATGCCATGTTTATCTGGTAGGCTGCAACTTCTGAAAATACAGGCTTTAATTAAAACTAATTCATGTGGTAAAGGTAGGATGCATTAAATTCAATAGGAACTAACTAATGAAATTAATAAATACAAGAAGGCTATTTCCCAGTGAACTCTGTTTCTGGGGTCAGCCAGCTACAATTTGTCAGTCACAGGCTTAGACAACCAAAGCCATCGGATGAACCGAGCAGTGCAACCTGATCCATCCTGCCACATGAAGACAAAGATTCAGCAAGTAATGAATCATAACCAATTTCTGGGATCAACACAAGAAGAGAAGTATATCAGGGTAGAGTTCATTTCAAACTGTTGCTTTACTTTCGTAATGCTGGAGCCACCAGGCGCCATTTCTAAATTATTTTAATATCACAGTATGCAGAAGCCAAACCAGATCTCTCAGAGTTAAGAATCTAAAGTTATTCAATTTTAAAAATTCTAAAGTCTACTTTTAGTAGATCACATCAAGTTATTGCCCCAGCTCTACTCAAGATCCCCAAGCAAAGCAGGAAGATAAGGACCAGGGGAGTGTCCAGCAGGATGAGCACCCACCGCCCAGCATAGAATCATAGAATGATTTGGGTTGGAAGGGACCTTAAAGATCATCTAGTTTCAAACCCCCTGCCATGGGCAGGGACACCTTGCACTAGACCAGGTTGCTCAAATCCCCATCCAACATGAAAGGAGCTTGGGAAATTCTGGTTACAGAATTTCTATAGCTGAACAAATACAACCTCTGAGAAGACATTCTGGGGTTTTAAGAAACAGCCCCATTTTAATTGGAAAAACCATTTTTCCACTATTTTCTTTTCAGTGCTTATAACCCTACAAACCATTATTTTCCTAAACATTTTTCAGCTGCAGCTTTTCCATGACATGCACAAGAGCCCCTCTCAGGCAAAGTCTTCTGAAACGACTGCAGGGAAAGCATGTGCAACCTTATACATGTAATACTGGAGTACGCTTCTTGACATCACGAATCCAGATAAATCTCTGCCTTCAGAAACCAACTCACAAGAGAGAATTTTCCCCCTTCTCTTTCCAGTGTGATTCAGCTTAATTCCACTATACAAGAAGTTGCACTTTTTAGGCTCCAAAATTTTTTTTTTTTTTTAACAGTCTGCACATATAAACAGCTTTCTACATTGCGGATTTATAAATAACATTGTACAAAATTCTCACCCATGAAACAGGAGTTAATGCAGTTCCCAAGGTCCAAAGCTGCTGACAGCACTGGTGAGACTGCTAAATACCTGCAACTCCTGACCAGGTGCAAGCAACAACATTTCTATTTGCAACAAGTTAAGAAAACCACTTTTACTAACCACAAAATGGCTCTGTAATGAGAAGGCAATGAGCACCTGAAAGACTTCTGGCTACAAAAAAAGTCAGCACTAAATAAAGCAGAGACAGGACAAGGCAGGAGATGCACACTTCACAATGGCTTTCACCGGCCAGCTCCCTACCCAACCTACACGTGTGAACTAAGGTCTATTTATAAAAGTCTTCCACTGATTTTTTTTTTTTTTTTTTTTAAATGACCTTAATATAGTGCAGTTGTTGTTTTGTTTCTGTTGAACTTAGCAACAGGAAACCCTGTCAGTCCTGCAGCAAACTTTCCATTCCCCTGGCACTCCCATTCCTGCACCAGAAAAGCCAGATTTCTAAAGAGGTGTTCGACGGGGTGGGAGGGAGAGGAAGAAGAGAAGAAAGCACAGACAAAAAATCAAAATGCCTGCAAAACATGTGAAATGGAAGCCAAATTCAATATACTTCTTTTCTTTTTTCCCTGTTTGAAAAGGCAGTGCCCTAATTTGCATTTTCTAAAGATATCTTACTTTACTACCAGATACCTAAATATTAGTCACGAAAATTATCTTTAATAAAGGGTTGGTAAAAAAATCACCAGCATCTTTACGTTCACGCATTCCAGTAACACCACCTTACTTATCAGACAGCACAAATTTTAGCTTGGAAAGTTATTCGCTCTAGATCCTGGCTAACTCACTGAGCAAACAGCTACAGAAATTAAGCCTTAACTTGTTAAAAACAAAATAAACCTGATTTTATTACAAGCTTTGGCAAGACTGTTCTGCTGCCTAAAGAGCTTTACTGCAGGATGAGCAGAGTTTTGGTGCTCCACCCTGCAACGTTAACTCAGCCCCGCAATATTTTCTCTTTAACAGCTTCATAATGGTACGCTAACACACAAACACAGCTGCTCAATGGCAACATGCACCGACATAGGCTGCGAGCAATTTAGCTTTTACAAAACACTTTCTTTTTCAGGAACAAGAAGCTATATATAAAATATAGGGGCAAATGCAAATCCAGCTAGGAAAGATAAGACCAAAAAACCCAGCTCTTGATAAAGCAGAATATGTATTAGGGGTGCTTTAAATCAAAATTACGTTCCTGCCAAGCCCAATATTCACATTTTTTTTTTAATCATAGACAGTCCTTAAATACGGGAAAGCACAAGTAATAGAAAACAATACCAACTGGTTTCTGATCCCTGGCATGACCTTTTTTATATTGTTTCACCAACATGAGGAATACAGGGTTTTCCCCCACATTTGATCCCTGCGTGTCTTCCCATTATTAATTTTTCTTTCAGCAAAGGCACTAACGCTCCCAGCCAGCAATGCCTTTAGACCTCGGAGTCTGTGCACGCACCAACACTGACCGCAGCCACAGTCCCCTCTGCCAAAAACTCCCTGGAGGGGCAAAGCACGAGAGGGGATAGAGAGACTTGCCAGGACCATTCACATGTGGGGACCTCGAAGGCACTGCCAGCCCCCACGCAGCATCTCCAACCCCAAGCATATTACAGGGCATTGCTTTTATCAAATTATATACAAATCTTGGTACAGCCCTGCCTCAGGAGGAACCGTTTGGGTCAATCTCTATGGCACTGACTGAGACAACATAAACGTGGCTTAATCCAGTGCTTGAAAAACGCAAGTTCTAAAAAAGCCCACACTATTTTTAAAAGACTAAAACAACGTCACGGTGATGGATGCCATTCAGCTTTGCAAAGGCTACAGAAAGGAAACCAGCAGGTTAGGTGGCCAGCCACAGCAGCAGTGGCGTTTCTTTAAAAAGCACAGAAAAAGACAAGGTGACAACGCGTAAGCGGCACTCACTGCTTCCTCGTGGGCTGCGCCCTCGTCGCGATCTTTCAGAAAATCCACCTCGTCTTCAGTTTTCATTTCCAACTTCCCTGTGAAAACAGAGGGTTCGCACAGGCAATTTAAAAACAAACTTCTTTCAGCACTGCTGGTATTCTTCTGTTTATTCAAACCAGTCTAAGGAAAAAAAAAAAAAAAACACCCACAGAAAAGAAAACCCAACCCCAAAACCCCTTCAACAAGTCCATTTGACTTCTAACATCTGGTTTCATTCCCGACTTTGCTGCTTGTTTGTTATTAGTTTTAACAACTATCGTGTCTGGGACTGAAGGAAACCATGGAACACCAGCAAGCACAGGGTAAAACTCCTGAAAAGCTCTAGGTGAGGCTGAGCACATCTGCATGTATTCGGCCATGTATTTTCTTGGTTCCCGTTCGTCTAGTCAAAGAACCAAATTTTTTGCTGTTTTTCTTCTTACCATAGCCCAAAGACAATGCAAGAAACCAGCCTTGCCTTCTCTCAACAGGTATTTTAAGTGTTGAAAAAAAAAAAAAAAATCACAAGCTTCAAAAATTCAGCCCACCTGCACTGCCTTAAGGTTGACAATTAGGGCCCTGGACTAGGACAGCAAACCCTTTTCTGCTAGAGTTTACAAAGTCCCAGCTGATTTTCCCCTTCCTCATGCTCCCATGACAGTGTCACCACCGCAGTGGTACAAACGTCATGTTCCAGCCGCTTACTCTGCCCAGCAAAGCTTTCATTAGTCACCATTCCCCAGGGGTTCCCTTCTGTGTACCTTTTCCTGGCATAAAGTCAACGTCCTAAGACTCTTTCACCCCTAAGCTAATGACTCTCATGACACACAGGATACTTTTAGAGGAGTGAAGTGATTTGACCAAAGCCACCCAGATGGAGAGTGGCTGTGTTAGGGCTAAACCCCCCTCTAATCCCACTCCCCCTCTCACTTCTACTAAAAACAAACACTGGATGGATGACAACGCCTTCTTAAGGGCGACGTGTGTTTGCAAGTGAGTTTACCCGTTCAGGGATTTAGCAAGAGGAGCCTCCCATCTTCACGAGGAAATTGTTGTAACAACTGTCACCAATGGTTTTTCCATTGGCATTAAAGTCTACCCTTGCTTTTGGGACTATCTGGTTTTGCAATGTTCTATTGATAAGCAAATCAACATCATTAAGTGAAATTGGCATGATTTTGTCTCAATTAGATGAGTTTGTGGGCAGACTCTCAGAAACCAGAGGTAATGCTATGAATTTCTGCAAGTCCCTTTTGTTGGCAAAGCAGAGATCACGGTCGTGATGAGATCTGCTCGGGGTCGCAGCAATGCCGTGATGGTTGAGATCTTGGTCCAAAGACAGAACGTGCAAGGAAGAAACCTCTGGTGCACTGAAGACAGGAGAAGCAAGCGGTGTAATGATACTCCATGCTGGGTAAGAACTGGAGGACAAAGACATGTGCCCTCAGGATGAAATTCAAGGGGACAATTTTTTGCACTCTGCCCCTTCTTCCTAAACTTCTATTAAGAAACATATCTCACATGAAAAGCACTATAATGCTATCGCAGAGGTCTCTGGGGCATAGAGCACCTTATTGCATGTGTGGTGTCATTAGTGACATTTGTTACCGGTTCACCCTGCTACTCTAACAGGGGAAGGAAATTGTAGTAAGTGCTTTTCCATGGGGAAAACGCCATTGATAAGAAGAAGGTGAAGACTGCTAAAACTCAAAATAAGGCAATATTCTTCTATCTGGCAATGAATGTTTTCTTCAAATGCTGAGGCCTCCAAGAGATACGCTAGGCATATTTCTCCCAGAAGAGCAGCTAGGGAGCAGTGATTACAGTATTTGTTAATTTAAGATGCCAAACCCCAACCATACAAACCTAACCTTGCCAGGGTCACTTTCTGCCAAGAAGCTGCATCTCCTCAGAGATGTTTTGTCAGCAGGAACACATGCCACTTCTTCTCTTCTCACCCAGCCTGGATACTGTGGTATGATTTCATATCCTAACTGTCTGCTTTTTTAACGAGTAGCATCTATCTGCCCGACTTGCAAATAATGTGCTTGCAGAACCCATTACTCAGCTGTAACGCAGTTCTGAGTCTAAACCTAACAGCAGGAGGAGCTGCCTTATGGAAGTAGGATCTTCGAGCAGTGTCATGATCAGTCACTAGTTATTTGTTTGGATAAGGCAATCAGCCCTTTGCAGTCTCTGTTTTGGGGGTAGGCTGAAACTAAGTGGAGGCAATGAGATAAACAGGTATATATTTGGGAGCAATCTCACAATATAAATAAAAAAATTAAAGAGCTCAATGATTTGGAGTAATGGCAACAGCAGTTATCGGCCTGTTAGATCTCTGATAAATTAGCATGACAATAACACCCTCTGACCACGCGCGTTTCTGAGAAACGGCCTCGTGACTTATACTTCCTTTGGGAAGGCTTTATTGTAGTCTATCGAAAAGAGATCTGATTCATTCTGAGCACTGACGACTCCTCCATGGCTACAAAATACCCTGTACAAACCCAGGCTGCAGGGAAAACTCCTCAGCACTGACACAGCAAAGAAGAATTGACACAAAGAATTGAAGGCTGCCACTGAACTCGTACACAAAACGCGCTACCCAAAGCTTAGACATCAACATGAAGAATGTGCACAGCAATAATAATAAACAATAAATCTGTTCTCCTCAATTACTGCCATATCAGAGTTCTAGATGCTGCTTTATAGGAGGTGAATTTCAGAAATATTTCAAATAGTGAGCTTGGATTCATAGCAGTCGCTTGTCTCTGCTTTAAGCTAATATTTGGGCTTTCCTAACATTTTGCCTCAGAGCAATCCTAGAGTTCTTCAAGAGAAGATATTCCAGCTGAAGTTTTGCTCTGTCCAGCATCCCATTGCAAATGAACAATTCTTCCTTATGGATAGGTCAGACCATTGTATTCCAAGACCTTTTAGCCCTAAATCCTTACATATTTTAAATCAGTAACAGGATCACCTCCTTTTTTCCCCCCCTCTCCATACCCTAACATAGAATGATGCCTTAATATTACTTTCCTACTTCAGTCACTATCCCGTTGGGCTGTTTAGTCCCTTCTCCTTTTAAAACCTCACCTAGACAACGTCATGCCTTCAAGAATCCAACCAGAGATAAAGACCTGGAGTGCACGGACGGAGCCGGCAGAGCGGGAGGCTCCCAGAAGAAAGGAGCCCTGCCAGGTATTGACTTACAGCCACTCCAGTCCTATTGAACTGTCAATCTGCCACAGCACTAAAATAGGTTCTTTCTGCAAACAGCTTTCTAATACACCTTTGAATCTTTCTACTTATTTACTAATCATCTCCTGGCTAACGTTTACTGGTTATCTCCTGACACATAAACTTTCTAAAAATCCTGAACTCAACGAAAAAAAGGATTTGCTGGACCCACCACTGACACTCCCCCCCCATCAATCCTTTCCCCTGCCCCCAGTTATTCTGCTATCACATACCAGAATAAATCCTCTGCCATCACCCCATTCTGCATTTAGACTGAAGAAACAGCTCCCAGCATTAGAGCAGTGAAATAGCTTTAGAGCTTTAACGTCATGATCTATATCATGGCAGATTTTTTTTTTAATCATTTAAATGTTTTGTTTGTTTGTTTGGTGCTGGGAAAGCAAGAGGCACTGTATCATTTTCTCATAGCAAAGAAAAAAATGGCAACTGAAAAAGTTCAGCTGCTTCCCTTTAACAGCTGCCTGAACAGGTGGAATATAAAGATCAGATTAGCTCCATGCTTCAGTAGCAAATTCACCTATGATTTAATTCCAGGCTGGAGCAACAAACCCGTTTCTCTTTCATTCAATTTATCCCTTTATTTCCCTTTTTGAAGTTACCTGGTGACGTTTTCTATTAGCTCCTGTCGCACTGGCACCAGATGTCTACGCTGTCCCCCAAGTCCCACCACTCTCCCCCATCACCACTCATCCGCGGGGAACGCCGGTCCTGCTTCTCAGCCGATGGCAGCAAGCAAAACTCATCATCTGAGTTCCAGTACTGCTTAAATGCACTGGAAAACACCACCGGCTGCTCTGCCTGACAAAAAAGCTTTGCAGCCCGGAAAAGGCAGTGGGGGTAGGGCTCGCTGGCTTTTTTAAATGACCTAATACCGCCAATTAGGAAGTGGCTTTGCACAGTTCAGAAGGACACTGGCAGCTGTTTCAAGTAGATGAGCAAAGAAAATGCAAGAGCGCCCTGTTTTACCCTCTGACTCCATGTCAGCAAAAATAAAGGAGAGAAGCGAAGGAACAGCACTAAGCAAATAAACCCTCATGCCCACATGAAAGCATATAACTTGAAGATACAGTAATCCAAATACCTCCCTCCCATTCATTCCTTCTCCAGGGAGGATTCACGGGCTAGAAATTCTTCTGCACAAATTCATAGGAGATGACGTCCTGTCCTTACCTCCAGTGCCAGCCAAGCGACATGCATTTGAACTGAAAGTTTTAATACGTAACTTCAGATTTCTTCTTTCTCAGAAGAAAAAACCCAAACACCTACACTTCCTCTGCAAGGCAGGCCTCTCGCTCTTATTTGTGTTCCTTTGCTGATGAGACACTAGAGGTACACCTACAAAAAAACCCTAAAAAGTAGGAAACCCATTGATTTTTCCTACCTGTAACAGGCTCAGCTCGTTGCGCTGCCGGGCTGACGTTCCTCTTCTTTGTCGAGGAACTTAAATCCATTTCTCCATTAAGGCTGGCTCCCACATCCACTGTGGCCTGGGGCTCAAGCCCCACTTTTTCTGCAGCTGGTAGTTCAGGGGAACAAGATGTCTCTGCTGCAAAAACCACTGCATCAAAACTTTTTACTGTTTTAGGAACTTTATCCAGAGAGGAGCCATCATCTGCCGAAACCAAACTCTTTACTCCCACATTTTCCAGTGACTCAACAGCATGTAAACGGCATGAACACAGCAAGAAGGGCAATTCGGGTACAGCTCGGCTTTGCTTTCCATCGGGCTCAGCCAAGACCTCCCCCTGAGCTGCTTTCACAGCGGCACCAGGATCGCTCTCACCGGCCGGACAAACGGTGTCAGTGCTGGAGTCGCTGTCGCACGTGGGCTCTTCTGCAATGGGCTGAAGCGCTGCCCGGGGAAGCACGCTTTCCGTATCCTCCTGCTCTTCTGGATACTCTGCGATGGGGGTTATTGTCACTGGCCTTAACACTTCTTTACCCTCACAGGCATCACTTGGGGCTCCCATTTCTGAAGCATCCTTTAATTCGGGGGTGCTGCTGTGCAGGGAGATTTGCTGTTGGGTTTGACTGGGATCACGTTCTTGGTTCAGCCCCGCATCTGGACAAGGGTCGCTCTCCGCACCTGGTGACTCACCTGCTGATGCAGGTCCGTGCATGGTGCCTTCTCCTGCGCCCACCGCCCCCGTCTTGCACACTTCTTTGTCATGGACTGTCCCTTTCAGCCCAGCATCCGCCTCTCTGCTGCCTGCCACAGGCCCCCCTTGACTGCAGGCGGAGGGTTTCACAACAGTAGCAAGAAGTTCCGCTGACAAAACCTGCTCCCTGCCACTTGCACAAGCCTCCTGCTCAGGCTCAGCTTTGCCTCCTTCAGCCTGCTGCGAGAGGCTCTGCTCTGGAGAGTCCTCGTCCCCTGCATGGTCCCCAGGCCAGCTGGCTCCGGCAGTTACCCTGCCATGCTCCCCGTCGTGCTGCTGGGCGAGCTCTGCCGAGCCTGCCACCGCCACTGCTTCCTGGCTTTGTTTAGATTCTTCATTATGAATTACAGAGGGTGTGCCTATTAAATTATCCTCCGCACAGTCTGCACCCTTGGCACACGGGGCTAATCCAGGGTCATTACCTTGCAGAGCTGCCTCCTGCCCGGGAGGTGCCACTGCACCATCTCCCTCCTGACTCACAGCCGGTCCCTCTCCTCTGGGTAGGCGAGAGAGTGATTTCATCTCACTGCTCAGCCCCTCCTGCTCCAAAGCACTTTCTGCTATCTCCGCTTTGGTTTGTGCAGGCTCTTTTTCTGCCAGGCATGTGCTCGCATCCTCCGGAGGGAGCGATGCAGGCTCACACTTGCTCTCTTGAGCAGCGTCCAGTTTGAAGCTGTCACCCACTTCATCTTTAACAACAGTTTGATCAGCAGAAGGGCGACAGCTAGCAACTTCCTGACCCCCATCTGCAGAATCTACACTTCCTCCATCTCCGCTGCTGCTGGTATCAGTTCCTACTGGCTCCTCTTCACAGGCTTTGCTGCCCTCCATTGCTTCAGCCACACGTTCAGTGATCTTACCGCTCTCCTGGCAACACGCTGGTTTTGCACTGATTTGATTAGATCCACCAACATCATCGTTTTCAGGTTTAGTGTCAGGGCCATCAGTTTCCACACTGTCTTCCAGTGAGGGTGAGCTGAATTTCCCATCTGTGCAACCTGCTTCCAACTGCTCTTCTTGTTCCCCCCTGTCACCACTGCCATGGATTTCCAAACCAGGATCAGGTTTTGATGCAAATGCGGGAACCTTCACCCCATTCGCTGCTGGCAACGCTGCCCTGGCACTTGCAGCGACATCCTGCCTCGTTGCGACATGGGCATCGCCTTGGCTTTCCAAGAAGCCACTGTTTACCTGATCAGTGCATGAGTCCGCTCCAGTCTCTTTGTTATTGCCAGTCCTGCAAAGGTCAACAGAGACATCGCCAGTGCTGCCGTCTGCATTCGTACCGTCACATGCCGGTACCACTCCCACATTTGCATCCTCCCCATCTGCACACTCAGTGCCATTAAAACCACTGAGTAAGGGCTGAGCAGCACTGGCTGACTCTTCCTTAGCTGGCGATTGCTCTTCTACGTTTGCAGTCCTCCTTTCACCAGCCTCAGCCATCCCATCCTCTACCTGCTGCTGGCCCGCAGCCCTCTCAGCCGCCCCTGTACAGTTCCTGCATTCAGTCTGGCCCATAGCCACATCCACGCCCTCCAAGGAAGCTGGGGCTTTGCCTGCAGTTTCAACCACAGTAACAGTACTGTCAGCTGCACGCTCCTTGGCAGCTTGCGCTTCCTGATGGGGACTATCTTTACTGCACAATCCGGCTTGATCCAAACCAACTCCAGCAGATGTCATTCCAGCTTCCTCATTTGTATTTCCACAGGATGGAAGATTTACGGCACCGTTTACACTTGCACACAGGCTCACTGTGCAGTCCTTCTCATCTGATATAGTCCCAGAGCCTTCAGCAGAGGTTGGCCCCTCCTCTTCCTTTTTACTCAGCGTCACTGTATCTTTACTTTCACAGAGGCACTCTGGGCTCTTTGCATCCCCCAGGCTCAGCAAGTCATTTGGCACATCATTAAAAGCTCCCAAACTCCTGCTGTTGCATTTATCCTCCTGGTGAGTTTGGTCTGAGAGCTGCCCGATGTCCAGGTGAACAAGATCAGATGGACTTTCCTGCCTTCCTTCTCTGGCCTTTTCTTCTAAGCTCTGAGGGGTAGTGGCCGGGTGACCATCTGGCTCTGCTCCTTCAGCACAGCTGTCTCCAGGATCTCCCAGTACAGGCCCTGTCTGCTGCCTTAAACTCTGTAACAAGACCAAAAAAACCAAAAAATTATTTTGCTTTATCACACATTTACACTGTCTCCACCACCTACAAGATCTATATCTACATAATCCTGTTTGACGTGACTCCTGCTCCCTGTGCACCTCTACCTGGTGTCCCTCGGGACAGAGTTACAAACATACTGCAGTGGGTATTTTACATGTTGGTTTTGTTATACAGTAATACTGAAATTACTAGAATGACAGAAACGTTGGTTGGAAAGAGCATCTGGAGGTCATCTAGCCCAACCTCTTGCCTGAAGCTGGACCATCACCAATGCAACACCAGGTCAGCCGTGACTGTGCTGCCAAGTCCCCATAACCTCTGATGACGAAGCACCCACCACCTCGCTGGGCAATCTGTTCCCGTGCCACACCACCCTCCCACGAAGGAGTTTTTCCTAACAGCCAGCCCGAACCCCCTGAAGCTGCAGTTTGCCCCTCTACCCCCTTGTTACACCATCTGCCACCACTGAGAAGCATTGTAATCCTTGTAACTGTCCTTCAAGCAGCTGTTGTCATAGTCCTTGAGCACACTTAAATTCAAGATCAGTAAACAGCAGAATTCAATCTACCAAACAATGCAAATATATACCAGTCTAGTCCCAAAGGGCTTGAGCAAATGCTGCTTAAGAGCAACTTCAGATCCCTTCCCGATGACAGTCCCCAGTTCTCATCAGCATTGCTCACTTTTCTCTATATTGATGGAAATGCTACTTCAGACATGGGAATTGGCTGACAATGTCCAAACACCACCACTTCTCTCCTACTCCTAGGACTGACCTAATCATCTCATCTATTCCTGAGAATTGCATGCGTAACTAAATATCTGAAATTTACTTCCTAAATGGAAATAAAAATTTGAAAATGATGACATACTGTGAAAATTAATATGTGCATTATCGTGGAACAGAAGCAACGTACTCAATTCCTCTCTAATCTGCATTTTCCTTCCAGAGCATCTGCTTTGTCAAGGATCCCCCAAGCTTTTATAGTTTGATACAATCAAACCTTTACTTAAAAAGAACCGTCTGTTTCAATATCTTCTTTTTTTATTCTTTCCTGCATATCAATGTTCACATCTTAGAAAAAGTGACTTGTTAAATTAACAAGCAACCTCAATCCTTCAATGTACACCCCACAGAGCTCCCTTGATTTTCTGTGGCAGGCTTGGGGTTTTGCACCATAAGCTTTTGGAGGTCACGCTGGTTTCTCAGTAAGTGCTTGTGACTCTCCACAAATACAAAACTCTAATGAACTATTTCAAACCTGTTACTTTTTGCATTTATTTGTAGAAATACTCCAAAAAAATATATGCATCCTAGAAGCCTAACTTAAACGGGTCCCTGCAAATTTTGTTTAAGACTCTAGTTCTCAGAGAAACAGAATTTCATACCAAATGTGTCAGCTTAAACACCCCTCTTCTCCCTGAATATTAAAACAGCCAACATGTTAATTGATGCATCACAGGGAACTTCTGGGCATTGCATATACAAATAGTGGCTAAAATCATCGCTGCTACATTGAGGATATTGCGTTTACTCGCCTTTCCATACTCTGAGGTTTGCAAACGAGGAGCTCTGCCACTGAATCACGGACCACTAAATGTACTTCTGGTGTTTGCCATGAATCTCCTATTTAAAATAATCCTGCTACCCAGCCGCCCCCATATATGCCGTCACCTATGCCAGAGCTCCCTGTTTTTGAGGCATCCCAAGACAGGTTAGCATCAGAGGCAGGCAGCATGGCATCTTCATCCATCGCGTAGCACCAGAGACAGGACGCAGGGCTCTGCGTGCAGCGGTACCCACAGGCCACAGCTATTTTTTGCAAGGGCAAACAAACAGGATCAAACGGCACGCTGGCCGTCTGGTGGTTATAACCCTGCAGCAGAGCACGGAGACCACGCTGCTGGTTCCCAGCCAGGATGGACAGACACAGACAACACAACCAGGATGGACAGACACAGACAACAGCGATGCTTGCGTGGGAACAAGCAAGTTTTTCAAAAGGAGGGGCCGCAGCAGCCCCAGCACCCTCATGGTGAAGTCACTCTGCTGATAGCCTGAAAAATAGAGCCGTCTCCAAAAGAAGCCAACTGGCTTTTAACTGACCCGAAATGAACCTAAATGAAATAATTACAGGGCTGCTTTCCAAATTCAAATCAGATTAGATGTGAACTGAAACAGTGCTGGAAAGAAAAAGTCTAAACATAGTCTTTTCTGATTTCATTGTCAGGCAAAATGTACCCATCTGGCATTCGCACGAGCAAACAAGAAGCGAGCTGGATACGCTGGCCGTGCTTTAGTGTCTTTTGATGGAAAGGGGAAGCGATTTCACAGTTAGCCTGGGTTTGCCACTCATGCCACCAGTTCCTGTTGAGATCGGGAGTAATTAACAACTCAGGCGCCCAGGGAAGGGTGAAAAGGGCTCAGGGTGGCCCATACCTCTGAATGTCCCCCCAGCCCACTGTCTGCAGACAACAATTCTCCCCTTCCTTAGTTAAAGGAACAAAAATATCCTGTTATTTAGATCCCACATCTCTGTAATGGCGGATGTATGAGCTGATGAAGGAACACCCACAAGTGATGCCAGCTGCACAAGACGCACGGGTGTTTCTGAGAAGTGGCACAGAAGTGTCCCGCTGTTTCACCTTCCTGTCCCAACCGAGTCCCTGTGGCACCTATTTTAAAGCAGCAAGAGGAAGCCCTTCCAAAGCCCCACAGCTCCTGCGGTCCAACCACCGTGGGGTCCGAGAGGAGTGCAGCGAGGGGACCACTATGGACACGCACCCCGTGTGGCCAGGGCAGGCTCGTCCTCCGAGTCCTACACCGAGGTGCTAAGGAAATGGCTGTTTCCTCCATCACCTGCCCCAGAGGCTTTCCCCTCAGTCTCCTCTCTGACCCTGAACTTCCCATAGGAACAGAGACGTACCCACTGTGCGCAGCCCGCACAGACCCAGTCCCACTCCAGAGCTTGCCTTATGCTGCCTGATGGCTGCCGGACACCCTGAAGGGACAGCCCACCTCCAGGGAGGTTTCCCTGCCCATCCAAGCAGGTCCTAACCTAATGGAGGAGGCAGGAGCTGGGAGCAGAGAGAGCCCATGAGGCCAAGCAGAGCCAGCGGTGCACAGCTCCAAGCCTGCTTCTCTTCTGAGAGGGAAAATTTGCTGCCTAGTACAGCTTCATCAGATCTCCCTGTGCTCATATGAGAAGAAAAGAGGCAGGTGCCCAGCTGGATGTTTGCTAGTGACACCCAGAGAAAACACTGTGGTAAATACACCCCCGAAGGGTGCCTACGTGGGGAAGTCCTCCCCAGGTGCCAGGTTGCTTGTGAGACAGCAACCAGCCAGCTCCACTTTTCTTTCATCTCAGCCTTTTCCTTACCATGTGCTGGTGGATCTGCATGTGCATCTGAAGTTGCCGTATGTCACTCTCCAAGCTGGCCGCTACCCCTTCCTTGGCTTCAGCCGTCAGCATGTAAACATCGAGCCCGCGGTGGTGCTTCACGCTATAGTCCCCCGAGTGCACGGTGTGAGACAAGGTGCTCCAGGAGTCCGGTTCCCTGGCTTCCTCTCTGCAATAAAACAAGCACGGGTTAATCCACAGGCGAGAAGGCATGCTGCATTGCAGGGCACGCACGCTGTTCTTCACTCTGGACAGTCATCTAATCAATGGCCCAAGTAAAACAGAGCACCGGCTCCAGGGCCAGCCAGACAAATACACACGCACGCTTCTCGGTCTTGAAAATTAACGTGATTTAAAGTTAATGCCAGCCACAAGCTTTATTTCACAAGGTCCTTCTCAGCTAGAGAGACCTGCTTTTTCTCCCCAGACTATGAGAGACTAGCAGCAAGGGGCACAACAATTGCTTTTTAAAATGGAATTTATTGCAGGTGAAGATCACCAAAGCAGCTGTTGCAGAAAAACAGACACCTGAAAGACAGAACTGCAGAGGGACAAGTTAGAAGAATGAGGATTATCACGATACAGATGCTACAACTTCCACACCGAAACCAGCACGCTGCTTCACAAACACCCAACAGCCATCAAATCGTAGCAATTTTTTCACTCCTGAAATGAATTTAGCTTGCTCTGTGAAACTGCTTCTGTGCAAGATGTCCTCAATATCGTGAGACAGCTGTCCTTCTGCAGCAGTATCACGGATTTTCTTTTTACCAATCAAAATGAAAGAAAGGAAAAAAAGATGCTGTTGTAGATCAGAATGAAAAAATAACTCAGCAGTTGTATGTATTCAATAGAAGTTTCTATTCAGTCATCTCTTTTTAAATATCAAACCCTGATTTTGCACAGGCTTGCAACTCAAAGCAGGTCACTGAGCTGCACAGAGGCTGCATTGCTGCTACTTTAAGGGGGTGAGGAAACATTTATCTTATTGAGGTGTTCATCTAAAGCTTCAGGTTTACAGGTTTCATTTTGAAATCAACGGGTTCAGGATTCAGGAAACCCAAAATCTGTTTTAATTGTCCCAGGACAGAGCGGCTCACACAGCACCCTCCCAAGCACCGCATCCCCCGGGAGAGATGTGGAGCTGAGCAGGAACGTTATGGGAAAGAGGGCTCATGCTGACCTGCTCAGGGATATAAGAAATGGAAATTTCTCTGTTTTCCTTTCACTAGGGATGCATCTACTGAGAGCCAGCCCCAGCTGAGAGCATGTCCCTTCCCCATCGTGGAGACCAGCCCCTGCCACATCTGCTGCAGATATCTCTCTGCAGCACAGCTACAGATTTCCCTAGAGGGGACAGAGCTGTGATTGTATGCAAATAATTAGGAATTCAAGAACGTACATATACCGCAAATCCATACCATCAAGCAGGTAAAATTACACACAGATTTCAGCATCTTTGCTGACTGGTTTCTTACTTTAAAAGTAGCAAACCTTTCTAACAGGCAAGTGCCCACCTAGTAAACCACAGAGCTGCCTTTCTGGGAAGCCACGCAATTTAGAAAGCAAAGTCGTAACAAGCAAACGATACCATGGTTGGCAACAGGAATGGGCAGAGCAGGGTGGGGAAACGGTTGGATGGTTCACCATATGGCAGAGAAACCTGTGCAGACGATGGTGGTGGCAGCAGCTGTCCCTGCTCTGCCCTGGCACAACCACCCGCCCCCTCCCGTGACTCATTTTGGGCTAAATCTGCAAAGAAATTCAGACAAGGTGAACCTACATCTTCCACCATTCACCACCATGTAAATCAATTGACTTCAGCAGGACTACTCTTGATTTAAACAGAATCAATGTTTCCATAGAGAAACAGAAGGAAGCGTTCAGCTTTTGGTGGTGATTAGTATAAATCCATGGAGGCACTGAAGTCAACTGAGCCATTACAAGTGACTAAAGAAACAACCTTCCTTTATCAAGGAAACACAGACATTTCTGTCTGAAGTATTTTTCTTTTCAGCTGTCATATACGAGAAACTACTGTACTCAGGGCCACTCTCAGGGTACAACGAGGCAGTCAGCACAAAACCCCTATTCACCCACTCATGGGGACAACATCAGGCGGATTAAAGAACCGAGCGCGATGAGTCCGCTCCACTTTCTCATCAGCTTCAAGTACACTGATGAGCATCTTCAAATCAGCACCCACAAAGCAGCCTGCAGGACTCCAGCCTAAAAGGACCCTCAGTGACTTCAAAAGCCTCAAAATCTGGAGCGAGATGACAGGCAAGCAGTCCCCTGCAACACCGTGAGCACAACCACTCCTCCTGCAATCTATGGCCCAGATGGATCAAATAATCACTTCTGCTTACAAAGACAGCAATTTCTTTTCACATTCAAGCTGCCGATCTGTGTTACACTCTATAAAGGGCTTTAAACCTCTTAAAAAACCTGAGATCTTCCTCACATCCAGCCAACTACAAACAACTCCAAGCTCTCATTTTTAGTAGCAGTTATCTACCTTGCACAAAATTAAGCTGTGCTTAAGCTCTGCTGACTCCTTCAAATCATCCCTTTCATACACTGCTGCATCCCAGCACTGACGGACTGCAGCAGAGAGGACAAGTGGGCATTCACAAGCGTTAACTTGGTTGCACACCGCTATTTCTGTTGTGCAGGCACGTAGATCACATGGGAAGACGCTCCTGCTCGCCTGTCTTTGTACATTGAGCTTAACCATTTCTGTCTCTCCCGCACGTCTCATTGCAATCCCCGGGTTTTATTGAGAGATGATAAAAACACACTTTCTTCCAGGAAAAAAAAAGCTTTGCAGTCATGTATTTTGTACTCCCTCGTTGTGAAAGACACTTATTTTGTACAGATTAGGAATTTCTGCAGTAATTGTATACAAGTGCATACCCAGGCTGGTCTACTAGGAGATAAAAACAGATATGCAAAGATTTACTGAAGATTTATTAACAAAAATGTACATAGAAACTCCAGCATTCAAGAAGTCTGAAAATCTGCTTCCATTCAGCACAAAAATTCCGTTTGCTGAAGTTTGCCAGCAACAAGGGAAATCCGTCTTCTTATGAGGTTTAACCACCCTGGGTCAATTCTTTCTCATCCTCCCTTTTCAACAGCTTCCCATCAAAACATGTAAAAGATACCAGGGAACTGAAAATTTCATTGGCAAAATCTCCGAGCCCAACTTTTGCAGAAGAAAGTATCTTGCTTGGTTAAAAAAGCAAGGACTGACTAATAAGGTTGACAGCGATCACTAGCTCCACCCTTGGCACAACCATGCCACTGAAAAAGCCTGGAAGAAGTCCTCCAGCTCCGGTGCCTGCTTCTTCTCCTGCAGTCTTCTGTTCCATGGAGGTGAACCCAGAAGGGAAATTGCCGGCTTCAAGAAAGGACAGACTTACCAGCCCGCCCCTCATCCATGGAAAGATGGCTCAAAGAAGGATGCCAACCCCAAACAGGGAGAGAGGAGAAGCAAACAAGCCTCCAAAATACTGTTGGGCCATGCCCTGCTCAATCTGGGAGCTGATAAGATTGCTCAAACCGCAGCATCACCTCCTGCCCATTTGGCACATAAAACAAGATGACAGGTAGTGTTTTTTAAACCTCCCAGCATCGCCCAAGTAGACTCATCCCTGGCAAAGGAGGAGCCATGCCGTACTAGTGTGCTGAATCTCTTTTCGTCTTGCAGGGGAGCAGATAGGATGGCCCCGAGCCAGCGAGAGGCGGAAAGAGGGAGAGGAAAGCCTGCACCGACACAGCACGGCTCCCGGCTTCCTGCAGATACGGGCAAGATATTTTTAAGAAGAGGGAAGATAAGTGAGAAAGGGAGAACAACAAAACCCGAGTAAAAGCTCTGCCTGCCTTCAAAAGCTGTAGAAACTGTGCTTGGTGACAAGGGTTTGAAATTCGGCGGTGCCAATGCTCCTGGCAGGCGTATTTTCCGGTGCAGAGATAACAGGTTTTAAATGGAGGGGAGGGGAAGAAGAAGGGAAGAGATCAGAAGACAAACAAAAAAGCCTCAGTGGGTTAAGCAGAACCTCGTGTCAGGAATATTTATCCCACAGTTTTACAAACGGGCAAGGAAGGCAGTGTGGGAACTAAAGGTGTTATTTCCTAGGGATATCCCCTCCAGATTTCTGAGCTGGACTTTGGCTGAAACAAAACAAACTCAGTAGTGTTGCCAGCTCTTATGATCTTACTGCAAGCCTGACAACAGCTGTGCATTTATTCTGAAAGCATCAGCTCCTAGATTCATGTGATAAAGTAAAAAAAAAACCCCAAAACACCCCTTTTTTTTTCCTTCTTAAATTAAACAAAACCCCCAGTATTATGGTTGCAGTGAAAAGCTAGGAGATGCTAGAATTTAGATGCTCTTATCTGTAAGGCAAATAAAAACTAAACTAAACTGAATTTTAATCTTACATCCTTATTCAAATTCTGAATTAATGCTGCTGTTATAATATTACACTGAAAATACCAGATCAGACAGACCGTGATCTGGAATAAACCAGGAACGGTGCCTACTGGGACAGGATGCTGGACTTGGTGGCGAATGCGCAACACGTCCGTAGCACAGGCCATTTAAGTGAAGCCAACAATTCCTCCTGTGAAAACCCAGCACCTAGATTTAATGCAGTCACCAGCAGCTAAAACCCAGACGTCTTAGAAATTTCATGAAATAGAACTTCAACGCTATTTGCAGAAGTGTTGGGTTAATAAAGGCTTTGTATACGTATGATCAACTTTGCACCCACAATCTTTAGTGATACACAAAACACTAACCATCAATATGCATTGCATATGAGACTCAGAATAACACATGCAACTAGTATGTGCTAGAATGGGTTAAAACAAATCAACCATTTGTAAATTTGAAAGCTATTTAACAAACACAGCATTCATACTTCAGGTGTTTCCAAGTGTTCCGAAAGCCCCAGGAAAGTAGAAAAGAAAAAGTTTCTTATATAAGAAAAATTTTTAGATCACTTGCTAATTTGAATACTTTTGGCGTTGAAGGAAAGAGTTAAAGTTCACCTGATGTAGAAATGATGACTAATTCCTTACAGTGCTTCGCACAAACATGAACTGCAGTGGATTCATACACTAAATTGAATTCAGGATTGCATAACCTACCCTTCAATATCAGGTTAAATATTTAACAACTGGATTCAAAATATTTAATGCTAACTTCTCAATCCATTGATCAACACACTATACAGTAGGAAATCATGCAAGAGAGAAAAGCTGGCTTGGTCCTTCAACAGCTGTTTGCATACACGCATATCCTAAGAGAGCACATCCAGTATTTCCTACCCCAAAGGATCTGCTCTCCTAAACCCAAGCATTTCTCAAGCCCCAAAGTTAATTATACATTAAAAAAAAATATGGCTACAAACTGTGGTAAATATATTTGCCACATAGTACAATGTGCATTTCATAAGAATAACCGTCTGTTATTAAATGTACTCTTCCATTTGTTTTATTTTCGTAGTCTTATCTAAAAAGAAAGATGTCCCAGGATGTGGAGCCGTAGGTCCAACACAGAACTCAACGTCAACGTGGAGTCTCATCAGTAAACAAAAGAAATTTAAGATGAATCTATGAAATGCACTCAAGAGAAAACAGATTCCATCTGTTTCATTTTAAATACAAAAGCACAGTCATGGAGACTACTTCATCAAGCAATGTTTTCTTTAGAGCTAAAAACAGCATCTCAGATCAGGACAAGTGATATGGAAGGAAGACTTGTCTCTGCAGAACTTCTCTGCACGTTGCGAGCGAGTGTGACCACAGACTCTGTAACACAACCTGAAGATGAAGCCATCGCTTTGGCTGCCTCTGACACAGCAGTTTACAAAGTCTTCTTCTACAATAATCTGTTCAAACTTCAATCCCCACCATGAACATCACCCCAGAGACTAAATAAGAGTATCCTAACTGGGTATCCAGCTAACCCATTCTGCAAAATTACTTATCCACATTTTCTAAATTTATCCTGAAATGGAGCTGGTCTATCACAACCACTTACCAACCACACAAGGCTGTTCAGGGCTTATGGCCCCTATGAGTTTTGGGATCACCTCTGGCTCAGGACTGCTGGGGGGGGGGGGGGGGGGGNATCTTACCAAATCTTCTCAAATCTCTTCTTTCTCCTCCTCACAGGCCTGTTTACATGAACATCATCTCCCAGGACCTCCAATTTCTGAGTGGGATTAGCAGAGACAGTAAAAATCTGTTTCTACCATATGGACAAAGCCACTTCTCTCTCTGCTGTATTCAGAGGTGGAAACATACAAAACAAAGGAGGAGGGAGCCAACGAGTGAAAATACAAGTCTTCACAGGGATGTGGGAACACACTAGGAAACCAATAAAAGCTGGAGCACGCAGTGGTGAGTAGGTGGAAAGAGAGAAACACAAACTCTTCCTGCTCCACCACGTTCACACCTGGTTCCCCTGTCCCCCTGCTCCTAGTCTGCTCCTCTACTGTGGCCAGAAGAAACCCACAGCACCTCGGCATCTTTCTAATCAGGATGATCAGTCAATTAAACAACGGTGTTTCAAACGATAATCTTAAAGTTCAGCAATACACAGTCACAAAACCAGACACTGTTGGATCACTGTTCCTCCCATGCTTTTGTAGCTAAACAGCATCCTCTTAGCACATGCATCTCTCATCAGGTCCTCTCTCATTGCCCTTCTAACATCTTTGAATCCCCTTTAAATGTTCATCTTGTGGAAGTGCTTATGGAGACAAAGTCAACTGTTCTTCTCTCCAAGCCATACCCTAAACCTACTGCCCGGCGCTCTGAATAGCAATCAAAAGGATTTGTTGCTTGTTCTGGGGTGGAAGAACAGAGAGAAAAAAACTTCAGCATTACTTTAATAAACTCTTCAGCTGTTCACTCTGCTTAGCCAGGAATAAAATTAAAAATATGTGTAGCATCACCTGCCCAGTGTGGTGGCAACCTTCCGGCCACCGGCACGTCCCCAGCTGTGTCCCGCTCGTGCTCCCCATACAACAAATACCAGGAGAACTGCTGTAACCAAGGGGCGACTCGGAGCCTGGCACACTTAGTTCCCAGCTTGTAATAACGGCAAGGGTGCACACAGGAAAGCAGGGGTCAGCCTATACGTTCTCAGGGGTATAAGCATCCTGTTTACATACAGCTGCCACAATCTGGCACTGAAGTTGTAGTGGTCGGCAACGTTTCCAGCCGCAGGAAACTAGTGAGTTTGGAAAGCATCTGCACCACAGACGGCTCTTCACCTATGCAAAGACTGAATTTAATGGAACAACCTAACACCAAAATTCAATGAAAAACGTCCATCTTTAACTCTGACCCCAATTTAGTAGGGCACTGTAAGAAATGCTTAACTTTAAGACCACGCTCAAACTCTCTGCTGAACATGAACTGGACATTTCTGAAATTAAACACGTGCTTAAAGGACTTGCTAAAATGGGGTGCAAAGAAATGAGGTGCCAGGCAAATCCTCTTGCAGCTCTGGCTCAGAAAAGCAGAAAAGTGTATTCAAGTATAAAAGTAAAGTTACTGAAAAAGTTTCCTCATTTGAGAGACACCACGGAGATTACAGCACAGACTTCACCAATTACTTATGTAAAATCAGAACAATAGCAAGTGATAATCATGGATTACAAAACATTCATAAAACCCTCCTGCTACCAGTGAGTTATGCCTCATGTGTGTTAATTACATCAGTTTAATTTTGGAAATACAGACTTGTACTGACTTACAGTTTCACATACTGAGCCACCTGGCTGTTACCAGGAGATTTTAAGGAAGAGCAATCCCAGAGCTGTGCAGAAGTGCTTTACAGCAATAAGCAAGCAGAGAAACAAGCAAAAGCAAAACTAATATTAGAGTAAAAAAACTCAGAGACTGTTACAACTCCAAAACTTCTCCTTTGCAGCGATTAGAAAAATGCAAGAGTTTTTTAATGAGCTTTACTTTTCTCTTACTCCCCTTTTTCAGGGGGCATAAATCGCTCACAGCTGTGAAGGAACTACAAGCATTTGGCTTTACGGAAAAACACGATACTTTGGGTTACTAGACAGAGCTCTGTTCTGCAGAATGAAATCAGAAATAAAATCAGTGTTTGTATGTTTTACAAAACGGCACTTCCGACTTCTCTGAAATTCTGCACGCTCGCTATTTCTTGGAGCCATTTTCCTTGCCTGACTTACAGAGCACTGAAGAACATGGAGCTGGCAGGCAGATTATATTACTACACCGAACTGCATTTGAAAACATCAACTACTGCAAACTGCAGCTGTCCTATTGCAGGGGCCAAGTTACTCACACGGAGCAGAGCATACTACCCCCCTGTTTAACAAACTGTGCTGTCTCTTCCCAGCCAGCTCTTCTCTAATGAGCAGAACAGCCGAGCTCTGCCAACGCCCTGCAGCCAGCATTGCCCAATTTAAACACAGGGAAGTAACAGGCTTCAAGGAAGGACCCTTCGTTTTGGAACTTGCTCCTGCCAGACTCAGAAATTGTTGAAACTCAGAGAGGGCTACGCAACCTGCCTAGTTTCCAAAACTTTTTCATGCAAGTAAAGATAATGTATTTAAATTGTATTTAAAATTTGTACTTAAATTTGTATTTTAAAAAAAAAAACCCTATTTACCAAGCTGCTAGNTGCACCGCAGGACAATGTTTACTGCGCAGTTTTATTCTCAAAGATAAAACAAGCACCCTCAGGAATGATACATAACCAATGAATAAACACTGCTATTGGCATCCTGCTCTCCATCTTCAGCGACCTACGTGTGCTCTATCGCAGCTCCTCAGTTCAGTCTCGAAAGAAGCAGCGCATGCACCTTTCCTGCCAGAGGATGCAAGAGCCAGCGCATAAGCTCAAGACTACAGAAAGGAATACTTCAAGGGTTGCAAAATTTAAATTGGAAGCATCTTTCATTTTTTTACATGAAGAACTTTAACAGCTGAAAAGGGAAAGCTAATCTGATAAACAGAAATTCAAAATGTGACCAGTGTAATTAGTTTTTGAGAAAAATATTTACACTGCAGCTGAATCAAGCTGCTTTGCAGCCGAACCCCAGCAAAACTGCAACAACGGAGAAGGTTTTGTGTCCGCTTTTTAATGATTGTATCCTAATTGCAGCAAAATTTCACCCCTTCGCAATGCTGGCTGGGAGAATCATTGTAAAATGCAGGGTCCTGCAAATTAGCAAGCAAGTGAACAATAAAATCCCCCCAAGGATAATGCATTACAAAACACACTGCATTCATTTATTTGGCGAAGTGCAGTTTAATTACTTGTAAAAATAATGACTCCTTTGTACAGGCTCTCGCTAACATGCGTTGCTGCTCTGTATTTGCTGAGTGGTACGAGTTGCGTGCCAAATTTGCGTGCATGGATTATACAGCGTGCGCATAAGCAGAGTGCAGAAAAGAGGTTGTACAGTATCCATTGTGTTTTGACAGCACATAGATGATATATACTCTCTTCATGGAATTTGGCTGCTTTTCTATATTTTGAAACTCAATATTTCTCCTCTCAATAGGGATTTTCAAGCCTCAATCCCATGTCATTGCAGAAAGTGCTAAGCAAAACAAAAATCTCTGCTGGGAAATCAGGATGTGTCCGTTTTGCAGCCGCCACCCTCCCATGGGGAAGGGCCGCGGCGGTCCCCATGTCACACGGTGCTCCCACCGCTCTAGCCAGCCCCAAGTTCGTAGCATGGTGCTTCACCACCATCCCGCCCACCGAAAAAGGGGTCCAGAACTTCCAGCGTCCACAGATTTCTGTTTACAGGGCTTCATGGAGATAGCAGGGTTTTCAGAGTCATGGGATATGTGGCACGGCTGTCAGACGTTTATATGTTATATTTCCACCGGGCAGTTTAAGAGGAAAGCTAACCATAATGAACAGTTTAAGGATACACTAAGAACAACAGGATTGGGGATCTTGATGGTAACATTACTGAAGTTGCCAGTGACTTATTTTCAAAGATGAACTGTAAAGGTCATCAGAGAAATCCCGTGGATTACACCAGCAGCATCCATTAAAGGGAATGGCACAGGGCAATGCCATGTAATCCAAGTACTCTTTTTTTCCTTTCCACTGAGCGAGAACTGCCATTCCAGTATTGGAACCAGTTGTGAAATACTCCACCAAATACATCAATAGCTGTTGCAATAGTTTTGTTTACTTCCCATTTCTTTTTAAATTACCAGCTCTACTCATATTCAGCCTGCAGTACTTGCTGTGAGCTCTGTATTAAAGTTTTGGCCAACTTAAGCTTTTTATAATAAAGTTTTGGCCAACTCAAGCTTCTTGACAGCATGTAAATTCTGTTAACATGGTTAGTCTCACCTTGGAGAACTTTGCTCCCGTTATGGGATGAATCTGCACGTTCCAATTTCACAAGATAGTCTGCAAGAGAGTTGTGTGTTTTCACAGTATGACTGCTGAACTTGATGGAGAAAACGTATCACTGTCATCATCCCTGTATCAATCCCAGCCAAGGGTGGCAGAAGGAAAGGTTAGGGTATAGCTCCTGTCCCACCCCGCACCCTCTCCTTCACCCTCACTTTGCATGTGGTTGGCTGAATTGTTAAAGATGAAACTTAAATGCAATCACTCCAGCAACACAGATCATATTTTTTGCCCTCTAACGCCCCACTCAGCAACTACAGAAAGCAGAATAATTTACAATTCATAACAGAGAAATGTTGTGTGATAACGTGGATGACACAGCAGGCTCCTAAACATGACACGGGGTCACTCAACATAAACCCCAAGTATCTGAAAATTCAAGTTAGAAAAACAAAGTTAATAACAAAGCTTAAGAGAACCAGGCATCAGAATAACACACATGCAGACCAAATCTCTTCTCCTTTACAAATAGCCCCCTCGGGACTTATTTAAGTTCTTTGTCTTTATTAGCCTCAGCTTTTAAAGCTAGATCTCCAAACATTTGCTATTCAAAAATAACTTGTCATCTTCTGAAGGATTCCTTGTAAAACACGGCAGTAAATGCTCATACGACTAGTTACTTGCTAGGAGTGAGTGAGATCTGGCTGCTTCTCATGACCACTCAAAAGAGAACAGTTTCTGCTGCTAAATACTTGCATTAATTCTTACCTAAATTTTTAACCTATACTGGTAAGATACCTATTGTCTACAAGATGCTGCCTTATTTCAATACAATTATCATTATTTCGTTTAACCAAAACCCTCCAAATCTACAAAGTAAGAACACAACGGTCAACCATCACCACGAAGCCTGCTAGCTCCCCTCTTTTGGGCAGCTCTGCTTGTTCGAAGAAAAGCTTTTTCACTTGTGTTTGCATAAGGTTTGTCTTAATTAGTTGATATTACAGTGACTCACTTTGGGCTTTAAGAGACAGCTGGAAGCAGAACACTGTGCAACAGAAAAGGAGAACATAACAATATTACTGCATTTCCCCTAAACCCTAAGGACCTGCCCCCATTGTTGCTAGCAAGAAAGGTAAAAGTAAAATTATACAAAATTTGCCTTTAAGGGTAGAGTATGGCTCTTACACACTATTCAGTGATAACGTGCAGCAAAGGCAAGCGTGATACAGAACGGAAAACTAGCAGAGGAACCATCAAATCATCCTTACTCGGTCAAAAGCTGGTGCAGCTTCTGGTAGCCCCTCTCCAAGGCCAGGCTCACAGGTGTTGCCCCTTCGTTGTTGTGGATGCTGAGAGCTCCTCTTCCGCCCGGCTGCTGGAGCAGAAACCATGTCAGCCGCAGCAGACCTAGCCTCACCGCAAAATGCATCAGTGTTTCCCGAGGGATGTTCTCTGGGAAGAAAGAAGACAAAAAAAAAAAAAGAAATGGGAATTTGTAGGCTGCGGGTTAGGTGAATGCCATATCCCTACCTCCCAGCCACACCACACACAATGGCTGGCATGGGGCTGACAGCCCAAAAGCCAAGGAACCCATAGCACCTGGAAAAACATGCTGGCTGCCAATATCCAGGAGAGACCAGTACTTTAAAGCAAGGGACACGCTACGGTGGGACTGAAAGTGCTCAGGACCTCTCAGGGTGAGACTCACCACAGAAGTCAATGTGAAAAAAACCCCCACCATTTCATAAACAGCCACGGCAACCACCAAGTTGCAGTGCTTCCAAAAAGAACCTGGCATGGGCACGTGGGTTTTTCTAGACGTCCAAGCCTTCTCCTCACACACCCAGGACAAGCTTTTAGGAACAGACAAGTTTTGTTATTTAACAGGACGCTGATTTGTCCCAAGGCATGAAAAAAATCAATTACAGTTGAAGCAGAAATCTAAAGCAGTTATAAAAGAGAACAGTTTAACCTCTCGTGTAGACAAAAAAAAAGTGAGGATTTTGCTTTCCTGGTTTGATTATGCGTCAGACCAGCTTTTCTCAGCTTTATACAGTAGCTCTATCATTCTAAGTAGCAGCATTTATAAACTAATAATCTCCGCTGCTGCTTTTTATGTTTAATAACCGTGACCTTTTAATTTGGTAAAAGTCACTCTTGAGCCTAAGCTTTCATCTCAGAAAAATATCCCCCTACTCTAAAAGCTGCAGCCCTAGAACAACGCTCTGAAAAGCTTCAACCAGAAATGAACTCCAGATGCACTGCTGAAACACAGTATTCGCAGATCAAAGCCTGTTACTTCTGTATGAAGGGCAAAAGCATTCGGGTTAAAAAAACTGCGAGAAATACAAATTTGTTCTTTTAATTAACAAAAGATTTCAGTATTGACTGGCAGCAACAACAACAAAAAAGCACCAACTGGGTCTCAGTAAACCATGCCAATGAGCACACTTGGTATAATACATTTAATATCACAGTAATGACTTACTGAGTTATTAATTTGGTTGCCAGCCAAACCTATACATCAGGTTTAAAAATGCAAGAACATAATGGCTTTAGGATTTAATTAAGTATTTTCTCCTCAAGAAGTATGCCCCAAGAGAAATCACTTCTTCAAAGTGCTGTTGTTTTTCTTGCTTAGTGGCTTTCTTAAGGGACATCGTTAAGACCTTCAGTGAAAAACAAAGCAAAAAAGGGGAGTTCTTCCCTGCCTGACACACAATTTTTCCCAACATTTTGGATCAATTCCTGAAGAACTAATCTATATTCAAGAACCAAAAGCTTTCTGGCACTGCCTCTCTTCCAAATGACTCCAAATTAGGTCTCTAGGCTACAAACCAATCCTTCCCCCCTAACCTCCTCTTGATTACCGTAAAGCAAAACCATGCTGTCCTGAATACATGAGCGTGTCTGAATGGAGGTTCCAGCTGATCAGAGAAAAAGGGAGTAGCTGAGCTCACTCAGAGACTATTTCTCAGCCTGTGGGAGAGTAATGACAAGGATTTTGGTATAAAGTGCTACGGAGTGTTACGCTTTAGAAATAAACAACGCAACAAGGCAGTTAATCCATGGCTGTCACAGTCTTGGACTGAAAGAGTAATGAAAAATAACACACCATATAGACAGACATAAAGGAAAGGCTACTGATGAGGTGGCAAAAAGGAGAAAGTGATGATACATGTGGGATTTACCCAGAGTGAAAGCAGGTGCCCAAGGTTTCACCCCATGAACTTGCACTTGCACAATACTCCTTCATTACCTGTACTAACACACTGGCGGAGTCGGCTAGCATAACTAAAGCAATACAACTCTTCCTGTTGAGGTGTAGGAAGCACAAAAGCACTTCTATTAGAGCAAATGACTGCTGTCCGAATAAAGAATGTGTTGCACTGACCTGACCACATCTGTTCCAGCATGGGATCTCCTGTTCTAGCTGCTTTGTCGAAAGGAAAAATCGTTTTCCTAACTAAAACGGACAGCCCCGCACCAGAACTGAGCAGCAGAGACCTGCACAGCGTAAGCACAGGTCCCTGGACCAAAACGCTTTCTCCTCCTTCAGCTGAGAGCCTTACAGTTAGGTAGAAGCATCTTCTACTCACCAACTCATGGTTCACCCATAAACACGCTATCAATTGCAAGTTTTGCAAGATGCAGGCAAGTACTCATCCTGTCCCTGATTCAACGGGGTGCCCCGTCTGTCTCATATTTCCACAGATGAAATGCCCCCTCCCAATTGTCCTAAATGCCCATCTGATGTAATCTACTCATATGCAACTTCTGAAAATCCCACCCTTTTCCCATTCTTTTAAAACAATCTTCTTTATCAACAAATTAGTGGACACAATAGTCCCACCGTTTGGATGGAGGTGTCTACAAATGCAGCTGAACTGAATGTGGCCCTGCCCCAATGCCTTTGAGCAACGACGACGTGCACAGAATATCTGTACAAGAAGACATGGCGTGTCGCCATCCAGAGCATATTAAACATACAAACTCACTATTCAGGCCTATTTGGAAAGATCTGCCTAAAATATAAACTGGCATGAGGCCATCCTAACAGATGGGCACAGATGATGGCAGCAAAAAGACAAAGTATCATACATACAACAACTGCAGGGGCCCCAGGCAATGGCTTAAGGAGGTTTCGGAGTGTGCAAAACTTGCACGGCTACAGTTAAAAGGCGTGTGCCATCTGTGGACTGGATTAACTACTAATATATAATGAAAAATACATCTGTTGGTGTATGGTGTTGCTCAGAACAACATGAGAGCTTGTCTGCACCAAGTACGGGAGTGTCGCTGGATGGAGAGGGGAGGAAGACGGACAGATCCCTCCAGCCTTCCCGTCTTTGAAGGGCTGAAGCTCGTAGCACAAAATGTTGGAAATTCAGTCAATGATTTCAAAATCTTGTCATGGTGCAAAGTGCCCGTCCCAGGCATGGAAGAATAAGAAAAGCTTTAACATGCAATAGCCAGAGCTCCTTCTCCTACCACAGATCAAGCATGAGTTCCTCATCTTAAAATGGCTGTCCTTTGAATGTCAACAAAAAGCTTCTTGTAATTAGGAAATTAATTCCACATCCATAGAATGTGGAAATACAAGACACACGATACTGGAAAGGCCAAGGCTGTTTTGTTCCTTTCTCGTTTCCTAGTAATAGGCAAGAATTGAAACATATGATTATTGTCCCATAATGGCAGGGCACTCTAATCCAGCTGGCAAAACATAAGACTTTAGATACATTATTTTTATGTATTTTTTTTTGCAGCTGTGACACACAAACAGACAGTTTATCTGGGTAACTAAGGACAAAATTTCCATAGAAGACTGTCAAATGTACTTTGCTAATGGTAAAGGATTAAGTTTTAAGATGCTATTAGCACAAAACAAATAAGCATTGAAGAAAAAAAAGTTTGGGTATGACACATCCAAGAACACACAAACTGTTCTCTAAGTAAAAACTCTCATTTTAATCCTGATTAAATAACAGCAAAAAAACCCCACCGTTCCTTTTTAAAAATCACTCTTAATATAGAGTAACCCACACCTAACTGCTCAGTTTCTCCTCCATGCCCTGAGACGTCTCATCAAGGAACAGCCAGCCATGCACTAGCTAGCATCGCTTGCTAGTCTTCCTGTGATGGTGACCTTCACTTGGTTCTCACCCAAAATCACATATACTTGGCAATTTTGAAATCTACCATCAAATCTAGCCTCAAAATCTTTTTTTCTGCTGGAAACGTTCTCATGCTCAGATCAATCCTTGAGAAACACGGGGAGCAAAAACCAGCAACAGGCTATCACTTAACGCTGAGGTCCTAGAGGAAGGCTCCAGCAAACAACAGTACTGAAGAAAGGTCAAGGCAAAGACGCTGTGTTTGGAGTTATGAGTTCAGTTAATAAAAAGATGTGTGGGTAATTCCTTTTTAATCTTATAAACAAGCAATTTTTCAAAGCACACCGAAGGATCTTCATGTCCCCATTCCCACTAATATCAAAGGGAACAGAAACTTTCTCATGCCAATGATTTCTCAGCCACAGACAGAGCAGTACATCTCGGTACTGAGCAGTACATTTCAGACACTGCCTGAACAAGAATTGTTTTCTGCTTCCCATTTTCCACTGCAGAGGGCATTAAATTTAGGTACGGAAAAATTTTTTTACATCTTATCAAGGACTATAGCTGAACAGACCACTGCGCTGTTGGCACAGAAAAGATCATGTCAATTTATACCATACCGCCCTTTATCAGAGGGCAGAGAAGGTGGTGAGCGGCAGATTGGAAAGGATATGAAACCCAACGAAAAGAATACCTGTAACTATTACACTGAAAAGGTTCAACAAGAAACTATAAAAACAGTGCAGCAGATGAACAGATTAAATCTTTATGTCTGAAAACATCATCGGCTGCATATCTTTAACATCCTCCCATGGAAAAAAATGTGAGCTCCTCATAATCAAATTTCCTTCTAACTGTTTCTGAAAGCTTTTTAAAGGTTTTTCTAGGCTTTTTGCTTTTTTCTTTAAAACAAGGCACTTTTTTGGTTACTTTCTCTCTTAGACATTTTCCCTTTCTGCAAAAAAACCCAAATTAATTATCTCGAACCACAGTGACACTTGTGTTGCACTGTACACTGAAATCCTACTGGTTTTGTATGTAAAGTTATTAAAGTCGTAACCCAAATTCATTCAGACTATTTCAAATCGGGGCAAAGCATTTCCCTCTCTACCCACCTCCTACCTGGAGAGCTCACGGGGTTGCATTCCTCAAGCAGTACTTACTGCACATGGATGTTTATTCTGCAGCATTTCTGGGAAGCTGTACATATTCAAGACGTCAGTAACTGCGTTCCTAAATTTAAGGAGCTGTTAAGTGTTTTATCTAATGAGATGGTCTCCTGGTTATCTGCGCGCAGTTGTGGCTGGCTATCTCGCAGCTCATCAAAGGGATGGCTTCTCCTTACTCTCCGGCAGGGAACGGCTCCATACCGTGGTTGATCATCACAACCCCCTGCCAACGTTAACCAGCTCCTGGAAGCACCATCTCAGAAAGCTCACACAACCGAAACTGTAACCATAGGTCTGAGTTTCACCCCTTACTTTTAATGAGCAAAATGAAAAGACTGTTTCCTCAAAGCTTTTGTCAGAATATTACTTAAAAGAGATTTTGAAAGTGATGTGTTTATTACTGATAGTTAACTCAGGGATTAGGCGCTTTAAGCTTTTCATACACCTGAGCCTTGGATCCTCCCTACTATTTTTTCTGCTTTTTTTTTTTCCCCACTGCAACACAAACAAGCCATAATCATTACTCATACCTCCAAACATTCTGTTCTGGTTTTCTAGTTAGCTTATTTTCTCTTCAGTCATTTAAAATAGAAAATCACAGTCCTGTATTTACATTGCATACATCCTCAAAATACATATTAAATTTTGATTTCAACATATAAAGTGTAACAAACTGTTCCATTGAAACAGCTGCCTTTAAACGTCACTGAGAACAGTAAATAACCCTACTTTTGACAACAGTAACAACTACATTCTTTAGAAAGTTACAGCGCACTTGTAATAATTAAGATGGACATGATTATAGGGCACCTGAAAGTAATGCTGTGTTTGGAATACCACGGTAACAAGAGTAATCCTTAATTATGGATATTCTGAAATTGTGGATGCCATTTGAGTTCATACAGATAGACAGATAATTAAGAGCAAGGCCCAGGAATCACCTACCGCAAAGGGACAGTGTATGGCGGGGGGAAGAGCACAGTCCTTGGGACACAACTGCCTCAGAACAGAAGCGATGAGGACTGCAGCCATGCAGGGAGGAGGTCAGCACACACTTGCCCAAGGGGGTTCAGACACACTCTTCACCTGCAATGCAAAGCCTTTCCCTACACACGTGTGCTCCCGTCCTGCCCCTGCAATGCAAGGACATGCTGCTGCACCAGCTGAGCAGGACCA
The DNA here is from genome assembly GCA_013389945.1 of Fregata magnificens. Lineage (NCBI taxonomy): Eukaryota > Metazoa > Chordata > Aves > Suliformes > Fregatidae > Fregata > Fregata magnificens. The sequence continues at coordinate 405,556 of WAAD01018897.1, forward strand.
TGGCACCATGCAGGGCACTGCTTCCTCCGTCTCCTTCGACCTTGGCACGTGCCGGGCTTTCTTTTGCTATGCAGTTCATGTAACCAAATGGTTGAGTATCTTCTGCCTGCCTCAGCAAGACAGGATGGAGCCCAAGGACCTCTGAAGTCAGGAATCTTAGGTGCTCCCATCCCCAGTTCTGCTAGCATGGCACCAAGCGGGATCTGGAAGATATTTTACTCTCCCAAAGTCCCATTACCTGGGACCTCTGTAAAACTTTTTATATCTATGGGTAAATAGATACTTAACACAAGTCTTTCTACGGTCCTTTTCTGTAAGCTAAGGATTAAAAGCTAAAACTTGTTCTCTGAGGTCTTCTACAAATAGCAAGCAGGAGGCTGCACCTCAAGTGTCCTACACAGCAGGTGGGTTCAGGGAGAATGAGATAAATAAAAGACACAGAGAGAGGGAAGGCAACTTAGAAGACAGATGCACAACATCCTAAGGACAAACCAGACAGCAAAAACACGGCCACCGTTACTGGAAAAAGGACCCACAGGTCCCTTCTTCTCTGCTTTCCAGTCAGCTCCACGGGAGTTGGTCGACTGTGCTACTTCTCCAGAGGAATATGTTGACCAAACGACCCTGAAACCTAAGTATACCTTTTGAGAGTAGCTGTCATGAGGAAAAGCTTGAGAGAATAGCTTTTATATATATATTTTAAGGGGGAAAATATTCCATAAAGAAATTGTTACCTAGACACCTTATTAAAGTCAAATGAGGATCAAATCAGAAGGGCAAAGAATTAGAAATCGGAAATTTGGGCAAGAGTATCACCTTTCCACAGAAAAGCAAGCAGGAAAAGCTGTTAAGACGAGACAACTGATAAATGGTTTAAGAGAGAGGATTCTGTTTTCTGAACTTGCTTTTCCCATCAGGGATTCATGATGTCCAGCTACTGCTCTCCATCACCTGAGCATTGCTGTCAGTGGTAAGACCAGGCTGGGTACGATGCTCCACACCGCTGGCTGCTGAACAAAGAAGCTTGTAATCAAAGCCCCAATCCTACAAACACATAGTCTGGTGTTAAATTTGGCACAAAGGGTTCATTCAAAGCTTCCTGAGGTCCAAACAAATCCACTTTTTTTCAATGAATTTTGGGTGAAGAACTAAGGACTTGTGATCACAAACATATTTAGTCTTTTACACTGTACCAGAGTAATATAAATCAGTAAGTATTTGGTTTTGAGCAATGTTAACCAAATACCTACAATATTATCACTGTAAGGATTAGATTAACCAATGCTGCTCACTGCATTAATTTTGGGGCAGTTTCTTTTTAAGCAATAAAACCTTTTGCTGTTCCAGAACAATGGGGGGGGGGGGGGGGGGGGGGGGGGGGCAGGGAAGTGAGTGAGAATACTGCAAATGAACATAGTGGGGTTTTGAAAATGCCCTGATGAAAACAGAGGAAGAAATGTCCATTTTATTTTCAATTCATTTTAATGAAAATGATGTCTAAAGAGGTAACAGAGGAATAAAGACAACCTAGACAACCTAGTGTGTAAGAGATTAAGATTACCAGGATTACTGAAGCTGAACAAACTTCTCTTGTTGAATGGTAACAGCTAACTTAAGTAGGTTATGTACAAATAAATAAAAAAAAGGCCACGGGAATGTTTGCAAACGTCCTCCAGCAGTTTTAAATAATTTTGGAGGTATTTCTAACCTGCAGCTGAAAGGATGTGCTCTTAATAATTTGGCTATATGACCGTACCATACCTTTAATCTTGAGCAATGGCAAACTCTTAAAGAATGAAGACCTTGGTTTGGTAACCAAAACATAAGCAAGTAGACGATTCTCACATAGCTTTGTCCACAGTAATGCTGCGCTTTTCCACACCAAAAAGTCAAACCTACTAATGTGTCAGAAAAGGGGTGAGGGGGGAATGCTGCAATAACATAAGGAATAATAATGGATGAATGCAAACCACTGACGATCATTTTAACGATGCGACCACCAGTCTGCTGGTACCCAGGGGCACATGGGGTGTTATGTGCCGCCTTCTCCTCGGTGGGATGGACCTTAACCACGCAGCTTGCACTGCACAAACCTACTGAGACAAAAGATTAGTTAAACAGCCTCAGCAGATGGAGCTGGGTGTTACTTTTAGCAGCTTCTCTACCCTCTGGGGTGTGCAATGGCAATGAACTCCCTGCCCTCTGCTCAAAGACTGGTCAGGGTTGGGTGCAGGTAAAAGCAAGGAGAAGCCTCCACGTAGAGCCATCCCGTCCTCAAAAATCAGCACAGAGTTGTGCTTGATGGTGGATCTTCTACCCAGTTTCTGCCTGCAGAAAGGCCACTATATCCTTACTGTTTTTGTAAAAGTTGGACTCCTACTTCAGTCCTTAGAAAAATCAACTTTTAGACATGCTTGACAGTAACAGCCATCTCTGAACAGCAGTTCCCCATCAGGCCGCTGCACTCAGGGAGCTAGCTGAGGCTCCCGGCTGGCTCCTGCATTCAGAGGTTTTGCTAAACAGCAGCGTTTTGTTTCCAACCCACAAGAGCCCATAGAGACGTGCCAGCTTAGAGGCAGCGCTAAAAATCTTTCAAGAAGGGGTCTGACATTTTCTTTTGTTCTCATTTCTACAGTATTTTCTCCTTTGAGAAGGTTATTTGAAGTATCTGGTGCTGACATTTAGCAAAATGTGAAATATGAATTGGAATAGCTGTTCATAGGTAGTGACAGAGCACAGGACAGGGTGTCCCACTGGAGGGGCACTGGCCAGAACACACGTAACTGTTCAAGTGCTCCCACAGCTTCACTCTTTGCTGTGCTTTTCTCTCTCCCCCACACAAATTAACCCACAAGCACCAGTACAGGGGTGCTGCATTTTACTACAGAGGTTTTTCTAATCTAATGCTCCGTCATAAATCAGACACATTTCTCCCATCTCGCTCTAGCAAAACAGAGTTTCGTGACCAAAAGGATGCTTATGCATGCGAGTCCTTCCTGTCACGATCACAAAAATTCCCCCAAATTCCCTATGTATAATTAGCTCACTGCAAAATAATAAAAAAAGATAAATCTGCCTCTAGCAAAAAAGCTCATCAGAAGATGAAAGACAGACCAAGACATCAATAAACTTCCCTTTTTCAGTTATTTATGAAAGGACTCACTGCAAGGGAACATATTTAATAGCACCAATATTCTTGGATTAAAGTTGTATTTAGTGCCATTATATTTATTCACTTACACTTTTGTCTACAAAAACCTCACCACAAGGTGCCAAAACGCTCAGCACTGCCGAGCTCCCCCTTCTCACTGTAGATGCAATGGATGCTCTACAGGTCCATTAGCATTCAGAGCCCCACATGATCACGACTTCCAGGCACACAAGAGCATGCTGAGCAAATCAATGTAAATCCTACAGCCTCATTTCCTTAAGTGCTGATTTTCCAAAGGATAACCAAAGTCAAAAAGAGAAACCGGATCTCAGCCTTCCTGCAAAATCAGCAACAATTCAGAGCTTCAGTCAAAGTTTTCGTTAACTTAAGATCACTTTGACTGTATTTTTACCACTTAAACCATAAATGTCTGCATTATCACAACTTTTTTTAAATGCAGAAAGAAACATCAGTGTCTTCCACAGGGAGGAAAAAAATACCAAGTATTTATCTCCTTGTAAACATATGACAGCATCTGAATTCCTATCCAGAAACCATTAAATATGATCAAATCTTTTAACATCTTCTAACACTGCTTCAGTTGCCTGCCTGCATATTCACGTTTACAAAAGCAGTCAGCAAGTTCAGTGAAAAATAAAGCAAGAAAACCTCCTGCAGAAAACCCTGTCATGGTGAACAGAACTGAGCCTGCTGCACCGAGCAAGCCACATCCCATTCCTCTTCAAGTGTTTACGCCATTGCATCCTATAAAAGATAACGGATGCCTCACAGCCACGTTACTTAAGTGAAACTATTTGCCAAAAGACCCTGAAAATTTACAGCAAGGATTTGTACACACTGGAACTAGCCCCCCAGCCCCTCAATACACTTCCTTAAGCCCCGCTGTGAAAAAAAAAAAAGCAGAACTCCGAGGACATGGACGCGCCACAGCATCCCGAACACCTCGGCACTTCTGCTTCAGCAGTTGCCAGGTACTTCGGGCCAGCCTTAGGGTTTATTTACAAGCTCTCAGTAGCCCTTGCTGCTGTGGTTAAGGGTCAGGCTTTCCCACCTCCACAGTCTTCTATTTGCAAAGTTGTCCAGGCTTATTTTGGGGAATGCCTGTGTTCACCCAGCCAGCATACAACCAGGGATGAGATACAAATCCTCAGGGACAGACCTCCAAGAAAAATTAGATGTGTTTTACACAGTACAGTCACTTTGCATGTGTGCTGCAAAACCAACATTCACCAAAAGTGCCAATTTTGTGGCACAAGGATAATATTCCCAGGAGCATCAGATTTTCTACACACGGACAGGTTTCTTTCAGGAAATCTCAGAAGCGTGATGCTGACACACATACCACTGCATATGCACAAAAAAAAAAATCCCTTCTGGGTGTGTTTTAAAACACTGACCATTTACAACAGCTTGTGCTATTTCATAAGAGAAGACACAGAGAAAACATCAGTGCTCGGTATATTTTGAGGCGGCTGAAGTGCAAAGCATAGGATGCAGATGTAGTAGAGGCACGCTGGCGCACATCATGTCCCATCTCCAAGCACGGAGGCCAACACGCCTTTTGAAAGACATGTGGAGGGTTCCCAAAGCCGGGAACCCTTTCTCCCAGGCTTTTTACCTCTCTCCCAACCCATGAGTCTCACGTGTGCCCTAGAGGTCCTCACCGGTCAGGGACTGGTCCGCTCCCAGCACATTCCATTCTGCTGGCAGTTTCAGGTGTCGAAACGCCAAAGCCACTTTCTCATCCAAAAAGTCCACGTCCGCAGCTGGCGGTCTTGACCGGTCCAAGAATCGGGTGAAATTTAGTGCCTGCTGGTTGCCGGCACAGGTGGCCAGAAACTGGGCAGCGTCATAGGCTTCATCCTGGACAAACTGGAAACTCTCTTCTGCCACAACCAGAACAGGATGACCTTCTCTAGAGGCACAAAGTGCCACCTTCACTGTCTCACAGCAGTCATGGCCTGCAAAATAAAACCAAGGGAAATGGTAAAAAAGAACAATTGCATGCGCTGAAGAAACACAACTGAGCAACTCCTTTGACACACATAGTTTTTACAGTAAACCAGGTAAGAGCAAGTTATTGAGGGTCACAACTCTAAATTAAACGCTATCTTGGGAATTTATATGTATCATCAGAGCTAAGTATTTCTTGTAGACTTTAAAAGGAAAAGATGTGTAACTCTTCTCTGCCACAATATAAACCAAGAAATATAAGCCACCCTTATCTGACCAGGCTATTTTTGATCAGCGACAAGTAAACTCAAGGGCATTAAGTAATTCAAGTAAAGATTTTGCTAACGTACCAAAAGCCAGATTATATGGTCAAACTTTTCTTTTCCAGCTCCACAGAACTCCAGTAACTCACCAGAAACTAGAATCAGAGTGCTGCAAAACTACATACTCCAAATGCTGTCACAACACTTGGCTTGTACCAAAACCACCACAATTTCACCTAAAACAAAAGCCTAAATGGCTACGAGAGCACGACCTGCCCAGGCACGCCCTGTGCACACCCTCAGATCCCAGCTCACCACTGCACCTGCCATTTGCATTCACGGGACCAAACTAAAACTAAGCTGCTTCTGCTAAATAAAAACATGGAAACAGCCACTTTCCATATTTACAAAACAAGAAGGTTGGAAGTTTGATAACTTTATTTATTTATTTAGGGCAGGGGAAGCAGGAGAAAGGATGCCCTAGCATGGCAGCAATTTCATTGACTCAGAAACTAAAAAAAAAAAAAAAAAAAACAAAACCAAAAAAAAAAACAAACCCCAAAAAACCAAAACCCACAGCACCTTTCTGTAATTTTAAAAGGAAGAATATACTATGTGTCCAACACAACCAGCACTTGTAATTGTCAGACATGCCCCTTCAATAATAAGGTTTGTGTTTCAAGTTCACCGTGCGGCACAGTTTCTTGTTCCAGTCTTGGACTGACGTCATGGGTGTTTTTGCCAGAACAGCATGGACCCTGCACTAATTACTGGAAAAGCTTCTTTTTGCCCATGACCTCAGCATACTACTACATTCATGAAACCCTGCTTAATTAAATACAAAATGACAATTTATTTTTAAAGGCTTGAAAATTCAATTTAAGCCCCTATTTGTGGTCAGTGGGAAAATTTCCTTCTTGTGTCGGGGCCCTTTGCTGTTGATTTCCCTGACAAAGGAAAAATATGTCCCTAATCTTCATGGTCTTTCAGCCAACCTTCCAAATCTGTTGTGAGGCTTTTGGCATCTATACGGGTTTTGTCTGCTGAAAGAGGTGATCCTGAAGTTAATTGAAAGGTCAAAACTGCTACTAGGACACTGCAGGTAGCACCAAAATTGTCAGAGACGAGGCTGTGTGGCTTCCTAAGGAGAGCAAATGCAGCTGGAAAGCTACCAAAGACAAGTGTAGAAGGGGACGAAAACACACATGGATGTTGCTGCAACAGCAGAACACGACTGGGAGGCTCTGAAGCTGAAAGGTGAGAAAACTTCTTCCCATCCAGTACCAGACATCTATTAGCAAGAGGATGATGTAAAAGCTGAAGGAATAGATTTACTAATATTGATGAAAAAAGAATAAGGGTAGGATGACCTAGTTCTACTGTTCTTGGAAATATTGCATGTGCATTGTAATACATCACCAGTCAACAGGATGGGCAGTGGCAGGGATCTCAGCAGCCCAGATGAAACCCATTCACAAACTCCACTTGTCCTCACAGTAGAAGCCTCAAATGTTCAAGGGAGAAGCGGGGAGACGGTACAACTTTGGGGGAACTCGCCTTTAATGCAGTTCAGAAGTGTACACCCCTCCACCTTCTTGCTTTGCTCATCTTCTTAAGGACATCAGAATAAGGCGCTGGTAAGACTTATTAATTCTGTTTAAAACCTCCACAAAAGCAGGGAGTTGCATGCAGCCTGCTGAGAACGCTGTGCTACCCTACGGGAGCTGACTCAAGTGCTGCGAACTTGGCTCTCCCTCATGCAAAGCAGTAGAAGTTTGCTAGAATGCAGAGTTAAAAAACATTCATAATAAAAGACTCCTTAATAGCATGAGAAAAGCTAAACCTTTTTTTTTTTTTCTTTTTCAAACTATTTTCTGTCTATTCCCATAAGAATCCCATCTGCAAAATAACCTAGACTACGGCTACTCTGCCAGAAATCCAGTGGACTTTCAGGATTGAAGCGGAAGGCAAACACAGCCTGTGAGCCGCTAAAGAGAAACACTTTGGGACAGTCATTTCCTTGTCATAAAGCCAAACAACTCTTCTGTGGGACAGCAAAAGCTCCTCCGTCATGACAACAACTAGAGAAACCTCAGTCAAGATACGTGGTTTCCTTAAACACCATGGATGTACACAAAGTTCCCTTGGATGAAGCATACGTGAAACACCCAAAATTAAGCAAAGCTACAGGATGGTTCAGTGCAACGCAAGGGCAGGTGACAAACAGGCCATGTCCTGATCTGCAGCCAACGATGGTTCTCTTGAAGACCCCCAGATATCTAATAAAGCCTTGAAAGGGAGGTGACAGAGCTGATGATCCATTTTCATCTAACAGGATCAAACAAGCATCCTGCTAAACCCTGGAGAATGTTCTTCGGAAAAGGCAACCGCTCACAACACTTTGATGTTCTCCTTCCCTACATCTGAGAAGATGTCAGACTCGAGGGGGTAGGAGTCTGGGACAGGTTCTGACTTTTGGCAAACAGTTCAAATGAAAGAGGAACCAGTAAGTAACATGCGTGGCAAATACTAAAAGATTGCTCAAGAGGTCTCTGCCCCCTCTGCTTTGAAACGACTACAGGAACGATGTAAGCAAACATGTCCCCAGTACATGAACCTTCTGAAGGAGCCACCGGTGGTGCAATGCTTCTCTCCACATCAAAGACCGTTGCTTCCTTCGCCTAGACTAATATCTGAACTTCAACAGCCCTTTTTCCCACAGCATTAGCAAAAGTGAGCTAAGCTTTCTGGCGCTCTCAGGAGATAAGTGGTTATCATCTGTAAAACAAGCTCAAATCTGTTACGAGGTTAAGTAACTTGCCCAAGATCACAAAGAGCTCCAGGCAGTGCCAAAATAGACACTATTGCTCGATGGTCTCTTTTCTTCTCTGGCTGGTAGACAGTGGGGTTTTCTCCTCACATTGGTAAAGCACCGAGTCACGCACTTTGCAAGCCTCGGTGCGTTCGACTATTGACTGCTGTAACTCCGTCAGACGCCTTCCCCAGAAGTGGAACAGAAAAATGTCTGACATTAAAAAGGCAAAAAAACCCCTGGGTGTGTCAGGAAGAGTGATAAGCCTATTTATAGCCTATTTATAAAGGTTTGCATTTTGGTAGGCTGAAAACACATGTAACTGAATAAATCATGCAGATGAGCGCAGAAGGGAAGTCTCCGTGCTTTGCAATGCAATCAGGTTGGCGATGCCACAGAGCACCCCCCCGATTGCCTTCAGTCTTCTCCAGAAATCAGGCCCTTTGGCCAAAATAGCAATCAAAAGCAAATGATGAAACACTGAACATCGCCACACTTATCATCCAGCAGTATCCCAGTTCAAATTTTAACTCTTCTGACGAACACGACAGTGTTTCCACCTTGCTGACATCTCAGACTGCACAGAATAACTTTCTCATGCGTGTATCTAGGCTTCTCTTCTTTAAATGTGTGTGTGGGGGGGTTGCCACAGTATGAAATTAGGTCATTTATATGCTGGCCTAACTGTGATAAAAGTCAAATAACCCATCCCTTAATTCTTCCTGCATTGCATTTTACCCCATTTCTCCTTCTGCTCCTCAGTTACTTTGGAAACAATTCACTACTTGGAGCTCTTTTGAGAAGTGCCAACATATTGCAGGAAAAAATACAGAAATTAAAAAACTATTTCAGTCCACGCAGAGCTGGGCGCAGTGACTGCTTCTGTCGTGATAAAGGGAATTCCTCATCTTCACGTAAAACCACACTTCAAAAATTACTTAAAATGAGACAACAGCTCTTCAACTAAAGAATTCCTTACTGGGCCACTTACTGAAACTTGCTTTGGGCAATACATAAGAACAAAAAATTAAGAACCAGGGGTCTGCTCCGTACTTATCCCCAAAAAGATGAGATGCAGCGGTATGATAGCACTGCCTCCTCTACATGATAACGATGCAAAACAATGAGCAGAAGAAAAGGTGGAGATTTCTGTGCTGTAATTATTTAACAGACAAGTTAATTATGGCCTTAGACCTGGCCATCCAGTTGGTACCGGTGTCTGTGGTCTGGGGCGTGGACAAAAGGGCAGCAGCAAAACTCTTTGGACTTTTTCCTCATTAAACAAGGCGCACATGGAGACAAAACACCTCTAAACAGAGCTTTACTAAAACATGATTTCATTTCCTACTCCTCTAAAAGTGGAAATCCTGTCCAAACCGCCTATTTTCAGAATTCACATTTGAGCTATCAAACAATGGGCGCCCAGCCTGTGCGGCTATTTAAAGCCCTGCTGGAAGCACATGTTTGGGTTTGCCTAGTAGGTGACTAAGGACTCTGGTGCTAATTGCATCCTCTGAGTTACCATGGTGGAGCTGGGCTGAAAGAGGTCTTACAAAGCGATTTAAGCAGGACAGGAAAGCCAGACAACAACAAGTGTGGTGAATCTCATGGAGTATCTTGGATTTGCATCCAAGAGATGTTGCCATCTGGTGGCTCGTGGACAGGGAAATCAAGGGATCTCCCATGGCCATCCAAAAAGTGGTTCTTTTCTGCTTCAGAAATCCCAAATTCTCGTTCTGAAAAATCAGAGTCCATATTTGAAGTACGTTTTTGTGATTTACACAGTTATTGTATTCACTCTTGCAACACAGGAAACCTTATGAAATACATAGACACAGTACCAGTAACAAACAGGAGACTTTGTTTTTCATTTTAAACCCTCAACTATTAACATGGAGAGTGTAGAAAGATTTTTTTTTTTAAGGTCCTTTATACTGCACATGTCCTAAAAATCTATAGAAGTGTAAGACCCCACACATTACATCATAAATAATTTCAATACAGATTCAATCACTTTTTCCTGTGACTGATGTCATCTAGAACTGGCATCATTTCCTTTTAATTAGCCTGCCTAGAGCAATTAAGTACACCAAAGAGGATGGACTGCAAAAATTCTTCTTGGCTATGCTATTTTATTCTATTTTAGGGGTTTTTTTGTTTCATAATTAAGAGTATTTTCAAATCCACAACTGGTATTGCCAAGTGGTCATTTGTTATGCAACTTGTTTACCCTTTTGGTCTACCAGTACAAAGATTGTAATTCATGAAATACAGCTTTTTTCTATGAAAAGTTGTTTCCTAGGGGAAAACACAGTCTGTGCTAGAAAAGAATAAAACATGAACATATGTAAAGGATTTCACAGTAAAATAAAAGTTTGAAATGAAGATATTTCCAAGCTAATTGAAATTAATTTTAGTCTGTCCTTTTAACTAGCAGAAAGTAGAGAAAAAAAAAAGTGAGAACTACAGGAATTAAGAACAAGTAAAAGACAGAACCTGCTTCTCCACCTTAGCTTAAGCACGGAGAGAAAGCTCCCTGTGAGTCAAGGCATTTGGAGTAAACAGGAGTGTTTCAGCCCTCGGGAAACTGCTGGCAATCAGCTACCAGCAGACAGACAGTCTCCCAGGCCCTTTTTCTGCCTCTAAATTTTGCTCCTCCTCCCCTTTGAAACCCATACAAGAATCCTGCACCTTCCAAGATCAACCAATGAGAAAAAGTGATTTAGGTATTACCGAGCAAAGGCTCAGAGTGCTATAACACTCTGCAACAGTACACACAAAGGCAACTATATCTCACAGAATTACCTTACTTATTGTTTCAGTGACTCAGCTTATAGACAGGGTATTTCTTACCCTTCACTTGCTTGATTAGGAGCTGCTACAGCTCTGGACTTAGACTACTGGACCGTCTCTCCTTATTTTCCTCCACCGAGCTCCTCTGCATTTCCCAGATACTACACTCCAGTCTTTAAATGCAAAGCAAAACTTGTGCCCAGTAATGCAGCCATTACCGTGACGGCACACAACTTGCACTAGAGGCACTGCACAAATACTCGAGCTCCCAGCACACCAGCTCGCTCTGCGATCTTTCTCCTGCGAGAAAGTTCTCCCCAAATCTGCTCGAGAGCTTCCCGATGCCAAGATGCCTCCACTGCCCACGGCAGGCTGTGGTCAGGGCTTTTGACTCATGTGGACAGGGATGAGGTCGTTCCTTCTTTTGTTGGTTTGTTAGCTGGATCATGATTTGAGGCTTTTTGTTATAAGTTTTTTTTTTCCAGCGGGGCAAAAGCTGCTCTAGCAGCAGAGGCAGGCGATGAAGCTGCTGTCTTGCAATGAAGTTTCACTTCCCTGCTTTAACACAGACTTTCTACGCTACCACGTGCAATCTGCTTGGCCATTCGATGTCACAGTTACCCACCCTACTCTGCAGAGACGTTGGGAAGAAAAAGAATATATTAAAAGATTACAATGGTCTCAGTTACTACAGTGATAAGGACTTGCTGAAAAGCTCAGTTGATGACCAACACTAAGTAGGATGAGCATCTGTGGCATAAGTGGACACATCCATCCCCAACTGTAAAATCTCAGCAGCAACAACAGTTTAGCTATAGCAGCAGAGCTGGTATCATCTCTCTGCACCCTTCCCTGCCTGGACCTTTGGTATTTTCTTAATACCCAAACTCCAGTGACCAAGCTTTTGCAACTAATGACAACTAAACTAGAGCAACACCCAGTGCCACAGCATCTCTGCCTGCCACACAGATGGACCTTAACATGGGAAGTGTCTGATGAGTTAGTGTTTGAAATTGTTCTGCGGAACTACAGAGTGCCTCTGGTACCGAGGAAAACTTCTTCAATTATAGAGAATTAGAACCAGACCATTTAGAAATAGAAGCATTTTAACAGCGACAGTAAAGCAATAGTTAATTAAGGTTTTGGTACCTTTTCGCCAAGGCAAACAGAACCTTAGCTGGACGACGTAATCTGGTTTGTCCTTAGGCTGGCAAAAGAGCTACTGGAAGCACACAAAGCATCATCCACTGCCTAGTTCTTGTAACTCAGTAGCTTATTTTGATACTTCAAGTTATGACAGACCAGCTTAGCTGAGAATCTGTTTCTCACAATGGGAAATCATTTCCCTTAAACTCCTAACAGTCAATAGTGGGGCAGGATAACCACCCCACCCCATCCCTCAGAGTAAGCGCAAAAATACAGGTAGCATTTCATCCTTTGAGTGACTTCTGAATCTACATTTAGACACATCTTCAGGTAAAAAAAAGCTGCTCCCATAAATTTACAATCAGAAGTCCTTTCTTTTATTATGCACAGAAATTAAAGCTTACATTTGAACAGTACTGTTAACAATACCTATTCAATGTTTAAGGCTGATGATAGAGACAGCATAAGAAAGAGGCAGATTACTCTAGTAATTATATAAAATGCAGCAGTCATTTGACTCTGCTGTTGTAAGCTTTTATTTAGGTAAAGCCTTTCAGGATATAGAGAATTTTCACACAATAAGAATTTAGGAGGTATTCTGACAGTTTATATTTCCATTTCTTTTTCTTTAATTTCTCCTCTAAAACCACCTTATGTTGCTAAGATTTTTTTTTTAATGTGATTTCATTTGAAAGCTTTGCTAAAACATTCTACTTAATTTTGGCAGCAAACGTAAACAAATAATTTCTCTTTCTGTTTTTTTACGCCTCCACACATCACCAAAACTACTGACAAAGTCAAGAAAAAAAAAATCTGGTTTTGTTCTTACATTAGCTTTAACAGAATTATGGTCACCCCTTTCACCGCAGCCCCTGATGGACTTCATCTGAAGTCTCCTGGGGACCATATGAAACTCTGAGGACTTGGGACGAGGATGAGGGGAGAGCCTCCAAGTCCAGAAGGGAGGCAGAGGAGGTTCAAGGCAGGCAGGCAGAGAGGCTCGGTATTATCTTGAGTGAATGAGCCCTTCCTTCATCCATCTGAGCCATCCCCAAGGAGCAGCTGCACTTCCAGGGATGTGCAACACATCTTGCATTGCAGGGACAAACGAAAGATGCTCAAAGCTGGAAGTGAAAGATGAGATTTTGGCTAAAAGCTGTTTGCAAGAGTTGCCTTGCAGAGCCCTTGCTAAGCACCCAGGCCTGGATGTTTAAACAAGGGCTGGTCTCCCACACACTGTCTCTTGTTCATGGCTAATCCTGCAGCGAGGTCAAACAACGCCAGCTCTGAGTCACCACAACCATCTCCAAGGCAACTGGCCGAATATACAGGGTAAACACATGATTACAGATTCACTCTCAAGTTCAGGAAGGAGGAGGAGGAGGAAGAGCTGGGTTGAAATAAGTCATGCTCTTATTGAAATCAGAGTAGCCAGTGCTGAAGCAACACTGGACAAACACATCAGTGTCAGCGGAGGGTATGAAAAAAATTGTTTTCCCCATTTTGCTTCTCCCCAGCACTCCCTTCACCACTACAGTCTTTTTTTCTCAGGTAGTTTCTCCAAAATGAGGTACGAGCACAGAAGAGGGTGTTATCCAAACGGTTGCCTTACATCTGAGATGTCACCTCTTCCCATGCACCGCAGCCCCAGACAGTGTTATCTGGCAGGAATGGGACTACCTTTCTGAAAGGTCCGTTAAATCTTTGTCTGATACAAGCTGTATGTTGGGATAGCACCCATTCCCATCTAGCATCCCACGCCACAAGATCACGACTCTACTGGGTCAAAAAAAAAAAAAATAAAAAAAAGAAAAAAGACCATCATAACTAAAGGAACAATTGACAGGAATTCCCTCCTTTCCCTTTGCATCATGAACTGAGTCAGATTTCCCACTAACAGTGACAAAATGAGGCCCAGGGAGCCCTCCCCAGTGACTCAGTTGTATCTGGGGCTGGCAGGACAGGCAGAACCCAGAGCATCGCCCCGGGTACTGCCTGGCAGCCACTGCCCCAGCCACATCCACCGCTGCTCTGAGGACGTCAGGGCCAGTGGTTAATAGGAAAGCATCGCTCCCGCCCGGAAATCCCATCAAATACGCTGGTTCCCGCACGGGCTGAAGGGGAACACTGAAGCTTTTCAGTTCCTTTCTTGGCGATGCAGCCACAGTCCCAAGGGGGAGGTGAGGTCATTGCAAGCGGGGCTGGCAGAGCCCCGCGCCCGCCACACAAAAGCAGGGAAGGAGTCACCCCTTCTTCTTCCCTCCTCTGGGAGAAAACAAGCACTAATCTAATTGATTGCATGGGGCTCCAGTCATCAGTAACCGTAAAAAGACTTCTCTTCCCAAGCCAGTTGAACGACCCAAACAGCACAAAAAGAGGAGGAAATGAAAAAATACGGTGGCCAACTTTTAGCCGCTCATTCCCAGGAGGAAAAACTCCTTAGCCCAAATTTTACTGCCCATGCATCTCTCATAAAACAATACTTACGAGATAGATAAAAAAGCAAACCCAAGAAACACACTTGATCGCTTAAGCTATACGTGTATAGTGAAAATGTCAGGCGTTTTTCTCACACTAGTATCAATGTGCTGCATAGCAACAAGTCAGAATGAAAGGTTAATGGTAAGGACCGCAGCCTGGAACATGCTCATTCCCACGGTCCTGAAGTCACCAAAGGAAAATGCTGTGCTGATTTGTTTTGTTTTGTTAATGGCACGAAGGCTTAAAAAGAGCGGTGGGCTTTAATGTGAAAATCCACCCCGTCTGAACCGGCTGTGCTGGAGGGATGGCACCAAGCACCATACATCGCCTGCCACTGCAGGAGTTTCAGAAACTCTGTGTTGGCTCTGATCTGCATGACAGGATTTAGGGGAAAAGGGTTGTATTTCACCAGGACTACAGCAATGAACCTCATCAGGTTAAGCAGATCCTAAGTGTAGCTAGGACTTACCGGGCTGTACACCATTTGGACAACAGCATCTCTAACCTGGCAAGCGTGTCTTCCATTATCTTGCTCATGTTTAAAAGCTTTTTACTATGTGTAAATATAACTCTGTATTTTCTACAATAGAATCTCACAGTTATACATTAAATAATTGCAATTGCAGAGTCATATAGTTCTAGTGAAATCAAGCGAGAGATTTTTAAAAGGCAAAAGCAGTCATCCAAACCACGCATTCTATTCTCTATGAATGTGTAAATGAGGAAAAAGAGAACCAAAAAACCAGCATTACATTTAAGCCCACTTGAATGAACCAAATTTCATAGACAGATAACACTGATATGCAAAGAAAGGCAATTGTTTACCAGGAGAAATTGTCTCCAGACTCCCAGGATTAATCTTTCTCGTGCTTGTGCAGTGTTGGACAGTTGACCCAGTGAAGACCAAGTAAAAAACTACATCATCTTCAATTTTATCTTCCTCGGTCAGCTGCACTGTAATAACAGAGTCACCCTAGGAAAAAAGACAAGAAAAAAGGTTACATTTACATTTGCAAGAACTGTATCATATAAAATAAAACTTCTGTACCTACAAGGCTCCTGCTCCCTGTTCATACACTCCTTTCACATGACTCGGGGCCCATCCTAATTTTCAGATATGCAAGTCATCCTTAGCATGCCTCTTAGCATCACAGCCAGCCAACCAGCTAGAAAATATGTTGAGTGCAGCTCTGGGAAGAGATATGCAGAAATCTCAAGGGTATATTCAAAATAGCAACTTAATATGGTGAAATCACGCCAAGTCTGAAAAACATGAGCACACACCCCACACAGGGTGTTTTATACACACACACATATGCATGTACACACATATCCCCCCACATATGCATCGCTAAAACAACAGAATTGGGACAGCGGGCTAAGATTGCCTCTGTCTTCATAAATTTGAGCAAATCCCCTAATTCTTGCTTGAGCGTTCACATTTCCCCTGTCCAAGCTAGCCACTGTGTTGATAGTTCCAGCGTAACCAACTTAATCACTGAACATATCTCTCATCCGCAATCCATAAACACACAAAGATACGGAAGTTTCATATCCGCTGAAATTTTTTCCACCTTCCTTACAAAAAAAACAGTAACTGTGGCTGTACAGACAGCAGTAGCTCTTCTCACTCATCTGTAAGCTCATGCCTTGGTGAACAGCTCTGTACATTATCAAAACCAGGAGTTCTTCAAGCCCTGAAAAGAAATCTGTCGTGAGCTGTTGGCTGAACACTCCCGCTTAGTTTTAGGGAGCGTTTATTTCAGTATCTCAGTATATTCTATCATTTTGCTCATCTTTGCTATCAGCAAAAATTATGTTCATAAAAGGCACACATGGTTATTGTAGTTAACGCAGCACAGAATACAGCAAATACACCCAAAATTCATATGCCTGCATGGACAAGAACAGGAGCAATATCCACCAACTTCAGTTTTCCATGGGGAAGGGAAAGCAAAGAAAGAGGATAGCTTGCAGTTACTAAAGCACTAAGTGAAGCATGTTCATTTGATCTCACCATACATAGTTTATCTGCCTGAAGAATTATATAAACTACGAGAGACTCAGAAGAACAGACTGTGACGTGACCTTCTGCCCCTTTTCTATCAAGATCAAAACCAGTTGGATGCCCCAGTTTTACACTGCAGCTGCGTTAGCCAGCTCTCTGCCACCACCCCACTGGGCATATGGTTAAGGCTGCAAATCTGGAAAACATTTTTTTATTATTGTTGTTATTTTTGCAGATTATGTAATTCTAATTTGCATATCCAATAGAATAGGCATGTCGTTTCATTTAAAACCTTCTCCTTAAGATCACTCAGTTTACCCCTTCTCTTTGTCAAACATATCCATTGCAGAAAAATCCCAGACTTCCAAGCCCCCCCGTCCACCCGTGCCGCATCAGCATCGCTTCCCACGCTCCGCCTCACGTCTCCCCCCGTTCTCCCTCGTCTCAGCTCCTTTTACGCCCCACCACAGCTTCCTCCTCCAAGTTCACGTCCAGTTCTCCTCCTCTTATCTGGCCTGTCTGGTACCTCTCGCCAGGGGCAGGGTTGCACCTTGTTTTGATAGAAACAAGGTTTTGCAGTGCAGTACGCAACCAGCCCCTGGTCTTAAATACATGGGTCAGTCGTATAACACACAGGAAAGAAAACCATGAATTCAAAAAAGATAAATGGAGCAGTGAGTCTAGTTTGCATTTCCAGAGGTTGCAAAGTTACAAACGTACATTCTAGGAAGGTCTCACGTGATAATATCAGACCAGACTTCCAGCTGGGGAGAAAGGAACCATGTAGCAAAAGTATATATTGTACATAGTGAGTCTTAAAATAAAAACAGGTGCAAAAAGAAATAAAGCAAGCTTTAAATTCAAGCATGACCAGTTCACACGCTGAGTTGAAAACTAAATATTCCATTTCAAGCAAATGGATCCAGTTTTGAGCGGATGTTCAAAAAAACAAAAGCTGAAGCTTTAACCTACAAACCCTTTGTGCTTTGGTTTTTACATCCGTCTTTGTTCAAACTGTTCCTCCCTTAAGGCATGAACATACAAAGTACTTAAATGGACTTAAAATGGAGGTGACATTTCAGGACGCTCATCAACAGGGCTGATTGTTTAAAGTGGTATCTGTTACAGGAGATTTTTCTTTTATTTAACTCAGAAATCAAGGACAACTAGTCCAATTCCTGTGAAAGAAAAGCAAATCCGCATAGAGTGCACATGAGACGACACCTGTCTATCCATGTGAAACAGTCACTTCCGTATCAAGGAAAAGCAATTTAACATGCAACGTTACTGCAGAAGCTATTTTGTATATTTAGTTATTGACAACAGACATGTAAATACGTGTAAAAAACCTGAACACCAAAGGTTCCACATAACCTGAAATCTGTCTAAGCTGGGGCTTAAAAAAAGATAGCTGAATTTCTCATATAGATAGCTGAACTTTAGGTGGGGAGCAGTCTGACCTAATTTTGAAGGTGGCCCTGCTTTGGGGGGTGGTTAGACCAGATGAACTCCAGCAGTCCTATCCAACCAAAATTATTATATTTATATTTTAATTGTTTACTTTAGTTCATGTTTAAGTCTAGAGGAAACACAAATTATCATCAGCTGATATCAATTTAAAAGGCTCTTCAGCTGTGTCTAAGTAGCACTTTACAGTGGGATGGTCCCCACCACCCTGCTCCCTCCTCTTCCTCTCCTGGAGGACCCTCCAGCAAAAGACTGAAGGGGAAGGCCCAATAGCCTTAATATGATAACTGAGCATTTTATTTTTTTCTTTAATTCAAATTTTAAGTTGTCTCCAAATATCTTCAGCAAGATCAATAACATGCCACTTAACTGCTGGGTGCTTCTGTTTACTTACAGGTGTCTTGTGAGCTACCTCTTAGCTGTACTGTGCACGGCACAGCTCACCGCGCGTGATGTGATCCCAGACCCCAGAAGGAAAAGAGCAAAGCACTAAATAAGAAAGACCGTCCTCCTTCAACGCACATCTCTACTTCCCAGTTATTAACAATTTTGTTGTCCACTGCCAATTTTAATTTGATCTTTAAAAGTTATATTGAAACAATGTATTTATTTGAAAAGGAAATAACACACAGAACAAACCCCTCTCTGACAAACATTTTTGTAGTTAAAGAAAATCAGTTACAAATGCAGCCAAATTCCTCCAACCCACAGAGAAGACTTTCCAACAGCACTATTGCATTCAGCCTCCAAAAACATTTTAATTGAAGTATGTTTACCTTTATTCATTTAATATTGTCCAAAAAATGTCATCTGTTCAGTATCACTGCCACACAAGGTGGTTATTATAACCCCTCTTTCATCCCGAATGGCTAGAAATGGGAGGCGAGCCTGCCAATATCCCTTTGGTGAAAGTACAGACAGATCAAAGTCATTCTCTGGAATGCTCCAACAAATAAGAATAATTTAATTTCAAAACTAGTTTGGATCGACTAATATTTACTTGGCTTAAAGCCCATTGGAAATGAAAACATTCCATTTTGGTCCATTCATGAAAGAGAACACCCTCTCCCTCGTTCGAATCTGAAAATCTCTGGTTTCAGATAGCTGTAACAGGATGTAAAGGACGTGGATGTAAAGGACGTGGATGTGGCTCTTTCCTCTACATATATTCGCTTCCTCAAACTGAAGGGAGAAAGCGAAAGGTCCGCCTCACCAAGGGACGGATTTAAAGCCCTGACCTTGGGTTTTAAACTCCTATGGAACAATTCAGAAAGGATTTTAGCGTGGCACATCTCTGAACCTTTAGCTTAGTTAAGGCAGCAGAAATACAATACGGTCCAAATGCTGTTACTAGGTCTAAAAACCAAAGCCAGATAAGACAACGCACCTGTCTGTCAGCATATTTTGTTGGAATTAAGACAACTCCACCTTTTTAGGTATTTGCTTTTCCAATGCTGTGGTTATAAAGGTACAGAGATTGCATGTAGGCAAAGTACAAGCGACTCCAAGTAATCATTTCTTCTTTCTACAGACACAGAAACCAAGTCTGAAAGGTGAGTTATTTACCTTCAAAGGATTTTTTTTTTAATAGGTGACTTCAGCAATATTTGGAAGTGACAACGAAGCAAATAAAATCTTTAAGCTCAGAAGAATTAAGATCACTTATGTTATTAGCTGAAAAATACTATCCACCTTCCAAAAAGAAATAATTGTTTTAAGCACGTGAAGACATCTTTCTTTTCCACTTCAGGCTTTGGAAATCTGTCTGGTTTTGGGGAATTGATCATAGAGGATCATTCACAGTGGGACTGCAAGGACAGCACTGGCAAATGTAGCATTCAAGACCTCCGGATGAAAACCATGAGTTTAGCTGGCAAGGGTGAGTTTTCCCTGAGGGATATCAGCTCTACAAGCAATAGGTGCATTTCTCTACAATTGACTATGCTGGCTAACAAATTTTAAAGTTTCTACTAAAAAAAAAAAAAGCAAGCTGTATTTTTATAGCTGAAGCATGTGATTTCTAAGCTGGTTTTCCCCGCACGGTTCATAATGGGAATTTTGAAGTATGTTATCTAACCCACTAACCACCCACTCTGACCTCCCTACACACACAAAGTCTAAAAATACTTATGAAAATGAAGCAAGTGTTAGATAGCAACGCTGAAGCTCTCAAGCATTACTTTGGCATTCTGCTTTCAATGAGAAAACACTAACAACCAGTAATCCTGAATTTGTTCTACACAGAAAAGCAGAATTGCTGCTGATGACCATTGACCTCTCCAGCTGTTTTTTCATGCAGGTAAAGCCTAGCCAGTGATGGAAAGTCCATCTGTTAGATGACTTAGAGACTCACATACAAGGAAAGAAACCTTCCTTCTAAAGAGCTATTGTAGATGTCGGTGTGATGATGCTTTATTAAAGAGGCTGGATTAGATGAGTAAACGTAACCTGCCACTGTAACAAGTTTTGCTTTGTTTCCGCTATTCATAATGTGAATCAGATCCTTGTTGGGTCATTGCTTATTGCATTATGTTGGGATACAAAAGGAGAAATATGCTTTTGAAAGCGATTTCCACCCCACTCCCCCTTGGGAAGCTGTAAATAGCTCCTAAGAGAGCTGCACTGTAGCCAGGAGGACAGCACAAAATCACAGTTGTGGTTTCTTCCTCCTCCTTCAAGGAATTCAGGCTCATTGGTACCTTTACACATTTTTAGATGGAGTTGGACTTGCTGTTACCCCAGCTACTGCTCAACACAGAGTACACAGGATTGGGCTGTAATGACAGCAGGAGGCAAGTCCTTTCACATCCCTGCACTTCGAGTTTCCCCATCAATGAAATAGGAATCATGGTTCAAATGCACCAAGTATTTTTCATCCAAATGGCTTTTAAAGGAAAAGCTGGCTTTTCAATCATATTATGTTTTCTTTGGAAAGTGCACAGGACCGACAATAATTAAGTTCGACAAAATCAAAGGGAAAGTTAAGACAATTCCACCTCAAATTGAGAACTGCAGAATACTCTGAAAGCAGCTGGAGGATGGAAAAGGCAACTGCAAGGCAGCTTTAGAAAATGTAGCAGAAATCATCCCGCAAGAAAGACAGCAAAATATAATTGTTTAGATGCTCAATGATCCATTACCATCTACCTCTGCCAGTATACTAGGTCAACAGCCAAACTTTTGCTCCCAGACGGCGTTCCCATCTCAGCTGAGTATCCTGGAAGATCCCTCCCATCTAAGGTTACTTCGGGTTGGTGCAAACATGTGCGTAACCCCCTGGAGAACCACATCTGGAAAGGACACCCATAGCACATGGACACATGGACATCTCTGGGCAGAACAAAACCAGGCGCAGTCGCACGGGCTCCTGACTGCAAAAGGAGATGGGGGTTTGGGCAATTATTTTTACAGCAAACGTGACAGTGCTCTTGTCTCCTGGAACAACCCTTCTGATTGAGAAAGGCTTGGATCCCAGTTTTGGTCTAAGCACTCCAGCCGGTCAGCAGCAACGCAGGCACTGAGCGCTATCACCTCTGGCTCATAAAATCAAGGGATGCTCCTCTTCCATGGGAAGAAAATAACCTATATGTCCAGCAAACTCTTCCAGGATGCTATTCCCAGGTTAACAGAAGCAGATGAGCAGCTCAACATAGAGGGGTGGAATCTGGGGATGGGTCCTACCTACAAAACATCCAGCTGAGTCCCCTCCCTCTCTGTCTTAACATGGGCTGAGCTTGTGAGTGCACATCACTTAATCTTGAGTGCATTTTCCCTCTTGAGAACACTATTAGGGCCTGGATGTTGCTTCCTGGTACTTCACGCCCGGATGCTGCAATGATGCTATTTGAAACATCCATCCCCTTTTGCAGATGTGGCCATTTACCCTGCAAACTCCCAGCACACGTACATAAAAGGAACGGACCAGGGGACGAGGTCAGAGGTATCTGTTACAGCAAGATAACAGCAGTCATTACAGACATCCTCAATTTTGCCAGTATGTATTGACACAGAGGAGCATTTAGGAGAAGAATCACATCAAAAGCAGTACATTCTGCAGAACTCCAGGCCCCAGAAACAAAGGTAGGGCTGTGAAATCTGTCTGAACACGAGCAGCTCTAGAAATCTCTCCTCGCCTGGAGATATCACCCTTGATAAAGGCAGTGACCTGGGTCAGGAGCATGGAGAAAGATGGATGTCATTTGGCTGGAGTGTTGCAACCTCCTGCAGATAAAACCTCCAGGGAGAGACTCCAGAAATAAACAGAATGGCAAGGTGCCAAGTCTGGGGTAGATTTGGGTCCTTTTTCATAGTCAATGACTTCAAACTCCTTGATCTTAAAAAAGCATGAAGCAGAGATGGTTTTTTTTTTTTGTTTTCTTAAAATAATAATAAAAAAATCACAGAGGAAAACAAGAATGACTCCAATGGTTAAAAATATACATATATATCTCTCTCAATCTCCAAACCTAACTTTATTTCCCTTTTAAATTAACAGCAGTGCTATTATTTCTGCCAGCAAAAGGTTTCAGGTTAATGGCACGGATACCGAGCCCCTCTGTGATGAGAAAAGCAGATTTTGCAAAGCAGTTCTTGCCCTTAGGAAAATACAATTGCAGACCATAACATCTTGCCCACAGGCCACCAAAAGAGCAGAACGATGGTACATGTTTTTCTGCCAACCCACATAGCAACTCAAGGCGATGCCTTCCATATTTCATTAACGCTGCACTGAGCCAAGCGATCTCCTCTTCCAATGCTAGCCACAAAGCCATGACTGAAACACTGACATATATGCACAACAGCTTTCTTCTCTCCACCACCTTCTTCCCCCAAAAGGTGAGAAAGAATTTGGTCTAAAAATAAATTTAGCCTAGCACACTGATGAATAAAAGATTGACGCAGGGCAAAGCAGGGATACAGGGTCAAGAAACCATTTAGTTAAGACTCTTTGGGTAAAAGGAATATGAGGGAAAACATGGACATCTATGATAAACAGCCCTGAACTGTTGCCCTCAGCTGCTCCCACAGATCCATCCTGAGTGCGACCTGTGCTGAAAACACAGCATGGACACCCTCGACTTGCCTGTCTGCAGGGCCAGCATCATTATGACTGATTTATTAACGCAATCTCACAGCCACACCACATCCCAAGCCAGTCCAGGTGTGTAATCCTGCAGCAGGGTTTATTTGCAAAGAGATAAATGGTTTAAGTAGAGCAAGGAGCAGATTTCCTAGTTTGAACCAGTGTGAGCAACACAAACTCCTGCAGAAACGGGTACGCTTGAAGAAATCCATTCTTAGTAGCCCACATCCTTTGACAGAGCATGTCTCAGTCGGTCTCCAAATCAATCAGCTCAGAGATGAATCTTTATTGAGTGTCAAGATGCTATTATAGGTATTACACACATATTAATCCAGGCAGCTTGAAGGAGATCTCTACAGACTGCCAACAGAAAATCCATCAGAGTAACAGGATCTCGTTAGTACTGAAAAAGACACATGATTTATCTTTATGGGTACATCTTCATGACATATCACTTTGCTGTACAGAGCCAGGCAAGTTACTAGATTGGGCTGTTAATAGCTAATTTAGCTGCATCATTGCTTTAGCACGGGGCTCCACATGCTCTGCAGCACTTATTTTACCAACACTTGTTCAGAGCATGTTTAGTGCATCTGCTTGGTGCCGGACTATGCTATGCAGACAGCCTTCACAAAACTAAACAGCCAAGGTCACTTCTAATAATTTTTAGCACACAGGAAGACATGATAAAATTAACAATAAATTTAACAGCAAAATGGCAGAAATCAAAGTTAAGGGGAAAAATAGAAGGGATGAGAAAAGTGCCATTCAACCATTTGTGTTATGCGCAAACAACTAGGGAAGAACTGCTACAATAATTTTATTGTTTGGGTGAAATTGGCAGTACAGTGAGGAAAACAGCTATTTAATTTTTCATTTATTTGGGTAGTTTAGTGTTAGCCAGACCATTCATTTAAAACATTGTGTGTCTGCTGTCCTCAGTCACCATTGCCTGTACTATCTGAATAAGCAACTATTGACGGCGACCCCAAACCCCTTCCACAGCAAGCCCCGTACAGCTCTGGTGCAGAGAAGAGGAAGGTATGGAGGAACACAGGGAATAACATGCTGGGGGTTTGCCCTCTAAACTACGCAAGTCTCCATATAATGCCATCACATGAACATGGAGACAAGATGAAAGGCAGGGGGAATCTCTGTATAGCAGAATATCCCCTCCAGCACCATCCAGTTTCCACAAGTACTGATCTTACTATTACAAGTTTTTTCAGAAATGGTGGAAACTACTACAATCAGTTCCTATAAAACGCATCCAAACTGATGGGAATGGCTTGCTCTGGCCTCTTCCTACAGCCTCTTCTGTTCTTCACTACACTGTTAGACAACCAAACCAGACAATTTTATTACCAGCTGCCTGAGTGACTGAAACTATTTCCTGCTAATTACTCACGTAGCAATAACAACAAAATTGTAGTGCTTTGGAGAAATAGCAAGCAGTCGAGTGTGTTCAGCAACTAAGAGAAATTCAGCTATTCCCTTGGCATCAGAGAGGTGGAGAGAGTCACAGTTCCTGGAAGATAAAGTACATATGATGACACATTATTTGAAACAACCTCCTATCACTGGAGTATTTTCACAATTAGCCTTGATGTGTCTTAAGGGGGGAAAAAAAAAAATCAGGTTTCAACACTAACATCCAAAGGCAGAAGAGAGCAGAAGGATGGCGTTTTCATGGTGCTTCAGCCTCCTCTACAGTACAGCAAAACCCTCAGAGAGACAGAGCGTAGATGTGCTTCAAAGAGCTTATTTTCCTGCCAGCTGCAAAAGATCCTCGCCAGTCTTTAAACATTTCACAACTACGGTACTTGGAGCTACCGTAACGTGTGAAGCACTTTTTAAAGTTACATTTTTTTGCCAGTAGAGAATAGAAACCACTGTAACCATTATCTTCCTCAAGAAGTACCCCCTGCAACCACAACTACTAGACAGATGAATCTTTTGCAATGCTTAGAAGAAACACTTTGAAACAAAGATACAAACGCAAGCAGCCCTGCAGACACTGAAAATGTGTCCTGCAACAGAACTGCCACTTGATGGCAGTGCACAGCATCGATCTTTGCACAGAACAACTAATGACAATTTATTTTATTTTCCACTTACACACAATATGGCTTTGCTTTATTGAGCAAGGTGGAGGACAAGTATTTACAGAGACGTTGCATGCAGAACAGCCTTCAGAAGCAGACGGGAGGCACTGCAGGTAGAGCCCAGGAGATTTGAGAGTTTATTTGAAAATATCATGCCTTCATCAAATTGACATCTTCATAGCCGCTACCCTCACATCAGCTTTGCTGTCAGAACTGTCTCTAGTCTAACAAAATGACTGTCAGCACTTTGTTACAGAAAATAAAGTTGGGACATGTATTTTGATTGATAAGGTGGGAAATTTGTTTGGTCATTCTAAAGGTAACATAAGAATATTTATAAACTCTCTATAGAAACACATTCCATGGAGGAAGAGTAGTTGAAGAGTATTTTCATCCTCTTAAACACCAAGTCCTGATCTCCATTGCTCACTCCTGAGAGGAGGGGAGGCAACAGTATCAGCCAACACTGGGGACGGGACGCAATCTCTTAGCGTCTTTCCAGATGTTAACCAGCTCATTGGCTATCACAAAAAATAAAGAACCATAAATTCAGAGCCTAAGAGGTATTTGTCATTTCACCCAGTTTTAATAAAACTCTTAGTGTGACAATGTAAGGATTCCTTTAGCAGTTTCAGAAAACAGACTGAAGCAATCTAGTAGCTCCCCAAGAGAGGGGATCGTTGTCTCCTCTGCTTTCCCACTCCTACCTTGTACCAGCTCCAGCATCTTTCTTCCGGAAGCTGTATATTTAAAGTTCACAAGTAATGCTGCAAAGCAGTGGCGACTTAAGGGCAGAATTTCAGACAAGTGCTCCAGACTTTAAGCTAGTCCATTTATTGTTTACCAGCATATTCATACCCGCAAAACAGGATCGCAGAAGAAAATGTCAAATAGATAATTATGGGAGGATCACCCGCAACCCAAATCACCAGCATCTTCAGTTTCAGATAATATGGAAGAAGCATTGAGAAGGGGCCCCTCAGCTGCAATTTAACCAACGGCTCATCCTGGAGGAAGGCGATGCTGATGGTCAGGAGGCCTCTTCCAACTTCTCCAGTCAAAGGTGCCTTCAGTAAATGCACAGAAGTGACCATTTCACAAGAACTTCTACACTAATATCGTACAGATCTCACAAGCTAGCTAACTCCTCGCATAAGAGGAGTGAGCCAAGCCAACAGCCTCGTGATAACGAGCCTCTGTGCAACCTAAAGTCTTCATTTAGGGTACCCGGGAACTGGGAAGCAGCAGGCAGCTTGCCAGAGCATGGTGCAGAGCTCAGGTGGCAGCTGCCAGACACCCATTTCAACAGAAAGGATAACTTCTTGCATGATGTAGACCAAGGTTTGGGAAGTGGAAGATGAAAAGAACCTGGATCAAGGGCCTAAGTAACAAAAACTTAAAAGATGAGGTCAAGCACAGTTTAGTGAGGAAACTATTTTGCCTGCAGAATGAAAGCAGAACCAGACAAGTTGCAATGTGCTCATCTCAAAAAAATCAGTTTATTCAGGCGCCCCAAAGAACTTTCTTAAAACCAACCAAGAAGCAGGTTCTTCCACAAGCAACACAAGCAAATATTTTATTTGTAAAAGGCGCTCAGAGGCCTTCCACTCATTCACAATTCAAAGACATTTTGAAGGTGGAGCAGAAAACTACTTTGTCATTAAGAAGAAATCAAGTATCCAACAAATAAAAGACAAGGCTTATCAGATCCTCTCAACACAGAGCTGAACTAAACATCAAGGCTGGTTCTCCTCTTGTCTAAGGACCTCGAGAGAAAGTAAGACAGGGCTTCTGTATAGTGATTTTCGTGAGAAATCCCCACATCAAAGGCACGCGAGGTATGTTCTACTTTTTCTGCTGGACTGATCTCAGATATTCAGGCATCCCAGTGGCCTCTGTCACCATAGATGCCACTAAGTAAACAAATTCAGCATTGGTAGAAAAGTAACTAAACCACAGCTGCCAACCTCATGACAACATTTTACCGTAGGATTATAAAGGTATTTCACTTTGTCCTTTTGTCCCTTTGGTAGAGATTTCTGAAGATCATTAATTATGTAGCACACAATAGTGCACAAGTCACACCTGAGATGGTTTCAGCCACGGTAACAACCTGGCTGCCAGGCAGGCATGCCTGCACAACAGCTTGCTGCACTCACGGACACGGGGAACCACAACGCTTGGGACAGACACTGCTGCCACAAGCCTCAAGCTCTCTGTTTTGTGAACTTTTATTTAATCCTTTAACGTTTATTCAAAAGAGGGTTTTTTCTTAAAACATGAACATCAGAGGTTATCGCAATTGTTTTTCTCAGGAATACACAGTGCACTTCAGTAGGGCATCATTCTTTGTGAAATATGTAAGTGGGAGAAAAATATTATAAGCTTTATCCTTTTCTTCCTATTGTAGATTAAAGCAGGACACACTGGGAAATCTACAGGAGTAGTTCATTCATTAACAGAAGAGAGGACCTACTGTACCCAAAACCCAGGTTATATTAAGAGAGGGTCAACGCATTCTTTCTGGGGCTTTTGAAGTTCATACTTCATTAAGTTGCAGAGCATTTTGGCTTGGCAGTGGGAGCTCTCATCTCTATCAAAACTCTCCTTGAGAAACTCTGCAGGTTACACAGCTCGTAAATGGCAGTTTATACAAGAGACTCCATCCACAGACCTGATTAAAGACCAAAGTCAATGGGAGCATTTTTATCAATTAAGTGTTTGCCCTCCCATGCAATCACCAGTTATGACACATTTGGGTTTGTCACTCCAAATAACATGGGCACACCTTAGACAAACCATGCAGAGGAGGAGTGCTGTGATTTAAAACAAGTTTGTTCCTTTTAATCAAAAAGGAAAAAGGAAAAAAGTTTGCAGCAATACATCATCCTTCTCCAGCTGCTAATCTTTTCCATTTCACACCCACTGATCATTATCACCATGAAAAAACATTCCTGTCTTAAAGGCAGATCTAAGGTTGTAGCCTTGGTAGTAATCAAGAGAAGATGACGCTTAATGCTTCCCAACTTGTCCCCTGCATGTCACACCAGTCCTGTTCCAACACATTCATACCCAATATTGCTCTCAGGTTATTCTTCTAAAAAAACCAACATTGATTTCAGAGTCGCAGGAGATGCGAGTGGGTTAGAAGAACGATCAATAACATTAAAGATCCTATAGCTAGCACACGCTGAAATCAGAAGCCATGCAGATCACTTCTGAAGTAAGATTTTTCAGGACATTGTATGCAGCTGAAGACTCGACCTTGATCATTCACTCACGTGCACTCTGTATTTATTAAAGTCTGGTTAGAAATAAGGACACATCTTGTGATCCTTGATCCTTTTGCAATTACATCTCCTGCTGAATACTCCGCTGGATTCTCAATTAATGATAACATTTTATAAAAAGATCAACACTTCACCTTTACAAAGCTCTTTCCCATTTTCTTTTTCTTGCCTGGATGTTAGCAACAGTTGAGTTTAAGCTGAGTGACTAATTTAAATTATTTCATTTATAAACAGAGAACTTAATGAATCACAACAATACAAAAGGTCACTTAATAATAAACCTCCACTGTTTATAGCAACATTAATCCTTTTTTTCCTATCTGCATACTCCTTGATGATCTAGATATTCTAATAACACATTGACAATAGCTAGGAAGTACCTTACAATACTCAAGTTGAAATTTTGACTTTTGTTGGTAGAGAGAGACAACTTTTATAAAAGGGTGATGATCAGCGAGGTCACTGCAAGTATTTAACACAAACAAACAAAACGGAAGCTCCTAACTTCTCACCTCCCATCAACCAAAGACTTCTGCAACCCTCCCATTCCACCCCAAGGCCTGCCAGCAAATGGAACGATTCGGTCCTTCAGCTTCCCAAGCACAAAGCCCCAGGCAGATCAGAATTAAGGTTTGAAACACTGTCCTTCATCCACTACACTATGTTCAGAGTTCCCATATCGATGGGACGGCACTGAAATACAAAAGGGATGTAGGTAAAGCCAGTTTCGGATTTAATCCGGCATCTGTGCATCAACAGAGAAGTTCCCAACTACAGTTTGAGGCAGGCAACCAAAGGACCGTCCAGCCACACGGACTTCTTTTTTTGCTCATCCTATGGTAAAATGCACCTCAAGAAATCAATGTATGTTAAGGACCTTGTATTACAGAATATCCTCTTTTCCACAGAACATCCATAGTTGCACCAAAGGCTATGTAAAGCATGATCCATATTATTACACACTGGAAAGAAGACAACCCATGAGAGCAGCAGCAACAGAAATCAGATACACTCAGTCCAGCCAAATGACAGTTGCTGTTTGTAACCTTCACCCATGCTAGTGAAAAAGCTGGGAGATAAAGCTCCTCTGTTAAAACCCTCCTCATGCTATGCTGATTATGGCTCTGGAGACCACCTCTGCATTAAAGTCAAGCTTGTATCACAAAGTTTAAGACCACTGCTGTAACGTGGAGAACTTGAACCCTCATCATCACAGTTATGTGAACCACAGAAGACCTTGTCAATGACTTCCCCACTCTACTATCCCACTTCTTCAGAACATCACTGCTGCCAGCAACACAGCAGCTCATGTTAGTACCCCACTGAGATACCTGAGGAAGGAGGAAGTGGGTTTGAACATCTTTATTTCAGATTCACACCACAGTATTAAGCCACAGACTCTGCAAAGTAACACTGCCTTTTATAAAAGCAATTACGCATTGACAGTGGTACAGATGGGATAGCTGCTTGACCTACAGCCTGTTTAAGCACTGGCATTAACGGTATCACACTGCAATGAACCTTCCCCGTGCTATATTGAGGAATGCTTCGCTGCCCTATCTCTCCTGGCACGAGCTCCTCTGCCCCATGACTGCGCTGCTGTGAGCAGCACCAAGCTCTGGGGCCAGGAGAGCTCATTAAGCAGCATTAAGGGTAAGTAACAAAGAGCTCTGGGTGAGAGATACGATGCTCCTGGGAGGACCAACTGAACAAGCCAGGGGCCATCTGTTTGCAGAGGAAAGGTTGAGCTCTTGTCCCAGCCCAAACCTGCAGCAAAATCACAGAATCTCAGAATGGTTGAGGTTGGAAGGGACCTCTGGAGATCATCTTGTCCAACCCCCCTGCTTGAGCAGGTTCACCTAGAGCAGGGTGCACAGGACTGCGTCCAGGCGGGTTTTGAATATTTCCAGACAAGGAGATTCCACAACCTCCCTGGGCAGCCTGTTCCAGTGCTCTGTCACCCTCACAGGAAAGAAGTTTCTTCTCATGTTCAGCTGGAGCTTCCTGTGTTCTAATTTGTGCCCGTTGCCCCTTGTCCTGTCGTTGGGCACCACTGAAAAGAGTCTGGCCCCATCCTCTTGACACCCACCCTTCAGATATCTGTAAGCATCGATAAGATCCCCCCTCAGTCTTCTCTTCTCCAGGCTGAACAGACCCAGGTCTCTCAGCCTTTCCTCATGAGAGGTGCTCCAGTCCCCTGATCATCTTTGTAGCTCCCCGCTGGACTTGCTCCAGCAATTCCCTGTCCTTCTTGAACGGGGGAGCCCAGAACTGGACGCAGTATAACGCTTAGCTCCGGTTCCTGGTAACCTCATTAACCAGCAAACAATCAGGCAACACTTAAATGGGACAGACTTATTTAATCACAAAAACATGACACTCATTCTTACTACAGGATGTGCTTTCCCACCTTATCTCTTAATCTTTACACTTAGAAAGGCCAGTAGTCTCATCATTACAGGCTGTGATCTCCCAGTGGTCACAAGCTCTGCAAAGGCAGGACAGCCGATTGTTACAGAAGAGGTAAACAGAAGTCCAAGCAGCCAAAAGAAGGTACCAAGAAGGATGCAGCAGGTGGTCTTCTCTCTATTTATGTACACTGACTGGAAAAATACAGGAATCTCTATCCCTCTATTAGTACATATGTGGAAGTACTATCTTTTCCATCACCCACAAAACTTTCGTCCCAAGTACACTGGACATCTCAGATTCCCAAAACACTTTTCATAATTGTAAGGTATTAATGTGGGCAACCTGGTAATTATCAGATAGGACAAAATGTGCTCTAGCTCTCTAACTGGCTTCCAGGAACTGAACTGGAGATCATAATTTTTTACTTTCTCCTCCTAGAAGTAAGGAGATGATAAAAACAACAACAAATGGAGCTTTCAGGATGAAACTCATGCAAGATTTAAAAAACTGATAAACAAAATTCAGTAATCTTGAATCTAAGCTATTGGATTAAAAGAGGAAGAATGTAAAGGATGCGATGCAAAGGTGTCAAGAACAAAAGGGTAAAATTTGGGGGAAGCCATTTTTCCTGAGAGTAGACAAGTGTAGGGGAGATCCCCTGACATGTCTGTATTGCCTGTTATTTCCAGCTGTTTACTTCACAGAGATGAAATTCCTTATGGAGAAATCCACAGGATACTGTTCTCAGTTATTTGAAAACAAGCTCAAGGAGCCTATATGTGGAAAACAGAGTTGACATCACTTTGAAGAAGAAACCTGGTGAGGTTTGATATTCACCTACCAATGGCCAGGCCACAAGACAGTTGTGCCTGCCTTTTGAAAAATAAAAATACCAGGAAGATAAATTTTTCTTTATGTTCTGCTCACACCTAACAACTCTCAGATGAGCTGAGCTGTCAATTAACAACATGTGGAAAACAAAACTGATCTTAAAACACACAAAGCATTTATACTGAGAGCAAACAGGAAGACTAAATATTGAATTTCCAAGGTCCTTGAGTTTCTCCCCCCCCCGCCTCTTCCTTAAGCTACCAAAATTTGTTGTTTTGAAAGGGAGCTGATGTGCATACACACCTGGCCAGGGGAGGAAGAGAAAGAGAGAAAAGGGAGTCACTAATGTATTAATAATGTTGTCATCAACTTGCTGGCATTGCAAAGAAACACTATACTGAGTGCCATATAACCATTATTTTACACCGGGCTACGTTTGACCTCGGCCCAGTCCTCCTCACTATCATGCGGGGATGAGGACTTTTAAGTATGCCACTCCAGCACTACGTATTAAATACAAACCCACACAAAACGGTGGGAAAATAAACTAAGTCAGAAGATAAGACTGGGAAAACAAAGCCTCCAGATTAGTTAAGTCATACGCTGTTCAAAAGACGTAAGGATAATTTTATCCTGCTTTCTACCATTCATGTGTTCCTACCGTAGCGTCTACATCATATATTTGCACATAAGTTCCATTCTCTTTTAATGTCTCCTAAGTTTAAATTAAGTTTCTTCAAAGTCAAGGTGCATTCAGTAGGCTTGCGGTTTAACAAGTTTCAGGCAACATTTAGTTTCACAGTAATAGAGAATATGGTGGTGTACTCCAGTAAAGCCATTCCCCCAAAGCTGGGTCGCACTATGTAGTGTTAATCTTGCTTCAGGCACAAGACTCAGTACAGTAAGTAGAGAATAAATTCCAACCCAAGCTTCCAGCTGGTAATTAAAAGTAGGCAAAATTTAAAAGCATCCATGGCATTAAAGGTCAATATGATCCATTGTTTACAACACACAACTCTTTCCAAGATACAGGTCTATCACCAGCCCTGGTCATTTCTCCTTCCTTCCCCTTAAAAGCCACATTTGCAAGCAATTTTCCATCCTTGCATCCAGCTCTACCCCTGTTAGCGACGGCCATGGGTAGGACCATGAGCATAGGACGGCTCCATCAGCTAACCCTGCTCTGAGCATGGCAAGGCAATATGGAAAATAAACGGTCACAAACCTGGCTGGCAGCTTTGGCATAAATTTAACACACATGCATACACCGCCACAGATCCACGTCTAATGTTCTAGTTCTAATCCAGTCCCCATGTTCTGCAACAAAGCTGCTATTCAAGAGCGAGAGGAAGCTTGTTCCTTATTAATGTAGCCATCGAGGTTACAAGCTTCCAGGAGGCTGACGTAAACCATTCCCTGCTGCAGCACTCGCAGCACAGCCGAGCCGTTCGCTGCTTCCAGTTCCTCCCTGCCACGTTTAAAACTCCGACCAGAAAAATATTATCACAGTGGGCAAGCACAGCACACCGGGATGCCCTATTTTCCACACAAGCAATTTCTTCTTACAGCCTCTCCACACATCAAGTCGCAAGTGCACAGCCACGCGCTCGAGCATGCTTTTGGGAGGAAAAAAATAAAAGCAGGGGGATGCTTGCATGGTGACAGCATTACAACATGTCTCAAAACTTCTTTAAAATTGTCTGCTGGAAAGACAGAGGAGCTCTGTGACTTACCTGAGCATTACCACCGAGCATTTGCAATTCAATGAATACAAATAAGGTCTTTGGGGAGCAAATAAAAAAAGAGCAGCA
Source organism: Fregata magnificens (assembly GCA_013389945.1). NCBI lineage: Eukaryota > Metazoa > Chordata > Aves > Suliformes > Fregatidae > Fregata > Fregata magnificens. The sequence goes on from WAAD01018897.1 coordinate 439,183, forward strand.
TCTCCAAAAAGGGTGGAGGGAAGCATTTTGTGTGAATCGCAAGAGTGGAAAAAAACTGTTCAAATTTCGTACTCACATATAATGGAGCTTGCTGTGGATTAAGTTTCATGACCTCAGAACACTGAAACAAAAAAGGAAAGACAAATTTAAGACATTTTTTGTAAAATTTTAAGTACTTCTTCACACGCTGCAGAACGTTAAACTTCCAAAGCTGTATTAGCACCCCTATATTATTTTTTCCAATAGTCACTTTTACACAACAATTTTCTATTTTCTCTCTTTTGGATCGAAAAGGATCTGTCAATTTTTTTTTTATTTATGCTCACACTAAGCAAAGACAACTCTAAAATGATGTGTAGGGCAAAGTGCTCATCTGAACTGTTGGCAATGACGGCACTGAGGATATCCCAAGTGAAACTCGCTTCCTCTTCACGTCCATCTCAGTTCATCTTTCCTCCTAGCAACCTTCACGTCGTATCTGCTTTTTACAACAATTATCAACCCTTAATTGCTATCTGCCCACGCATTTCCCCACTCCCACCCAAAAAATGTTTGTAAAGATTTGTAGTTCTCTCCGCTGTTGGAGAAGACCAATTACTCTGGCAAATACTACCTTGCCCAAGTTAATTTGGTGCCTTTTTTTTCCCCTCCGACTGGATTGTTTGTTCAAGAAACATTTCAAAACTATTTAAAAATCAAACTATCAAAAACGCTCCTTGCAAAACTGAGGGAAAACTTCCAGAAAAGACAATGCTCACGATTCTGCACCACAGTCAAAAACTACCATTACTCGACTACAATCACCTTGGTAGGACAAGAAAATTTCCGGCCCCTGGAACTTCTATATTACCTGGTGAAAGTTATTTGTATTGAGCTTTGAATCGGTTGAACCAGAATTTCATTTGCGTTAGTTTCTCCATTGCAGTAGAAAATATTCACCCTAAACGAAAGCTGTAGGTTTTCATTTAATGTGTGTATTAACCAGGCCAGGATCCTAAGATGAGGAATGCAAAACAATTAAAAATGGAATTTCTGCTGCTGCTCACGTCTGCAGTACTGGTAACGCTCTGCAAATACTTCAAACCCTTTTTAAAAAGGGATGAAATACCACTCTGCTTTTCACACAGAAAACACAGGATCTTGTTCGTACTTCGTTGCCTTCCAAATCCCACAGTTCGCCTTTAGTGAGACAGAAATTAAACCACAGCTTAAGTTTTCTTAGCCGATTCCAGCTATCCTTGCTCCCTCACACGCTCTCCTTATTTTACAAAGAAGCGTTTTTGTACCAGTTGCTTTAAAATGTCTGAGCTACCTGCCAAGCTTGCTCACCAAAACACAGTCCCTCTGCAAAATGTCCTCCAAAGCAGCCAGGGGATGGACAAATATTTTGCAATAGTTTTAAACCTAGTCAAATTCATACCTATTTTCAGCCTCAAGATTCCCCTTCCAACAGCAACAATGCCTCAAAACGGTTATGCTTGATAGCTTTCCCTGTATTTTCAGCTCTTACAAAGACTGACTTACTCGTGAAAATAGGGGACTAGTCGCACTAGCTATCATTTGGGCAGGTGAGCTTCAAAAACAGCTCCGCAAGCAATCCTCACTTCTGCCCTACAACATGCTCCTGCTATTCCAGTCCTACCGAGCGCTCAAAAAGAAAAGAAAAAAAGAAACAAGAACAAAAATATGCACAAACCCTGCCAATCTCCCTCATGACCTACCTGAGCGCCTCTCTCCTATTCTGAAGCCAGGCGTCTTGAACAGGGGTACCAAAACATCATCCAGCTGAGTGTTTACTGTATCTTATGGAAATGAAACCATGGTTGGAAAAACTCCCTTTTAAGCCCTCTTCACATCTGGATTTTTAAAAAGTCTCATTGCAATGGACCAGTGCCCTCAGAAAGCAAAATTAAGACCTGTCATCTAACACAGCAATTTGGTAGTATTTGGATATGACTTTTAAAAAAGTATTACAGCACAGAATCAAAACAGTTGTGTCTCAGATAATAATGTCTAAAGGAAGTTATTATAAAGCATCGTTTTCTCACCACATCTTTTCAAGTCTTGACAAGTAACTTAACTTTTTGCTGATAAAAGATACAGCGTGATATATTTTCAAAGACAAAGAATCTATACTTTTGCGTTTACATCAACTATTAGGATTACTCCTTATCCCAAAAATTCAGCCATCGCTCTACACTGGCAGTATTACTACTGGCCTTCTACAGGATGAGGTTCAAGTTAAAGGATGTCGCATGAAAAATGCAGGAAAACAGAATACGACAGGTTTGTATTTGCCCGAGACACCACAGGCAATACCTCTATTCTACTCCTCAAGTTTCTCTCCACTCCCAAATAATTAGTTTTTCTTAATTTTTATCACCTATTTCAGTTTCTCAGGAGTTTGCTCTGAGGAAAGGAAGTTATTCTAACATACTCATATATATTCCTCTCTCCTTTGTTATTTAACAGCTTTACCTCTTCCCTATCACAGTTCACAAGTATGTTATTGTCACTCTTGCCATTACACGCAATAACTTCTGTGACCTGAAAGCAGATTACATCTACGTTCACTCAAAAAGCGAGATTAACAAGCACACACTCAGGGAGGTCACACCTGGATTTCAACCACAGCTGTTTGCCTTGCTTTGGCAAACCCACGGGGCACCAGCCAGCTTCTCACACTGGGCAGAGTATTCTCACCACTGCCTCATCCCTCCTGCTCCACCTTGTTTGCTCTACCAACACTTTCTAAAAAGTCCCATCCAAAGCCTCATGAAACAAGGAGGAAGGCCCTAAGCGCGAGCCTGGGGCATGCACCTAATCCCAGAGAGCAGTAGCAGATCTAGACTGTTATATTTTCCCCTCCCTCCTGTAGGTTGCAGAAGCTGAGAGGTGTTGACAGAAGGAATCAGGTATCTAAGCTGGACCTTTTGTCTCCTTTCTTATTGACTGCTTCACTGGTGCTTTAGCCTACCCTTTTTCAGCGAAGCCATGGAGGGACCTGTACGACACCAAAACTAATGCTTCTTTATTTGACATTTGGGTTGCAATGCCGTAGGACTGATCAGCTGTGAGCCCCCCCCGCTTTCATGATTTTTGTACAAGATGCCATTCTAGCACCTGCCACCAACACCCATCACACCTTTATAAAAAGCAGAAACCACAGTTCATGTGCTCCATCACAAGGTCTACTCTGCCGGGTTTATCCAAAGTGAGAAGCTGTTATGTTACACATCACACTTGATACAATCAAGACATTTTAACTGAAAGTCCCAACATGCAAACACTGCCCAAGCTCCTTTGATAAAGTTTTTCATCAGTCCTTTTTTATGGAGCAGACAATACGAGTACTAGTAAGAATCTTCCTTTTAAGACCATTGGTGGAAACCGGTAAAAAGAGCTTTCCTGTGCTGTCTAGCTCAAACAGGCTGCACTGAAGGTATCAAAGATATGTACGAAACGTCAGCTGCAGAAGAGCATGTCCTCAACAGAGCATTTAGGTTCCTGTAGTTCAAGGAATAAAGTGAGATGGCATCCTCTGACCTTTGCCATCTGACAGAAGTGCAGACCACTTTGTCCTGCTCCATCACCTTCCTGGCAGATGCCTGATAGCAGCTGAGTAGAGAGAAATGGGAAAGAGGAGAAAGAGATGTACAGATCAGGAAAGGATGGGTTGGCATTAAAAACTCCTACTGGGTAACCTCTTTCTGTGGTAGAGCTGGTTTTAGCTGTAATGAAAGTGTCACAAGTCACAGAGTCCAAAAAAAGTGAAAACTTGATGTGTAAGGAAGGGAGAATATTGACACTCCTTATCAAGGAAAAAAGTGGAGGCCTATGAATTCAAACTCATGACCAGTTTTTGTTGGGTTTTTTTGGCAAGAGAAGTGCACAGCAGCAACAGTAAAATAAGGTGACACTGCTGAATACTTGGTCTTGTCAAACAAGAAAACAAAAATCCTGGAAATACTTCCTGAAGGAAGATTTTTTTTCTCCCCTCTTATCTTACTAGTTGGCCCTTATATCAGTAACTTAAAATGATTTCTCATTTCATAATACACGTCAGTCCAATTTTTCAAAGGATGCAAACTTAGTTTGCAAGGAGACAGGCGGGTTTGGACGATATTTTATCTTGTTAGGAAGTGCTTTGGCAAAAACATATGAGAAAAATTGAGTGACAGATAAGCCTGAATGACTGCTCTGCGTCAGCAAAGGACTAAATTTAGGCTTCTAGACAAGTGAACTTCTCCAACCAGTGGGTAGGCAGGGAGCAGCCTCCGAAAAACTTTAAAAAAAAAAAAAAAAAACACCAAACAAAAACCACACAACAATACAGTAAGAAAAGGGAAACCAAAAGAAAGACCATGCTGGTCATAACCAGACCAAGATTCATAGGGACCCTAGTATAGTCAATTATTAAGTTGGACTACTTTAAGTGTAAAAATGGGGGGGGGGGGGGAAGAAAAGAGGCTAAACTGTTTTCTCCTATATTAGAGGAGCACATCCTTCAAGTCGATGCCTGCTCTGAGCACCAGAAAGCAACTTCTATCTTTTGGGCAGGTAGCACTTGCTCTATCAGATATCGTAGACTGCAGTAACAATACCTGGCCCTACTGCGAGATCAGGATCTGGACTGCACGTGAACTGCCTTGAAAGCCAAAGTAACAAAAATAGGGAAATATCAATCCCACCTCCTTTGCCCAGCTCCCACTTACCACAAGAAGTCATGCTATCAGCACCCTCACGGCAGCCAGCAGATTCTGCTCCAGTAGCAGTTGCCTGTACTTAAAACATTCATATTGTTTCTTGCAAATAGCTGAATCTTCTGAATTTCAGTGTCTGGGAGGTTTATCACATGCTCTACAGCCATCCAGACACTTATCTTCCAATGTTTCCGGAATTGTATTAGGTTTTTCCCCTTAGGATAACACAGTGAAATCCCTTGCATTTGCAAATTTGAAAGTAGGACGTGAAATAAAAGTCCAGGTTCAAGCTCTTAAGCAACAGTGGTTTTAGACATTACAAAGATCTGCACAGGCCAGCAAAATTGAAAGCTACTGAAGTCTTCTCAAAACCGGAAGGATACCTTTCTGCTCTGTTAAGCATTAAAGAATTAATACAGTGAGTGGTATTAAAGTTTCTTCTAGAGAACTTCAGTGTTATTTTGCACAAAATTTCATGGAAGAGGACAAATGACTATGCTTGATTTCTCTGGGTACGGTAACATCTGACAGAGAAAGAAAGGGAGAAAAAAAAAAAAGCATTTATTTGCTTTACTGTGGTTCCCAAAACCTCAGCCCTGATTAGGGCTCCATTGGTTTCGTGCTGTAAAAATGTCAATGCAAACAAAGTTTCTGCCCTGAAGAGTTTACAAACAAGCACAGGCAGTGGGAAGGGATACAAACACCAAGTGCCTAAGCAATAAATCCTCTTCATCCACTACTACCAGCTACCATTTAACTTAACCTTAATTAGTTGGCTTATTTCTTCTAGGCATCCCAGGCAAAGTATATATCTTGAGGACAAATCTGAAAGTGAGGCCAATGGTCCTCTAGATCAACCCAGCCTGCGCACAAGCAGTAATGCTGAAGGTCTTTGAACACCACGTAGCTAGGAGCTGCTAAAATGGCTTTTCAATTTTCCCATCGCGCCCCGTTCAGGCTTGCTCTTTTTGGCAGCAGGTTTACATCAAAGGCCAGTTTCACCACCCAGCATCTGTACGCTTCCCAGCATCTGTACGCTTCCCAGCATCTGTACGCTTCCCAGCGTCCGCTCCTTGCCGCTTCGCTCCACAAACCATACAAGGAGTATATAAGAAAGAAAACACCATGCTGCTCTCAAGACCTTAGCCTCAGAGTACTCGGTTTAGGGATTTTTTTTTTTTTTTTTAAATCAAAAAGGAGAGC
>WAAD01018897.1:445110-503731 GCA_013389945.1 Fregata magnificens
TTTTTAAATCAAAAAGGAGAGCTACAGGATGGGCAGAAACAAGAACGACCACTCTCAACAACAACTGACCAGAGCTGCAACAAGCGGGAGGACCAGGGGCATTTAATCCATGTGGTATGTCTGGGAAAACCTACCTACCCTCTTCCCTCTCCCTTACGCACTAAGTACACTTCAGTTTTAAGTGTTTGACTTTTTTCAAGCTCTTCAAGTTCAGTTTTAAGGTTTTTTTAGGTAAACTTCAGTTTTAGATATACTTCAAGTTTAAGCTTTGCTGAACTTTACCTGAATCTCAGCACTTGACTTTTTTTTTTTCATTTTAGCATTTGATTTTAGAAACAGCAATCTGTATTTGCAAAGCTTTAACCATGCACTCCCAGCTGTACAAAAAACAATCTTAGCCATAAAGAGCTTGTGGTTGCGGATAAGAAAGAACAGCCAAAAAACACACGAAGATTCTGATGAAGTTACAGATCGCATGGAAAGCATTCGAACAGATAAGCAGAAATGCCGAGAAAGCGGGATGACTTTCCAGCTGTAAGGAGGACCACATCACAGCATCGCCAGGCTGAAAGGCAAAGGAGGATTTTTTTTTTTTTTTTTTAAAGTAACAGAATTTACTTTGTCCAAAACCATTCTGCAACACTGGTTTGTACGGACTTCAGTCCTTGAAAGGACTGCACTTTGTGACTTCAAGGCTCTGGAATAACACTTCACCAGCGAGTCCAAACTACATATATCCCACAGAAATTAGAGAAGCACTATTTATGCTGGTTAGCTATAAGAGAGTAACCCATAAACAGATTTTTTTTGAACTGTAACATTGCCACCAATAAATATACCCACAGTGGGACAACGTGCATTATAGCCAATCCTCTGATCCTCACCCTTTAGACAAACAACCCATAAGCTGTAAAAGAGTTTAAAGAAATCCAAGGATTTCCAGGGAGCACACATCCACCCCCTTCGGCTGGGCTTCCTTCTATACGGCTGCACTACAAAAATAAAATCAAGCTTCCAAAAACACATCACTTCTCATTCAACAAAGCACAGTGTCCGCAAGGGCACTCCCCCACGCTCTGGTTTTACAAAACGTTAATTTATGAAGTGCTTAGAAGTATCAAGAGGATTGAGTTTCAGGAACTAACGTGCTCCTGCTCTAAACTATACAAGATAAATAAAGACGGGGAAACAGCAAGGGGGGGGACCGGAGAGAAGACCAACCGGCCATATACAGATGAATTCCTGCTGGAGCCACGAATTTCATGCAAAGAGAACTAAAATAGCAACGTCTTTCACAAGTTTATTGTTCTCCCCTACTGTGAAGGGAATTACGGAGCTGGAATATTCCCCTTTTCTTATGAGTGGTATATGACATTACTGCATTGTATTACCCGTCACCAGTCTCCTCGCTTTTCTGTTATAACACAATTCTTTGAAAAAAGGCCCTTCTTGGTTTGGTTTTTTGGTTGGTTTGTTTTTNGGCTGAAAATTGAAAGAAACAAGGACTTGAGGGGTTTTTTTATTACTTATATTTTCTTGTTTGGTCTTTTTCCTGGGTATCTTCCTACAAAGTTCAGATCTGCAATAACTTACTCTCACCCTGGGGTGTTGAGTGAGAGACAGGTTTCCTCACATGCTTTGTCCCACAAGCTTCACTCACACTGAATGAACTGTAGAACTCACCATTCATAAAATGAACAAGCTTTCTTATCAGTGTATTAACACCCTCTCCTTAAAATCCGTGTGGAAGGAGACTAAAAAAAATCCAGGTCAAAACCTACAAACAGCTTCGGCAGGAGAAATAAACCCATAACCCAGTTCAGCAATGTGCATGGAGAAATTTGGATAAACAGAGCAGCTGCAATTGCAGTGACTAAAATAAACCTTGAGACAGAAGATGACAGTATGATGCCTGGAAGAACATATGACTAAACGCAGAATGACTTTCCCCGTAGCTATACTAATGCATAATTTTACATATCTGGTCAGAAATAGGAGGTCAGAGTAATTAGGAGAAATAAGCCACCCCAAGGTTATTTTGCAGACACATAGGAAAGTGATACCACCAGCAAAAGCCATCGACCATGGAAAGGAGAGGAGGGGAGGAAACAAGAAACCACACTTCAAACATGTGGCAGCAAACAAGTTACCAGCATATCGCAGCATTGTGTTTGCTATCACAACTGAGCTTAGAACTAAAAAAACCCCAGAGACTTCTGTACAATCGTCTGAAATTACCTTACTTGCTGAAGGTTACGTTTTGTCACTCAACTCATTGCTTGAAAAAAAAATATATATCCCTCATGCAGCATTTCCACAGGTGATACTGCTTCCCAGCTGTGTCCTGTCTGCAAACAAAACCATATGCTGCCATTCAATTACAAACACACAGGAGTTTCTTTTGGCTGCAAGCAATGGAAAGGAGGTTTAAAGGCATTTTGTGTTGGCCTGGCTCTACCATCGCTTGCCTCCAAAGGCACGGAAGTAACCCAGCAAGCCACCCTCCATAAAACCAGACACACGCAGATTGCTTTCACAGCAAGGAAAAGAAAAGAAACTTCAGGACACCCTTCTCCCCCTAGAAAAAATTGAAAAAGAACAGATGAAGTTACAAAATCAACCTAAAATCCTGTCTTTTTTTCTTTTAACCGTGTTGGAAACCTCAGTACCATGGCCTTCACATACAACAGTCCACCAAATAGAAGTCAGGGAGCTGCTACAGCTGAACAACTTGCAGGTTGCGCTGCAGCAGAGGGGCCAGGAGCCTAGCTGGAACGCAAGCTAACAGAGCGTCACTGATTTAATTGACCGATGATTTAATAAAATGCTCTGGATATAAATTAACTCGCTTTGCTTAATGTAGCTCAGCTTCCTGGCAGCAGGAACTGGCCCAGCGCTGTTCCTGGGCTGGGAGCTGGGCTGCCCAGGGGCTGCACCCACCGCTGCGCCGGGGTCACCCGCACTCCAGCCAACCCGCCGGCCACGCCACTTCCCTTCCCCAAATTTATCCCATTATCCTTCCCAAAATAATGAAGCATAACACAAAGCTAAGGTACAGGCTAGCATACACACACACGCATTAAAAAAATTAAGCTTAAGCCTTTTTCATGCTATAGTAAGTCCCTTACCCAGCTCTGCCAGCCCTGTCTTACTCCAGAGATAAATACCTGGCCAAATACCCGTAGCCTCAGGACTATGTTTCTTCTTTTGCACCATTTCAATCTCATAATTGTAAAAAAAAGAATCTTTTAATGGATACTTAATTCCTACGCGAAGTCTGGAAAGAGATGAAGCAGCATAGGGTTAATAAAAGCAGCGCTGTTCCCCGTGCCTAGCAGAGGAAGGCAGCAATCTCAAATGTGCACATCTGGTTTCCCTGGTACCATCTCTTCACCCATTAGTAGATACAAAAACCAAACCCACAAAACTCAAATCACAGCAGCTACCACTCTACAGTCCATATGCCCAATTTCAAATAAAGAAAGATACTGTAAAAAGTTGGAAAAACAGAGAGTAAAAGGATTATTAACTAGCTCTAATTATACAAACTGATCTCATCCTCTTGTCATAAGCCTCTTTCCTGTGTCCGGAATCTATTTGTGCAACATAAAGACCAGCCTTTTGTAAATGTCCAAGGGTCATCAACACACAGTGATTAATTTCCCACTTTACAATACACACGTACTGTCAACCAATTCACTTGTAACAAGATACAACCCTGCCCTCACTTGTCAATTTTTTCCTTTAAAATATTACTAATGGCAAACAACATTTAAGATACTGATTTGTAAAACCCAAACCATGTTTCAAAAGGAGCTATTATGCTGCCGTAATAAAATAAAAATCACAGACCATCTTCAGTTCAAGTAGCTACATCCTAATAAAGTTAAGAACTAACAGTCGACTTGAATTAAAGTGCAGCATGTACGCAAAAGCACACGTATGTTTATACTCAAATTAAGTCCTCCAACAGGTTCCGAGGCAGCTGTTTCACGTATGCATGAGACATTTATCTCAGGCTCAAATATTAACTTCCAGAAATCCTCAGCAGACATTCTAGATGCCTCTTCAAATGAGTAAAATCCAGTTTATACCTTCCAATACACTTTGTAGTTTGAATATGCATTTTGGCAGTAAACTGTGGGGACATTCTCAACATTTGTAAGAGTCATTATTGACTTTGGGTGCTTAACTAGGAACTTCTTGAAAAGCCCCAATTTTCAAAGCACAAGTAAAAACAGAATTTTCTGCAGAATTGGGGTCCATCCCAAAGGGTATCAAGCTGGGCAGCCAAAGCAGAAGCATCATGAAAGTTGCTAGTTACCTTTGAAAGCAAAGATGCATTATATGGGACCGACAGTGCCTCTCGACGCTCAGCACCAGGTGAAGAACGGTGGGGAGGGAAGAACAGGACTTTGGGAGCATTTCACCGAAATGCATAGAAGGATAAACACGACGGATAGCTGTCATCAGCACTGAAATGCCTGCAGCCTTACCTATGCAGTGGGAGAGCGCAAAGCCTTTATTGATTCCAACAACTGTTGACTATGGCAAGTGTCCTAAAAACAGCCTTCTCCATCTTACTATTCTCCTGACTGAGAGCTGTGTTATTTTAGGAACTACGTTGAGCAATGGTGGTTTCAGCAAAAGAAACAAAACCCCCAAGCCCTAGAGCTGAACGGTAAGACCCTCTTTCTCTCTGTGCCCCACAAGCCACAGCACTTGTACTGTGCTCCCAAAAATGCAGGCCTGGAGTAGAAAACAACTCACAAGGCCCAAAGCACCATGCACGTTTTTATGCTGACAAATATTATTAAATATTTCCGAGCATGTGCAAACCAGGTAGTTATCCAAAGCATATTTTAATAAGTGCATGCACCAACCTTAACTGCTAAAGCCACAGGTAAGAGTTGGAAAAACTGGCATCCAGACCAAGATCCAAGAGACACCTCCGCCCTCATTTTGGTCAGAGCAGCTTTGGTACCCAATGTTTTAATGTGCTTTTCCTCTCTGAAGAATACATCAAGACTCACTTTTCCCTTTAGGCTCCCTTTTGCAAATGCTCCTGCTCTGCAGCTCTAGGCATCGCAGACTTACTCAGGGAAAGCCTAGCTGGCATTTTTTTCCAGAAGACAAAAGTTTCACTGGCAACTTCAGGTTTCCTACTGGAGAACCTGTGCTAACCCCACTCCCTGTGGCACAAGACAGCCGCATCTGCCACTGCAAAATTAAGAATTGTTTCTTCTTCAGTGCTCCTTTTCTTTCAACTCACAAAACTATGGGAAAAATATGCTCCTCTAACAAATACTTTATTTAGGTAGTCACAGAACATGCTTGTTTTACTGGAGCATCCCTTCTAAGGCATGACAGTCTCAAAAAATGCACATCATTCACCCAGCGAGTGCAATGATGGAGTGACTTGGTACCACATCCCCAGGGAGGAAAAATTAGAGCTGCAGCTCTGTTCCCAGGACACTGTATTACATTACACATTCAAGGAATGCCCCACAAAAAGTAAAACCCCAAGCAACAGAAAGCATTATATCTAAAACAGACAAGAGAGAAAACTCATTCAAATCTGATCTTTAAATTAAAGGACCAGATAATAAAAATCCAAATAAGCATAGATTCTACCTACTTCCACTACCCCACCTTCTGTGTTCGAGCCTTTCTGCAACCAGCTCACACCCAAAAAAGCAAACTTTGCAAACAGACACCCCACTTCGCACCTGAAATCATTTCTTTCAACTGCCTTTACAAAGAGGTCTTTCAGACCAGCCCCTCAGGAATCGAGCGGGTTAAGTGCCCACAGGTCCCAGCCTCCCCAGTAAATCATTTATTACCCTCAGCTCAGGGACAAGCAGCTATGCAGAACCAGGAGCCCACGCTGTGCAGCTGTTCGCCAGCCAGGCAACTCTCTGCAATTACATTATAATGCAGGATTAAGCTTGGGGAGTGGAAATACATCTCTCTATTACTAGGGTTTGTTGGGTTTTTTTTTTTCCCCCCAAGTTACACATCTATTTTAAATGTTACAGAGCTCATTAACATGAAATTCATTAAGCAGTAACCACTGTATGAATGAAATGAAAAGATTATCATTATAAGCACAATTATGGAAATACTAGACCAGCAGGCAAAAAAAGGAACAGGTATGAGAATACTGCTCCTAAACTCCAGTTTAGCTTTTTTTTTTCCCCAGATCCTTCAGAGAAGGCACACCCAGAAATCAGACATGATGCAGAGGCTGGTTCCCAGGCAGGAGGTCAGGCAAGAAGCTCTCGCTGCCTGGGCTGGGGCTCCCCGGAGATTTCTCTGCTGCTGCCATGCAAGGAAGAATTCATCCCTTGGGTGACACCCAGGAAAGGTCTGGCATTTTCTGCAGCAGCAAGCACTGCTCACTGCAAGCTCACCACACTCCAGAAATCAGCAGCAAGTTAAGAAACTAATGCCAAATCAAGCTACAGATTGCTGCTCTTACATGGCAACTGGTGTCGTGCATTCCTCCTTTAAACACGGCCCCATACATTTGGCTAATGAGCATCGCCATTCACAATGAACTTGGAGACCAGATCTCAGCCAGCCACGTATTCATTCCCCATAAAGCAGGTATCATTCATAATTTTGCCAAAGACTTCATTTCTTTCTCAGGCTCTGAAAATAGGTATAATTCCCCTGCCCAACCCCACTGAAAAAGAGAAACCCAAATAATTACAAATAATACTTGTCTCTCTACAGTAACAGCAGTTTATGATTAATCCACCCAGCTACAGCTCAGTAACGCCAAATGATTTGGACCCAGTATCGTTAAAGCGCTGGTCTTCTCAGGCAAGACCATGGAAAATGTGAGACACTGCAGAAGGTAAACAGGTTAGAGACAGTGGGAGGAGAAAAGAGGCAGCTTGCAGTGGGTTTCCTTCCTCTGTCCCTCCCTCAACAGAGCTCAAACATGGCAAGCACCCATTTCCAAGCAAGACTCTTGCAGTTTCTTTGCTTCGGGCTAACAGTTTTTGCAAATTCAAGTCTTTTTGGAGAGAATGGGTGTAACTCCACGAGTCAGAACAGCTACTGTCAGTATTGCAATAACCATATATTCGCTTCTAGGTCAGATCCATCCCCTGATCTGGTTCACCACACCGAGAAGCTGGTGTTAACAGAAAAACAAACCCAGAAGCCTCAACTCCACGACTGTTCCGGGACAGACAGACAGCCGTCGTGCCGACCGGGAGGCACATCCGACCGGCAGCTGGTGGGACCTGAGCCCTGTGGACCTGAGCTCTGATCCTGACCGGCCTCCACAGAAATCCTCATGCTGTAAACACATGCCTGCCCCGGGGACATGAAAGTCATATCTTAAAATAATAGGGAAAAACAGCTGATGCTCTAAGTGTTAAGTGCTATTTTACACCATTGTATATGCTTGATGTAAGGGCTGAGACCACACCCTCCTCTCCTTTCACTTTTTGCTTCCACTCCAAAGAAGTTGTATTTTATGGCAAAGTAACTTGTCAAATTTGCTTGTAACGTGTGCTTTGATATCAGCATCCCCTCCTGCTGTCAAGCAGATAAGCTGGGCAAACCCAATCCCCCAAACCCCTTGCCTCAACACTTGCTTGTACCTGAAAGAGCTGCCAAAACATTTAACCTTACTTTAACTGCATGAAGCAGTACAGGTGGCTCCAAGATGTCCTTCAGGTCGTCCCCACACTGAGCAGGGAGGAGCAGGGCAGGTCACGACGCTCAGCTCCTGGAAGAGAGGGAAGAAGGAGGAGTCACCACATGCAAGGGACAGCACAGCTGCTGGGGGTCCCAACATCCAAACCGGCATCGCAACTCCTTCACCGAGGGGGATGGAAACCTTGGCTAGCCACATGGGAGGCATGCGTTGCCTCCCACAGTAGTCTCATGTGGTGACCCACCCCAGGCTTCCATGAGCACACATGGGGCGATGAGCCCACAAAGTACAGGGCTTTATATAGACCCACATGGGCATCATCCAGCACCATCTAAGAATAATTGTGCTGCTGAGTTGTATTTGCTACTGTCCTGCTGTTGATCTGCTGTCCATTACTGTATCCCAAACCTCTAAGTTGGCCTTAAGACCTTTACACCCGTCTTAAACACAACCCCTCCAGGACAGACTTCATCAAACTATTTGTGAACTCCCTTACGGCAAGGTATTTTAAAAGGAACAAAAGCACCAAAACTAGATGATGGCAGGTGATGGCCAGCAGATGAAGCCCAAATGTACCAGCAAGTCTCTGCCAAACCCTTCTGGGTTGCCTGCACTTTTCCACAGGCTGATTTCCTGCTCTGGGGCAAAATCTGCTCAGTAGATTCATCCACAGGGATGAATCTGGTCTACCGAGCGCACCTGGAAAGAGCAGTTAAAGTGGATGAAATGTCAAAAGAAGAAATGGCCCAGGTTGGGCTTTAGCTTACTAAATGCTGTGTGGGAGATTTTATTGGTTAAATCAAAGTCACCGGGGCACCCGAGGCCATCATTTGGTTACCACACCAGGAAAGGTTGTGGCCACACACACATCAACGCAAGCGCGACACACCGACTGCCTCCTCCTGTTTTACCAGATAGGGGAGACTCTGCCCCTGCGCTCTACCCGTTGGGAAAGCCTCCCTAATCAGGGAATCTCACAGCCTGAGCCAACCTGCCGAGTTCAAAGTGCAATTACAAGCACAGAAGTAACAATGGCAAAACTAGTTACCAGCTGGGAAATCAATTGTATTGTGTGAATTAGCTGGGGAACGTACAACACTGGAAGATAATGCATTGCACAACAAATCTCACTCATTCATCTACACAAGAACAGCATCACCTGAACACTTCAATATCAGTTTTACACAATGTTTTCTTAAGATTTATTGCTAAAAGTCTCTTTTATCCATTCTGCTGGTGGGTTCCTGCTGAGACATGGGGAGAGTGTTTTGCAAGGCACTACAGGGTACTGCATGCTAAAAGGCATTTTACTACAAATACATATATTTAAACATAGACCAAATCGGAAAAAAGAAGAAAGTTCACCCTCTTGTTCCTCTTACAGTATCAGGATTGTGCATGAATTTCTTCATTGCGGTGTCACACATTTCTGAATTACATTCTTATGACAAACTACTGGAGCTGAAAGAGGAATTACCTGAACTCTTAAATCCCAGTCAAGACCACGCAAACCCTCTTTGGATTCATTAACCAGTAAAAACCATCCTCACAGTCAAACAAACAGACTGGAACTTCCCTCCGGCATTCCTGTAGTATTACCTTCAAGACCACGTTTTAAAAGATGGTTACTGTTTGATAAAGCAATGATTAACTACGTTAAGTAACATTAACCCAAGGCTCCTACTAGCCATCCCATGTTGATCTCCAAGTAACAGCTCTCTCCGAGGCACATACTACAACAATACAGTTGTTTCATTCATTTGTGAGACACTGACAACTTGGCTTTTAATACCATATTTATAATATTTTGGCAGAGAAAGCAGTGTTTACAGCTATTCCTTTGAACCGACAAGCAATACGGGTATGGCTAACACTGCTGAAGTAGATAGTGAGTATGCTGTGAATCACGGCAGGTTTTTCATCATACCCGCTAAGGAATGAGGGTGTGTGTGTGTGGAGACGCACATGCAAAGCTCACTTGGATGCTCATGACTTGGAAAGTATTAGCAAGTGGAGAAAATCAACTGGCCGAGCAATAAAAAGCAGTAATACAGATCATAAAATTCTTCCTCTGGGCTTTTTTTTTTTGTTTGCTTTTATTCTGTAGAAAGTTTTAGATTGCTACAGGAAAAAGCAAAGAATATTAAAAAGTCTTAGATATATATTTTAGTTCCTTATGTAAAGAGCCTGCACAATCAGTAACACTGTCCACATCAAAGAATCAGTTCCCCAAAGAACTGACTTCTGATTCCCATGAAACTGCTATGGGATAACTCCTGCACGCCTAAGCACACCCCTTTCAGAAGAAGGATTTCCCCACGTGGGTTTCTTCTCCTCCTCTTCCTTTACTGGGAAATCATTACCATGTGTAGATGAACCCTGATGCAGCTCCTCTTTCCTGAATCTTAAAAAGATGGTTTTAAAAATTAGGTTTCATGGGTGAGCTCGTACTGCTTTACAAATGAAAACCTATTCTGTATCATCACAGGAAGATGATGACCTATGGTATCTGTATAAGGAAAGCTGTAAAAAGCAACCAGGTTCCTACACTGCTCTGCCAACTTTCTCGTATTCTGACCTGTAAGTCTGGAAAACTTCTGCCCAAAAGGGCCTAGAGTCACGATATCGCACAGTGCTCACTAAAGTAAATGAGAATGTAAAGGGGAGTCCTTTTGACACTTGCCTTTACCCAACCTATTCTGCTTGGATTTAATAAAAATAGGGGGAAAAACCCATCTTGTTTGCCAGGACAGGATTATTTGATGGAAGATTGCTCATGGTCTTGCTCCCTACATACTGAGACAGCTAAAGCAGAAATTACCTATGCCACTGATGAATTACTGAAACATGTTTAGGGAAGAGAGAGGGAAAGAAAGTTTAAGGACAGCATTGCAGCTATTTACACTTTTAAAAAAAACAAGGTAACTGGCCCTATGGATTATATATGTAATTCCTGTAATAGGCAAGTTCTTTTCCCAAAAAAGAGCCCAACGGCTTAGAGGTGATCCGCATCTGATGTCTCCTTTACAGGCAGAGAAGCCAAGCATCAAAAGGTACCCTCTCCACATTTCGAAATGAAATGAACGGCAGTGACTAACACAGCAAAAAAAGGAGTTATCCTGTGTTGCAAATCTATTTAGGAGCAATCAGTTGGGGCTCTCAAACACACATGCTTGCTAGAGCCCCAACACTCAGGGTTTCCAGTTGCTCTGCTGGTTCCTCCCCAGCGAACGCCCAACCCTTCCCAAACACTGCCCGGCACAGAGGAAACCACTCCTCAAACTTGCTCTTTTTTCCCCTGAACACAAAGCCATTTTATTTTTCTGAGAAGTGCTGCCTGTTTTGTTGCTCTGCCAGCTGATCACTTCAACACATCGAACAAGTTATCTCACCATCTGGTTGTAATTGCCATCATGAAGCTTTCAACAAACTCAAAAAACAGCATCAAGATCAGGGCACTAGTGGTCTAGGAGATGAACTGCTGATTATTTGGGATTATTTGATACAGCTGGAACCTTTTGATAGCCAAGACACCCAAACACAGCCAATCCCACAGCTACGACACCCAAACCAACCTCTGGAGTATTTCCGAGTTTTGGCTGTTGCCCACTATAAAACCTCCTCACAATTTCATATCAAACGTTGTCAAGGAAAACACTGCTTCTCCTCATCTCCCAAATTGCTGGGTGTACAACCGCATGCTGCTGTTATCTTTTGCTTTTAATACACAGCCTATACTTATATACCATGATATTCTCATTACAGGACATCCTTTTCCTGCTTCTACTGCATCTCCCAAGAGAAACTGGCTCACAAGACCTTTTCGGAAGTTTGTCCCATGGTCTAAACCGTGTTTCCTAATTCCTTAGGGAAGGGAGCCTGGACACACTCCGCTCGGACAAGGCATTTCCCACAGTCACATGCTACAAAGCCATGTTCAGAGCAGCAACTTCTTCCCTTGGTTGACCTCAAGGGAAAGTCAAGCAGATCCACACCAAGGCTAGAGAGGAGCAGCAGCATCCAAGCTGCTACAGCACTCGGTGAGACAAATCAATGGACACATGTTGGCAATATAAACGGAAGAATAAAAAAAATTATTTGCCTAAAATCTGCTTTGCTTTGGACAAGTGTAAATGCAACATGGATCCATTAACTGCTGCATCACGCTACATTTTTACCAGCAGAGCAGAGGGCAGATTGCAGCTCATCACGTTTTGACACAAACACAAGGTTCCTCTAAAAGTAAATGATGGGTTTTATTTAGAGGGCAGCATCTGACTTGGCACACTGGATTAAAAGCAGCCAAGAATTTTAAAACAATAGAGAGTAAAACATATCCATATTTCACACGATTGTACACATTGTAGAGCAAGCAATAACATTAAGATGTTAACTGGAATCCCATTAATCCTGATTACGAAGAGATGGGAGACAAAATTCTTTCATATACACTAAGTTAACTTTTGAAACTTACACTCTTTTGACAGCATTGCCTTGAACTTGTAGACAGAAATATTCCACATCAGTGGAAAAGGGAAGCAAGGAAGCACCCAACCAAGAGTGTTTCCCTGCTCACTCTAGCCCCGGACAAATTTTCCCTC
Organism: Fregata magnificens; assembly: GCA_013389945.1. Classification (NCBI taxonomy): domain Eukaryota; kingdom Metazoa; phylum Chordata; class Aves; order Suliformes; family Fregatidae; genus Fregata; species Fregata magnificens. Next base: position 457,387 of record WAAD01018897.1, read on the forward strand.
TAGAACGCTGAGATCTGCACAGAACTGAAAGAAGTTTTGGGTTTGCTTTTTACTTCCGCCAGCATCACAAAGCATCGAAGCAAAGAGACCAGGGATGCTTTATGTCTCTCTGCCTTGCCTCTTGACAGCAACCTGAGCTCCATAAACTCCTCTTGTGCAATAACCCCCAGGAACCTGTTCCCCCAGGAGAAGACGAGGTGCCACAGGGACTCGGCAAGCAGTGAAACCCACCCCCCCGACTTCTCAGAGCACGGTCCTGCACAAGTGCTCTTGAAAGGCACACAATTGACATTTTGAAGGCTGAAACCAGAAGAAAAAAAAAATGGAAAGAATAATAATATTTTTGTGATCCATTACAGTTTTTACTAGTAATAAAAGCAGGACTTGTCCAGAAATTCGATGATCTTTAAACTGAAGCATGTCCCAGTGTTCATCCTAAATAGCAACTGCTTCCTTCCAAACAGTCTTGTAAAACCATGTCAGGATGGAGATAAGGACTTCAGACTGTTTCCACAAGACCATCATGGCTGGCCGGCTGCGGGAGATATTAAAACTTAACTCTTGGAGAGTTTAAAATCTGTGCAATACAATAACACTTCATTGAACCACCATGGCAAGACCATCATCCCCCTTGTTACTGAGAACAATATCAGGGTGATTAGCTAAAAAATAAAGCAAACAGCAGCAAGCTGCAATAACATCTCAAGCCCACAGCCACTCCTAAAACACAAACTCTTTTAATTCTGCAACAGATTCTTCTCCTTCCCCTCACTTTTTTGGTTTGGTTGGTTGGTTGGTTTTTTGGTTTGGTTTGGTTTTGTTTGCTTGCCCTTCCCATCCAGGGAGCAAAGCCACAAGAACCATCTCTTCTCTACCATGACATTCAGGCTACAATCTGAAAGAGTTGTGCCCTCTTGCTAACACGGGCCAAAGCCCCTTCAGAAGACAGGAAACAGAGGAAGCGCAAACAGTGAAGCCAAAGACTACGTCAACATGGCCATCATCAAGACCTACCAACACAATGCCTCAACGCAAAGAAAAACGCCACTTAACCACAGTCCCCCACTTAACAGAATGGGCCTATTTTCTTTGAGACATTGGGTGCAGCTCGTGAGCAGGACAGGCTAAACGTTTCTTGGGAAAGCGACGTCACCCCCAGAACAAGATACGACCCTGAGAAAAGGCAGAGCGGTTAGAAACGAGAATCATGTGAAAATTTCTGTTGGGAGGGCCCTTTGGAGGTCATTTGGTCCACCACCCTGCTCAAAGCAAGGCCAGGACATCAAGGTTATGACATTATCCCCATGCTTTCATTGTTCAAAACTGCCCCAGTCAACTGTTGCCTCTGTCTCAATTCCCATGAGTAAAATTGAGCTAAATAGGCTCATCGAGCTCCAGTGCCACACGAAGAAGTCAACATCATCATCAGCTGCAAGGCACTGCAACTCCAGCTGTGTAGCCTGCACAATTCACTTATTTAATCTGACTTTCCCCCTGTACAAAATTGATTTTCTTCTTCATTTCCACACAGTTTTAAAAAAATAATCAATAAAATAAAGAACTTTTATTGTACTATTGTGTAGAAACCTTGTGATAAAGAAGCGAACATGTAGATGTTGAAACCAAATATCGGCATAAAACATGCACTGACACATTAACACAAGCTTTCTCCTCCACGTTAAGGATCATCTTGGTATAAAATACAAAGTGCAATCTATATTCCTGTCTGCCACTGCTGCTCCAGCCAAGACCAAGGCCCCTCTGTGCCGAGCGCCATGGAGGCACACAGCAAGAAACCCTTTGCCACCGTGTTTTCAGGTTGAACAGATAAATGCTGGGAGGGGACACAAAGGGCCAGAAAATGAAGTGACCCGCCCAAGGCTTTACAGACAACTGCCGGCACAGTCTGTAATCCGGCCGGTATCAGCACAGTCTGTAATCCGGCCGGTATCGCCTCTCCACCCACTCAGCAGCGACATCCCCACTTTCTTCAAAAGCTGGCTGCCCCCATGCACTGCGGCATGGCTGCCCGGCTCTGCCAAACACTGGCTGGGCAACCGCGGCATTAAGTCACTTTACTGTTTGAATCAACACGTCACTGGAGCTGCGCAGCACTTAATTATATAAATTAGGAGATCTGTATAATGGTCCTAAACCAGTAATGAAAGAGAAGGTCTAATGATGCAACAAAAATGTGCAACCCAGCGCTCAGATTACAGGTGGGTTACACAACAGCTCAAACAATTAAGCATTTAGGCAGCTAGGTGCAGACTTGCATAGTGGAGATCACGTTTTCCCAGAGCCATCATCTGACTCCAAACATGTGAGATCCACTCAAGCACACCCTACCTACCTCCCTTGCCCCAGAAGCTCAAGGGTGAAGGTGAAGAGCTCAGCGTTTGACCAGCAGTGCCATCCACAGCGGGGCGGAAGAGACGCTCCAAAGCAAAGTCAGTCCTTTTCCCAAGTCTCCCTCCCAAATTCACATTCAAACTCAACGGATATGTCTAAAGTCTGTCCTAGTGATCCCTTGTATCTCACAAGCAGTGCTCGCCCCTCTCAGCCTTAACGTCCTATTACATAGAGATGACGTAACTCCAGCGAAACCTGTTCAGTTTACAACTGGGGTGACTTTTGTGCTGCACCATGGAATTTAATTCCCAGCTGCAGCCTTGTTTAAGAAAGCATTATCAGCACAGGGCCAACAGAGAGATGACCCATCAACTCCGACAACAAATAAGGCAATTTAGGTATTTGATGAGCACTCAGCATGAACAGTTTATGTGGAAGAGAATGCTCCTACCCCAAGATTTCTGAGTGTGGGTTTTTTACTGAATAGGCTCAAATACTTCCAGATAGTATTGATTTCTATTCATAGCACTGATACAGCATAAGGGAGAAATGATTTGGTTTGAAATATTCTTTTATGCTATATTGACCTTTTACGTCAATGAACATGGTACCAAATTGCAGCTTAGCAGCCTAATTTTACCTTCTTTTTGTAAAGTGCTCAGATGAGAAGCACTATACCAGCATCAGGGCTGAGAACCATTATTTGGATTTTGAAAAGCAGTTAAGTGTCATGGTCAATCCGCACGTTCAATATTGAAGGACTCAAAAGAAAATTGACAGTACCAAAATCTCAATGGTAAGGAAGTGTGATAGTATCAGCTTGGAAGCTGCTTACCACTATTTGCACGTACTTGTTCAAACAAAAGGCTCAAGAAGAGGTGCTATGCCTTATCTAGAAACACTTTAAAGGGACTAGTATGTCACTCTTCTTATTAGAAAAATGCCATAGTCGCATTCCCCTTTCACCTGTAAAATAAACTGTTAATTCTATTAAAATCCAGATTGGAACTTTGCACTTCCGCATATTACCCTTCCTGCACACCATCCCTCCTCCACACCCCCGATTCTTTCCCACCCGCACCATGGCCCATGAAAGGCAGAAGCGATGCCGGCAGCAAAGCAGGCAATGAGTGAGGCACGGTGCGGTAGCGAGGAGGGAAGAGCTCGTGTGATTTTTCAGAGATTATTGAGGAATCTCTGAACGAAGCCTCTGGGCCCATCCTGTACTAAAGGGCTCACCGCTCGTTTCTGGGTGCTTTAACACATGTGGTCTGTGGTTACAAAGCACATTGGCACATACTTGATCCATCCGAGCTCTTGCAAAGCAGGCCAAGTACATAGGTGCTTCACAGCTGAAGCCACAACGCTGTTCATCACACAAATGTCACTGAGTGCACAACAGCAAAGCTCAGAGAATTAAACTGCATTTGTATTTTGTTTCCTTATGTACAGAATCATTTTTGCCAAGGCAGAAGGTAGTGCAGGGTGCTGTTACAAGCCGTTTGTAGCTGCAGCAGATCTGCAGTTACTACATCAAGGCGGATGGCTGGAAACCACAAGCATGCAACCCCTTCACAGCAGGTTACCTGATTTGCTTTCATATAGCTCAACTTTTTTTCCCCCCTCTCAACAAAAATATTGTTTTCATTCAGTTGCTCCCCTCCGCCCCCCAAAGAGGCAGACACCTGCAACAATAATATCTTTAAAGAGGCAGGTCATAGTAACACAGTGTATTACAAGCAGAAAAGTAAGGGACTAAATAACATCAGCACATGGCACAGATTCTGCCCAGTACCCAAACAGCCCACTGCTGCTGTAATTCCAAAGCGCGTGCCGGGGGAGGAAGCAAGCTTTTGCTGCCAGCAAAAAGATTCCCAGAAGAAGTCAGCAAATGCCCATATAACCTTGCCTCTCAAAGCCTGACATCAAATATAGCCAAAAATTAACTGAGCCTGCTACTGCTCTGCATTCACGCAGCAAAGCGAAATCCTGGCTGTGCCTGCATCCTCCTGTGTGTTTCACCCATGGGCTGGAGGTGGCCGGAGTGAGACCCACTCATTGTATTCTCTGCAAAGTGCACTCCTCCCCGCTTCATCGTTAATCAAGAGTTACAACCAGTCACCAAACTAGCACTGCGATGACTTCACTACCAGCTGCTAGGCATTCTGGAACAAAACAAAAACAAATTACATTAAGGCTATCGTCACTTACCAAATCCTAGTACAGGTACACCGGGCAATTAGGCAACTTTGCTGACATATCTGCCAGTACTTTCCTTCATGGACTTACTGCATCTCTCCTCCCAACCATCCCCTGAAGCAAAGGATCTTTAAAGCAAGGATAACAGTTTTCGCCCAACAGAATGTCCTCCCCCTCCTCATCCACTCCAAGCAGGTACAGCGAAGTAGCTTTTTGCTCAGTGCAATGAGCAGTGAAGGAAAAACAAGAAGTTAAAGCCCGACTGTAATTGCTGGGGCACACCCTTCTTCAGTGCACCTGTAAACGACCGCTTGTGCAACACCACCTGAGTGTCAACAGGAGCTCTGGGCACTACCCAAGCACACACAGGGCAATAAAGCAAAGGCACTACCCACATTTCCACGTGCATGTAGAGTTTCCAAGTGCCTATCTACCCATCTACACCTATGCAAGTGGTGATTCACCTCTTGCAAACACGGCCCCAAACCGTTTGGACCTCCCCTTTCCCGTATTCCTGTGATTGTGGCTAATCTTCTGGTCAGACATTGCCTGCCTTCCTCAGGACTGGAGATCGTCATCCTGCACAGCACCAAACAGGGTTAGGTAGTAACAAAACAAAACAAAAATTTAAAAAACCCAAATAAAAACCCCAAATAACATTTAACTGGTCTTCCTGAGCTGGGAGGGTCTCTTCAATGGCATGCACAGCCTTTTCAATACTTTTCAGGAGCAGGAAAGTTTTTGCTCTTTGCTTTGCTTCAGCTGGCCATAGCCTGCTTGTGGTAACACATTTGGTTACCATCTGACCCAGGACTTTTTTTACTATGAGAGGGGAAAAAGGGACAAAGGAGCACATAGAGATGATGGCCACAGGGAGCAGAACAGCAGTGCTAAAGTCTACCTGGCCAACAGCCCACACCATAGGCACAAGCTGTCCTTGTAAACAGGCTGTGGGAGTTACCCGGTTCCACAGTCCAGCCCCAGCTGCCGTGCCTGGGACCACCCTGCACACACAGGAACTTTTCCACGCACATGATCCACGCACACACGGTGCACGGAGCAGCCGCACAATGCCAGGAGACCGAGGCTCTCAGAAAGCTTCACCTCTCTGCACAGAGCACATCTTGCAGAGGGCACCGGAGGAGCTTTTCCCAGCCACGCGCAGATGCTCAGTAGTTTGCCCCTACAAGAGAGCTTTAATGACACAGATTTAATCATCATCTACCCGGTGACCTTAGCAGAAAAAGTAGTGCTCTATAAACTATCATTTCTTGAGAGATACCTGTCCCTAACTGTGCCCAGACCAACTAGTCCTCAGTCAGTGTCTAAACCACTGATCCAGTTGTCTGGTTTTAGGGCACCAGTTTGCTCAATACTTTGTTATTTTTTTCTGAAGGAAAATGTTTTAAGGCAGGGACCATACCACAGTATTTAATATTGTTCTTACCTTGGGTCAAATACCTTTATTCTCTGTGCTTTTCATTTGTTGATGCTTGAGTTCATCTTTTTCAAGATAACGATTTTACTTCTCTTTTTTTTTTTCCCCTCCAGGTGCCCTGCCCTTAACAGCAGCAGACTTAAATCTAGATGTTATTCCACAGATAACATCTATTGCTAAACAACATTTTTCTGATCTATACTTACAAAGCACTCCAACATATGCTCAATTACAATGCTCACCGTGACGTCTAAGGACACGTGCACTTTTTCCATAGCACATTTAGGACTAGAAAGACAGATTTACGCCATGGAGAACAGTGACACACTGATGCCAGTTTAACTTTTGTGTGCCCTACGCACAAATAATAAGAAATAATATGCTTTAGATAAATGAACAAGTGCTGATATTTCTACAAATGACAGAAAACAAAGACACCAGAACTTAATGCCTGCCCAGAAATCTAAGCAAATAATGGGTTTAGATTAAGAAAAGTATTCAGAGATAATCACTACATCTTCCCTGATCTGTTTAACCTACTTCCCAGCAGTAGCAAATGCTCATTATGTTGTTTCCCCCACCAAAAGAAAAATGCAAGGGGTGCAAGCGTACAGCATATGCATTTAGCACTAGAGGTTGCTAGGGATCACAGATAATCCATCAGATCGTAATAAATGATCGGTGTCACAGGTGAAGAAAGCCTGCCTCACTAAGAGTTACATCCTCATGCAAAATCTCTTAAACAGCCAGCTTGTGAAAGGCAAACAAATCTTACAGCTCTTAGACCATCCAGTAACGACCTGACACTTAACAGTGCCAGGAAAAGATACAGCTAAGCTTTAGAGATGCTCTTCTGCAGGTAGCTGCTGAGTCTCCCCCATCAAGGGCTTTCAGTTCTGGTGAGGTTTCAACAACTGGTTTAAGCCAAACTCAAACAGTTGCCACCAGAAGGTCTTGTCCACCCCAAAGCTGCCACCATCCACAAGTCTGCTGCTGGCTGGCTCGAGGGTCAGCTAGTCTGAGACTCACGTTTCTTCTGCCACGTGAAATTTTCTGTTGAAGCAGATTCCCTGATCCAGGAGAAGGGACTGGAGTGATGGGACCAGCACAAGGAAAGCCCTGGGCCAGCTCTTCGGGCAGCCCCATGCCACCAGGCCTAGGCCAGCTGCAAAGACATGTGTGCATGGTGGGGTGAGCCAGCTGAAGGACCCAGGGGCTCTCCAGGGACATACGGGAAAGGCTCTTTACTGACATCTAAATTCTTTGGAGTGACACAAGAGGAAGAGATCTCCTGAGAACTTCAGGTGGATGAAGGACAACCAGCAGAAGCCTATTAACTCCTAAGCAACAGAGAGCTTTTCATGTAAACCTCCAGAGCAGCAATGGGTAGCAGGTATGCATGTGATTAAGAAGGAATGGGAAAGGTGGGGTCAGACACAGAAATAGAAAAAAAACGAAGTTTTTCCAGTGTTTCTACAGGAGATAAACATCTACCTACTGATTTTATTTTTTTTTTATTTTTATTTTAGGGTGAGAGGTTGTTTCTGGGCTTTTTTGAGCTGACATTAGGGTCAGAAGAAAGCATTAGGATCATTCAAGTTCTATTGCCTCTGTTGCAGGCTGAAAAATTTCACCCCCGTTTTCCCCTCAAGCCCATGACATCAGGATTAAGCTTGTCTCTAAGTGCTTACAGGAGCAATTTGAAGTTGGAGACCAAGCCCAATAACTCCAAAGGATTTGTCTTCAGTAACTTTTCCACAGCTTGAACTACAGCTGTTTTCCTTTGCAAATTCCACCTCTCAACTGCCAGAGCATTGGGAGAGGAAAGGAACAAAGTGCTACAGTTGGAAACAAAAGCTCAACATGGAGATGCAGCAAAAGATCAAATTCAGCTTTGCTGCCAGCTAAACTCTGCTCACTAATGCACTGATCTAGCTCCTTCTGTGCTTCACCAGAACCCTTGAGGTTGGACTTTCTCTTTTCATCCTCAACGCTACAGAACAAAGTTATGAGCTAACCAGGACTAAAATGCTTCTCTGCACTCCTGGAACCGGCATCTAATTTCTCTGACCTGTTTAAAAAAAAAACCATCAAAGTCTCCCCTGGAAGTAGAAAACAGGTTCTTTATTTGAATCTTGGATGTCCCACCTGACCATGGTTCGAAGCTCCTCTGCCAAGCCCCAACCATTCCTTAAGCAACCGAGGAAATTAAATACAAAACATTAAACAATGTGGAGGGTCAGACTTAAACCAACAAAGACAAGGAAATTGCAAGTTAAGCCTCCTGCTCTGCCCTTGATCCACCTTGTTTTGTTCAGCTACTGCTCTGTTCCAAGACCCTTCCTCTCTCCTAATGCCCGAGAGCAACAGGACAAAGAAAACAGCATGGTCTAAACATAGATGGCATTCCTTCCTATCAATTAGGCTGGGTTTTGGTGATTTTAGGATGGAAGAAGCATGCTCTGGGGGTGCCCATCTTCTCACTGCTTGCAGAGGTCTGCAGAGCTAGCTTGGCTAGCACTTGCCTGAATTTTTAGCTGGCTGACATCAACCAAGATGGATCTCATCCTCCTCTAGCAATCATCAGCCAGTTGCTATGAAGTAAGCACTTAAGTCTCCAGGAGAGCCAAGACCTCAATCCCCCGCTGCATTCAACATTGCTCAGCAAAGTGTGCAGTGGTTTAACGCTAAGCAGCTCACAGAGGTCGGAGGCAATACTCATCTGGCTGGTATTAGATACGTGACCTGCTCTCTGCCGCATTAGAAGGGCACAGTACTCAGCCCCTTGCAGGACCACAAGAAACAGAGAAGGAAGAGACCAGGAGCAGTACAGTCTGCTCCTTCCATGGCTATGGGAAATGTCTTTTCCATTTTCCATGGAAGGTGCACGCACAGATACACTTACATTGCCTTAGAGCAGATTCACCGACATCCCAGTGCTTCCAAAGGGAATTTAAGTTACATTTTGATAGAAAAGCCAGCAAAGGTTTATTCAAAATGTTTATGAAAAGTAAGAAATCTGAACAGTTGCGGTTCACAATGACAAAGGATCAGAGAAGTTTCATAAATCCAACCTGCAAGTTATTTTAATAACAATAAACATAAAATGTGTAATGTGAAAGGATAATTGGTATCACTGAGGAAAAATTGCTGTCTTGGAGGCTATTATTTTTGCAGATATTGAAACTGTTGGACATAACTGGGGGAAGAACTTGGGGTTTGGGTTTTTGTTTTGCTATTTCCCTGTACAATCAGTGACTTAAAAATGCAGTCACAGCATCTTGAGTGAGATGAATCATCACAGAACAGATATCTACGAAGCAGTGAAAGACACACTCATCCACGTGACAGCTACAGATTAGAACTCAACAGAAAATTTAAAATGTAGGACTTTGAGTCGCTGAGGCAGGGTCACATTTGGATGTCAACAATCTGTAAATCCACCTACACTATTCAAGTCCTGAAGCACTCGGGGTAGAAATACTGCAGTGCAATGAAAAGATTTACAAAAGAAAGATTCTTATGGTCTTGTTCGTCACCCAAAATCCCATTACAAGCACTTCTGGTTTCTTACTTCCAGCAAGGCTCCTAGAGTAACAGTGCAAGAACATGAGGCACTGTTTGGCTGGTGGTCCAGATGTGCTCCTTCCCCATCCCCGTGGTGATGGGGACCTATGACCAACATCTCCAACACAAGGGGATGCAACATCAGGACAAACCTCACATTCCACTATCTTGCACAAAGAAAAATACAATGTGAATGATACTTATCTTCCCATGAAGAAAGATTACAAGCTGCAGTGGGGAAAAAGCAGCAGCACTGAAATGCTGGCAAGCTGACATTTTTCCTAATTAAAACAAAAAGCATTCTTTAAAACAAAGGTCTCCAAGACAGTCATTTTTCCTCACCAATAGCATATACTGTTTACAGACATAGTCTGTATTTGCAACACTTTAGTAAAGGATTAAAAGAGAAGTTTCATAAGCTTGTACAGAAATGCACAAATTTTGAAGTGCTCTTTAGTGCATTAAGAAAGCACGTATATTACATACAAGGGGAAACATGGGCTAGATATCAAGTGCTGTTGCAAATTTAGGAAACACTAAGAGCATCTTTCATTCTCAGTATACTAATGGGAAGGATCCAACATAGGACACAACTGCTTAATTGAAAAAAATGCAAATGCTCAAAGCCTACAGCCTGTCTTCTGATCAGATGCAACTGATTACCATCATGGGGCTTCTACAGAAGGTTTTAAAGAAGGGCCAAACTACCAACCCATCACTTCAAAATACGGTTCAAAAGATTGCTCCATTTCTTCTTCACATTGTCTTTCAACAGGACAAATCTTCGCATGGCACAGTGTAAAACTAAAATCTTAGAAAGATGAAAGGCACAGACAAGAGTACCATTTTGGGGACTGAAGATGTGCAAAAGATGCTGGTGAACTGTTGTGGGAAACATCTGCATTACACAGGCAATGAAGTCCACTTCGAGGATCCAGCAGGGTCTCTGCTTTGCATTTCTTTTCTCAGCTGAATGTATTTGCCAAAACAATGCATTTCTCAATGCTTTCCAGCTGTAATTCAAACCCTCTCCCCTATTGCTGGATCTTACTCTTCCAGGAACATCTCACAATTCAGTCACTGGCAATAGGTCTTCCATCACAAAACCACAGAGACATCCTTCATTATTAGTACTATTTCCACAAGCATCCAGGGTGTTAACAAGCAGCATATGCATGGGGATGAGGAGGTGGAGGAAGTTTATAAAAATGTTTACTCGCTATGAAAGTCATCTTTAACTTCCCACGAGTATGATTCCACACACACTTGCGGTAAGGCAGGTTGTATTATTCTCTTCTCTCTTGTCCAATAGTTGCTATTACTGGACCTGGCAAGGCAGCATGTGACACAGAAAAATGCAGCTGCATTTTTGGCTCAGAAGCCTCTACAAGAGCCTGTGAGTCATGAGCCAAAAGGCCCACATAAAAGCAACAGAGAAGAATGCAGATTCAGTCTTCTTTTTATTGTAAGCATGTGTCTTTACTGAATGGTCCTGAAGCACATAAATGATGAAAACAGAAGTAATTCTGAAGCTATGAGAAGGGAAAAGTCCCTTCAGTCTGGTAACTCGGGTTCCACCTGCCCAAGGCCACTTTACATAGCATGGAAAGACAACCCACTGACCACAGAGCACCTGAGCCACACAACATAATACCTGCTGAGACATGCCTCTGAGCTATGCTTTTCTAGAGGACTCAGGGAAATGTGCTTTTTTTTGTTGTTTTGGTGTTTTTGGTTCTTTTTGTAGAATTCCTCACTATAAGCCCAGGATACCTTCATCCTAGATGCATAACACCGAGCTCTCCTGCAACGCTGTCTTGCAGTAAAACATCCCTCATCTGCCTGTTGCACTGCAAATTAAGTTTACAATGCAACAGTTTGTGTCTCAGATGTGTCAAATTTCTCTGATGAAAAGTGACATTTTACCACATTTGTTACTCTTACCTCTCAGGACTAATCAAATGTTTCAACTGGTTTTTTTTTTTGGGGGGGGGGGGGGGTTTGTTTTTTTTTTTTTTTTTTTTTTTTTAAATGAAAGCACTCCAAACACACTCCCCACCTACACCACTTGGAGCAGGTATGATAAACACAAGACAGAAGGGAGCGTGAGAGCAATCTGGACTGTGGTCTGCAGAAGAATGTCTCAGGACTCCTCTTTTATCACCAGTTCAGGGACACTGTTAGTGAGAAGCTGTTCCCACACTACATCACTTTGCCTGCCTGCAAGCAGCAGCCCAGCACCAAGCCAGCTCAGCAGAAGCGGGCTGGAGGAGAGCAGTGGAAGGGGGAAAACAAGGCACCAAGAATTACCCTTCAGTGAGGATAAACAGCATGAGCCCATCTTAGTTTCCATCCTCAGAAGACAGTTTGTACTGGGTGGATGGAGCATGAGAGGGATGAACGCTGAAGGTGTACTGAGGCAGCATCACACGATGCTGTTCATGCACCTACCAAAAGAGTACTTGCTCTGCTTGGTCCAGCTGCTGCATTAATACCTAATCCACCTTGCAAAAGAGATCCTTTATGTCCCTTATTCCCCCAAATACAAAGCTGGAAAGCCAGCGGCTTGTATTTCTTCCCATTTGAAAGGGTCCCACCAGCAACCTAGCTCTCGCCACCCTGCTTCACTCCTGTTAAAAACTAGCTTTGATCATTGCTGTTGGCCACACGAACTTACTCCTCATCAGCATCCACGATGATTAACCACCACACCAAGCATGTGTCCTTGTACACCATGTTCCTGGGGAAGCGTTGCTGTTACAAGGCAACGCGAGGCAGAGGTGAGGACTGGAAAGTGCCCTAAGGCAGCCAGAAAATCCTTACCGATTTTTGATGGAGAATTTTCCAGCCCTTTCTGAACCGGAGTGGCAGGAGGAAAGAACACTAAATATAACCCCATGCCTTCACAGGGCAAGGAGGGGAACATGAGCAACAAGAGGAATCTTTCTGAAACAAATGTCACCAGATGCATCACAGGTTAAATGGAAAGGATGAGCATCCGGGTTGTTGGTGTTCAGACAACAGTCACGTGTAGTAGAATTGAGAAGGGTGCTCAACACGTTCAAAGAATTGAAAGAGCATGTTCAAACACAGCAAAGAAATACAGGTATATCCCAAGACAAATGCGATCACAGCTGTTCAAGGAGCATATCTCGAAAAAGCGTAGGATTCATTAAACTGCCATCTCGTAACTTTTGCTCAGTTTGAAGACCCAACTCTGTTCAACCTCCAATGAGAGCTGCTCACTTTTGCTTCATGCAAAGAGGTTCCCCACCTCCAACCTATCGCCCTCCTAAAAGTACTGTGAGGGAAAGGTATGAAGGCTGATGTTGGATCCTTGGGTCTGACAGGCCCGATGGGAGATCTCTTTCAGGAGCAGAAACTCCCGATTCCTCCATCAAAAGGCAACTCCCACCAAGTTCATTCAAATTCCACCACCCTCCGGTATTTGTATAATGGGGCTTTGTTACTCCTGTGCATTCTAAGTTACGGACAAAGTCAAGAACCACTGGCAATGCTCAACCAGCCGTGCTTTGGTTGGTTAGGTATTATAACACCAAGATACCTAAAACTGGCCTTTTGGGTACTCTGTGCCAGGCAGCCCACAAACACTACGCAGAAACACTGCTGGGTCTTGAAAGACATTACAATCGTTGCCAGTGCTCTTTATTACTCTTCAGGAAATGACAGGCTCATTTTCCAGAGTGATAAAGGCCAGTGAATTCTTCCTACACTGGATGGAAATCTGAAAGCTTAACAGACATAATAAATTGTGCATTATCTGTATTACCGAGCCAGTCTTACACAAATAAATACATCTAAATTAGACTGCAATCTGCAAATCCTCCTTCATGTGAATAGCAGCTCTGACTTTAGTGGGGCTACTCCCGTAAGTCAAGGAAAGAGGGGTCTTCTCTTTTATATTATGTAAACCACGGGTGAATTAAATTCCTCCCACGCAAAGCTCTCGCATAATCCCTGCTGCAGCTTGCTCCTGGCTCATAGGTTGAATATTCATCTCTATACAGCTTCAAAAGGTGTATGCTTTTCGGCATCACTGTCGGGCACTTTTTTCTTTTTTAATATGAGGAATGTACTGTGAATTGAAAGAAGGGTTTGGGGGTTTTTTTGGGGGTTTTTTTTTGGTTTTTTTTTTTTGGTTTTTTTTTGCATTCCCTTGTAATGTAACAACAAGATTTATGTCCCTTGCAATTAAAAAAATTATAGTCCAAGAGCATAGCTAAAACCTTAAAAGGACTAAATATAGAGAGAGACCTGAAAGATTACTCCTTACCACCATCTCTAACACTAATATTTCTTTCAGGCCTAGGGCTCTAGGTAGCAATTGTGCATCAAGGCCATGTTCTTGCCTGGACAAGTTTATTTGCTGTATGTTTTTAGTAACCACACATCTTAGAAGGTCACAGCAGCACAGAAGCTAAGCATAAAGGCTAACAGCAGTCAGGAAAAAACATCGACTTTTCCAGGATTATCCATAAATGTCAAACATCATTCTGCATCACCATTTGTGCATAAAAAAACCTAGCCCCCCCATCTATCTGTCTGCAAGAGGACTTCTCACCTGGCATCAATTATCACATAAAAAAGGGACAACACACAAGGGGTCTCATTTGCACATACCTTCCTTATCCTCTCTAGAGGACCTGATTTTTAAAGTTGCTCAAATAGCCCCAACACCGCACATTAGAATGGAGAAGTCATTCAACGACACCAGCAACCTCCCAACACACTCTCCAGCCTTGAGATGCCAAACACCTTGTTCACCCCTTTCCCCAGGGCTCGTGAAGAAGCTGGGAGAGACAGCAAGCGGCAGAAGCTGCAGAGCACGGCAGCGCTTCTGCAAGGGAGGGAGATCCTGCCATCACCAGACTCCTCCTCCCCCTCCACAAAAGTCCAATTCAGCTCTATAAATACACCAGCTGGATGGAAGGCCAAACACACCCGTGATTTCACTGGGAAGGACAGGTTACAGCATAAGTCAGCTTTGTCTTAGGATGCCACATTGATAAACGTCACTCCAGAGCCCTCGAGTGGTCCTTCAACTACCCCATGGTGCAACATAAACATAAGTTTAGGAGAAACTATAGATGCAATCAAGTCACAAGAATACCAACAAGCAAGCTCTGTAGTTCTTATATTAATCCCTTTTCCTTTGCTTTTATGCATTTAAAATATCAACCTGTGCAGTACATAGAGCAAAGGGCAGGCTTCGTAGATGCTTTGATCAAATGCCAGTAACTTATTCCTTTAAGTATATGATGTTTAAAAAAAACAGATTAAGCAAAATCGGTTTGTTAGTCAGACAAGGTCAGCTGATATAAATAAAGGGACTGCAATCTTAACAGACTTTTCTTACTGCATTGCAACAGCTTGAATACTTCATTTCATTATGTAAATGCGCAGAGGTCATGACCAAGCCAGCGTTCAAATAGAAATTGTTCCAAGGCACTAAACGTATCCCAGGTTCTTGTAATTCCCCATGCAAATAAAGAGCAGCAAATGTTTATCCCTCCATTTCCCCCAGCATTACTGGTTACACTCCCGTAGCTGAGGCAACCACACCACGCCAAGCAGCTCAGCACCTTTCAGAAAGATTAACTTCTCACATGGGCATAAACAGCAAAGGTTCAGCTCCAGCCAGCTACGGTGAATAGCGGACACACAACTCACAGGCTGGGGCACAGCACAGGAGATCATGGGATCACCTCCTCGTGGAGATCATCTCCCCACCTAAAACTCCACACACAGAGGGTCAGCTCTGAGTTTTTTAGATTACCCGAGGTTTGGTTTGTTTGCAGAATGTTATTCCTTGCTAAACAAATTGCTGCAAAAAAGAAATAAGGAAAAAAAGGTGGTAACAAACTGGCTGGAAAGAAGATGGGAAGGAGCACAGCAACAAGTGCTAAAGGCATCCAGAGCAAAATGTTATGTGCTAACAGTGTTCATGACACCTCGCAGCATTGCCAGGAGCTGAGGAATACTGTAAATTAGCAACAAATGTCAACACTCCAGGTCCTGCTGCACATTCAGCTCAATCTCACCCCATGAAGACAATGGCAATTCAAGTTTAGATCTTCCAAGAGACTGCAACTCCAAGTCTCCTAGGGATGTTGGATACAACTAAGCATAAAAAAACCCCACAAACTTAGCTTTGCAAGACACACCAGTTTAACAAGCGCTAACGTAGTTTAACTAAAATTGTATAACCAACTTCCTCCTTCCTTTCCTTCCTCTCCCACCCCTGGGAAAAGATGTGAAATACAAGTTAATGCTGCAGTAGGCAAACATTAATAGTGACTGAAACCACTTAACAATCTATTCTCCTTTCCCTTCCCCTCATTTTTATTTTAAGAAAACCCACATAACCCCTCGAGAACGGTTCCAGCACAGCAAAATTTTTCCTCCTTTGCTAGACTGAGTGTAGACCTAATTTAGGATTAAGTGCAAGTCAACACATACCTTATCTCAAGCCATAAATATCCAAGATTAAGAGATGCTGAGGGAATCGGCTGACAGGACCACACAGAAAAAATGAAATTCTTCTGTACCATCCACACGGCAAGCTCATCGCACAAGGGTAACGGCAAGGAGCTGAACTAGAGTACGCAGCAACTTGATGGGGACTATTCACGCATATTTTCAAGGACCTGCCAAACACTTCAGATTTCACAAGAAAAACCTTGTGTTCTGTAACTCGGCTCTATTCCATTTCACTTCGTTCAAAGTGTGACCGACGTTAGGAGCCTGATCAAATTCCTTGCTTTATCCACGCTTGAATTAAAGCCTTGGCTCAGCGAGGGGAAGCAGACCAAGCTACATGAGCTTTTCTGTTTTCAGAGGATGCCCACCATAAGCGCTGGTGCTGGTGTTACCTGTGGCACTGGCAAGTCCCAGGGAGCTTCAGTTTCGTTACAAACAAATGGATTTCAGCTTTTGGTGAAGCAGTTGGTATTTCTGCATCTCTTGTTAGACAATCCAGTGCTAAACTTCTGGTTTGATCTGCAGATAAAATACTAAGCCTCTTTAAAAGTCCAGCCTACTCTGATCTGGGAAGTAGGAATTTCTTCAAATAATTAATCAAATCATGCTCACATGGTTGGTTTTCATCTGTCTGGTACTGATGAATACCAGAAAAGTTTCAAAACATTTATAGGTCAGATAGAGGCAATGCGAGTGCCTCGCAAAGGCAGCAGTTGCCATTACAGGATGACTTCTGCAGAGGGAGCACCACATCTGGCCACAATAGCCACATCAGCTCCCAAAGAACCTTCCCCCAATCTCTCCTGGGAAAGCACTGTCTCATTCTGTCCCTGCCACAGGCAGCACCAAAACACTTTTGGCTTGTAGCCTTCATCCACACACACATCCATCCCCACCCTCAGTTCAGGTCTAGCTGCTGCTCTTGAACTCTTCTCCAGCTCCAAGGATCTCTATGCCCACGACGGCAAGAAGAGCAGCTAAGGCTGATGCAGCTCATCCCCAAGGAAGCAAATCAAAAGTCAAAATCGTTTCCCTAAAGGGCAACTGCCAGACCTCTGTGCAGGGCCTGTGGGAGAGACAAGGGAGGAACTGGAGGAAGAAATGCTTTGTTTGCTGCCAGGAACCAATGCACAACCTCATGGGCATGGGGAAGAGGGCCAAAATATCCATGGGCACCCCTGGAACAGGGCAAGGGGAGATAAGAACCCCCTACTAGCTTCAAAGGGGCTTCTACAGAAGAGATAATAGAATTATAGAATGGTTTGGGTTGGAAGAGACCTTTAAAGACCACCTAGTCCAACCCTCCTGCAATGGACAGGGACATCTACCACTAGATCAGGTTGCTCAAAGCCCCACCTACCCCGACCTTGAACACTTGCAGAAGAAGAGGGAATAGAACTGCTCGATCCTCAAGGGACAGACTGACAAACCGGTCGCAGGAAGAAGGACAAGGAAAGAATTGATGGCTTGGGTCAAATGGGAGGAGTGAGCAAACAAGGAGAGAACCGGGTCACGGAGAACCTGCGTGACTCAGCCAAGTGCTTGCGCAGCAGGAGCTGGAAATCTCCACGTTCAAGAGCGTGCACACGCAAATGCAATAATATTTTATAATCCTACAGCACTTTTAAAGTGCTCCAAGTGCTTCATAAATATTAATTAAGCAAGAGTACCCACAAATCAGAAGCATAAGACGGAGATACAGCTATCAATATTTAACAGTATGGTAACTCAGGGAGCAAAAGTTACTTTTAAGGAGTCGCATACCCACACTTCTCCTGTCTCAACCCAGGCTGTGTCCTACAGCCAGGCTGCACAGCGCTTGATAAAAGAGGCCAGTGTTCAGTATTTGAATTCAGACTCCTGTTTCAGTGCGTGACCCGATGCCTTGCACACTGCAAGCGATCCCACTCCAGCCGTCTCCCTAAGCCATTCCTTGATCGCCAGCCAAGCCCAACGCAGAGGTAATCTTACCGTAGTAACACCGGTATGTGGTTGTCAATTGTGATTTTGTGCTTGAATTGTCTTATCTGCCTTCCCTAGCATTTTAGCTGCACAAATTATCTTCAGAAATTTCATCTTGAAGTTCATGTTTTACAACACTGATTTCCCTTAAAAATATTTTTTTTTAAAATTGCTTTTATTAGGTCAACCACATTGCCAAGTTTTAACAGACTACTTCTTTCTCAGCTGCCTAATTTCAAATTCACCTTTACATATAGCTTAAAAGGAGGCAAAAAGTCATCACAGCAAGTAAGTGGGATGTGATGCTTAACATCAAGGTTTACGCGAATACAATTTACAGTACCAGCTGAGGGTCAAGAATCATGAATTTACTCTGCA
Source organism: Fregata magnificens (assembly GCA_013389945.1). Classification (NCBI taxonomy): domain Eukaryota; kingdom Metazoa; phylum Chordata; class Aves; order Suliformes; family Fregatidae; genus Fregata; species Fregata magnificens. The sequence continues at coordinate 475,784 of WAAD01018897.1, forward strand.
ACACAGGAGAACTAAGGAAGGAAAAGGAGGAAACCTAGCCAAAACTTGGAAATATGTATTCTCCTGATTAATACAAGGCTTCTAGGAAAAAGTAGATGTGAAGTCACACCTTGTTTTATTCAGGGGAGAAGCCAAAGTCTACAAGAGCCAAAATGAACTTATTCTATGCAGTGGCAGACACTGAAGTACAGCAATGTTACTCCTTCAACATTAATAAAACATGTTGTATACAGAGCATTTTTTTTTTCCCCAGTCCTTGAAACCCTGCCAAGTCATAAGCTTTTTATGGGAACATTGAAATGGATGTTGATCAGAGCCATACCCATATGAGTTTTAAATTTTACCACCACTTAGAGGCAAGGGCTTCCCCCCGCAGTCCCTCACACATCTGCAAATTTGTAGTGTTTTGAAAAGCCTGATGAACTAAAAGCTCACACCCCCTCAGTCTGTGAAGATACTGAATTTACTCTTGGATTATGAGCTGAACTCAGGCCTTGAAAGCACTATGAACTCCTCCACCCCCTAAAATGAAGTTCCTCAAAAGTAAGATTTTTACATTTTATATATGAAAAATAGCAGCTACTTGGTAAACAAAATTAGAGGGCCAGAGGTCGCCTCATTACCAAGAACACTATATTCTCTTCCCCATCCCTCCCCATGTTCATCAGCATCTGCTTTTTACAAGTCCTAAGCTTTATTTTTCAAAAGTTAACACTGATTCATAAAAGTACAATTAGTTTGGAAGTACAAGGCTGCTGGCATTCAGACAAGTGCTTGATCATTTTGTTGTTGCATCTAATGTGATAGAGCTTCAATTGAGTCGGAAAACTTCATAAAAACTGAGGGGCTTCTTCCTTTCTAATTAACACAGCAACGAAGTTTAACAGTCTGGCATGGAAACTTCTCTCTAGCGTTATGTTTTTGGGATTACTAAGCTACTCCCACACTCTGCAAGACTTTTTACAACATGCTACCCAGTACTTTACCCTTTCCAGTTTAAAGGCTTCGTTTTGGAGTCCTCTGTATCAAGGCAACTAGGATGGCAAAGATGCTGCACCAGAAGACCTGCAAAATATCTGCCATCCTTAACATCTACTCATCCTACATGCCTCCTATGTGTATTCTGTAACTTTAAAACTAAAATCCGCATCCACTGCAACATATATCCATTCTGTCATTGACACAAATTTAAAAAGGTATTGATTAGATGTGCAATGCCTTAAATTTAATAGGGAAATGGACAAAAAGTACACAGGCTACGTCCAAGTAGGTCTGTCTTTCAGGTCCCTGAGCTGGGAGCTTCTGTGTTCTTTGTATACCATCCTGATTGATGTTTATTTAAATAATGACAAATATTGGTTTTAAATTTGTAGTCATTGCTTTATAAGATGTCCCCAATCCTATCAGGATAAAGAGCTTATACTAAACAAAACAGTTTGTTCGTACTACTCGTACACCTAATAGGAAATACTCAGAATCCCACACGTTCAAAGCAGGACAAAATTACAGCCTATCTTTCCGCGAAGGGCTACTATCTCTTGCTACCAAGAACCCAGAAGGACCACGTGCAGATCACAAGGCCTGAAAGTTCAGGTCAAGAGAAGCTGGTCTGCAGAACCTCCGAGTCCACCAGAAAGGTCACACGCCCACCAGGCCCAGCAAAAAAATGTAAAAGAAAACTAAAAATCACCTCATGCTTTGGTAGCAGTAAAATGGCTAGAAGATGCGGTAGAATTAAGGAAGGAAAAACCAAGCCAAAATCCAGACATACAAACGCTCCTGGTTAATGCGAAGCTACTAGGAAAAAGCAGATGTGAAGTCACACCTTGGTTCATTCAGGGCAAAAGCAAAGGACTGTGACAGCCACTCGAGCTCACTTTGGGCAATGAGAAATGCTGAAATGAGAGTTTAAAGACAGCAAGACTACGACCTCAAGCCTTTCATATGTTATTTGTGTTGGCTGTCCCACCACTCCATTATTAAGGAAAGGCCAAAACAAAGATATTTATTCTGTTACTCTTATTATTCATTTGTATCTACAAACACACAGAAGTCAAAGGTTTAGTAACTGTAGAGCCCAGCGCTTAGATGAAAGTTGGTTTCTGTTAGACTCGCCTGACTGGGATGTACAAAAATTCAGAGGAAGGTTTTGGGATTTTTATGTTTCAGATAATCTTAAAATTAATTTTAAGATTAAGGCAGATTAAAAGAATTAACTGTCTATTCTATAAAACCTTGTATCTGTTTCTACTGTTGGCAGCTACTCAACAAAACCTCTTACGGCACAGCACACACCTGTATGGGAATAGGAGAAGAGGTCACCTCCAGCATGCAGAGAGACCCAAAACACTTTTGAGTTGCACAGACACCACAATTGTAACCCAACAGCCCAAACACAGCGATACCGCAACTCACCATCTCAGAAAAAAAGAATTATGTTCAGTAAAGCTGAAAGTGAGTTTTAATGCTACCTTAAAATAACCACTCACACATGCAAACCAGTTACTGGTGCAGGTACTCGAGTGTGACAGCAAAGACACCATCACCCTGTCCTTCCCTTTTGAGTACGTTAAAAAATTACATGTCTCTATGAAGATATTTCTGTGTATCCAGGTCCTGTATTTTGTCTCATACTGATTTTGTACTCTGGAACTGTGCTTGTACAAGGACTAGCAGAGCAAAGCTCTCCCCTACAGTTGACGCTCTTTTGTGCTAGAACCACAAACAGAAATTGCACGAGATAAATACTTAAAATCATGGATACTTAGTGAAATCTCCTCAGCACACTTTACATGCCCTCTTGCCTAGTGACTGCACCAACTCTCCCCTCTGTCTATAGACTGAAAGAGCATTTCCCCAATTTGTACATGAATGACAGCAAATCAGTTTTGAAAGGGAAAGGAGAAAGGCAGCACTCAAAACTCCAAGGATTATTTACAAATAAGGTGAAGCCCTATAAACTTGGCTATTGAAGAAAGATAATCTTCTCTAGCTTCTGCCAAGTGGGTCAGACAGAAGAAGAACCTCAGCAATCTTCAAAGTCAAAGCAGATGTGGAAGTGAGTAAGTGCCCATGTGAGCGAAGAGGAAACAAGCTCCTGTTCATTTTAGCTTGTTTCAGAGCTTCAGTTTTCTAGACACCATCAAAAATGTCAGACCTTTAACTGACATGAGCAGAAGAGCTCACTTCTGTAACAAGTATTAGGAGAACTGCAGAGTAATTACTTAAGACTGCTATTGATGAAAAAAAAAAAGTCCTGGTGTCTGCAGATTGAGGATGTTGCATAACTCACTAGTAGGGAGGGAGGTAAAGTGGAGGAAAGGTGCGAAGAGGCAGAGACTGGGAGAAATGTTCTTTGCTTTGTAGCTATGAAAAAGGCTCTTGGGATTCTTTAGCATTAGTGCTTCAGTATCACTGATATAAATATTTATGTAGCTGTAAAATAGGCTCTACTTTAGAGCTAATGGTAGCTCTAATTAGAGCATTTAAAAAAAACCCAACAGATGAGCTTGTAACTAATTTTTTGACCCTTTTTGAAATGAAAAAAACCCCAGCACTCCACACATGCCACAGAATGAACATACATTGCATTCCTTAAGAAGCTGAATTTGACCTCCTGGTCCTTTCTCAGGCTTTACATCACTAGACAAGATCTGGGCCAAGACCATTTCCATACACAGGGATGCATCTCTGTCTCAGGCTAACCTCATCATCCAACTGGTGAAACCTAAAACCAACTAATCTCTCCCAGGGTTATGCTTGTGGAACTGGGAATCCCTCCATCTGCCTCAGCAAAATAAAAAGATCACTGGCTGCAAAATAAACAGCACAGTAACCACAGAACAATAGCCCCTCCAGTCAGTGTGCTTCATGCCACCCACCAAGGGCTAACACTTTTCTATCAGATCCCTCCCCCTAAAAAAAAAAAAAAAAAAAATATTTCATACTTTGAAGAAAGAGCTTGTTCAAGTTGACAACATGCAACTTCTTTTGGATCCGTACCAAGGAAGGACTCCCTTCCTCTCTGAATTCCTGGGAGTTTTTCAAGCTTTCTGCAATCAGAAGCAGCAGACCCTGAAGGAGCACAGAAACATAGTTTACCATGTTGCTTTTAACCAGAAACTTTTAAACTGACTGAGCTGGGAACAGTGGAAGGAGTATTCAGTGCTATAGTTTGCTAGGAAGACACAGAGAGCCAAGGACATGCTGAGGAGATGCTCATCTTCCAAAGAAAATACTGCTAAGAGAAACAGGCATCCTTCCACCACTTATTTTAGTAGGCAGCTGCTGAGCTGCATCAGCTATTCCACTGGTGTCTCCATGAGTGTTTTTTGCCCAAGACTTCTGCTGGAAGAGCCAGAGCTGCAAAACTTTTAAGAAAACTCCACAGGAAGAGGCACTGAGTGGTTGCACAACACCAACCTGCTCTAGATACACACATCTTTGTTTATGCAAACTCAAGTGATCTTCTGATGTTCAAGGCTGGGTTGTCTGGAGCATGGACAAGACAGCAATAGGTATATGAAGTCTTTGCTTGTTCTTCTGTGTGTGTTTAACTATACACCAAGGAATTTACTAAGATGAGAAGTGTGAAGGAGTGGGGAGAGGCTGTGTTATGAGTAATAATAAGGGGGGAGCTTCAAACCGCAATCACTTTATCATTTTTTCCTATTATCAGTTATCATCACAAGCCGAAAAGTTAACTACCTTGCTTTATGTAACTTTTTACCATGACAACTATACCTTTTAGCAAAGATACCATCATTCTCACAGAAGCTTTAAATGTTTTAAGATGCAAATCGAGGATTCCCCCATATCCCTCTCCCCACTAAGGAAAAAAAAAATCTAAAAACCCTGGAAAAAAATGTTAAGCTTGAAGGACCATGTAAAGTTGCATTTGCTATAGTCAGACCTTTTCTCTGCATTCTGGTATAGGGGGAGGCAAAAAAAGAGATGCAAGTTAACAGAAACTCATATTGGCTTTTTAATAGCATCTCCACAAAACCGATTTTTTTTTTTCTTCTATGTGGCATGTGCATTTGACCTGGGTCAACACTGCAGTGTGGGGAGTTGAAAAGGGATCACCTGATGAAACAGAAATATCCTCCCTCCAACTATATTACAGGAATTACAGCCAAGCACCCCAATCGCAGCAAACACAGTAAGAGCCTTCTCGAACAGCACACGTTCTGTGTCAGCAAAGCAGCGTTAATACAAAACTCAATTCAAATAAAGGAGTAATGACCCTTCGGAAAGGGTATGGCTTCATCAGGCTTCCACCATACCAAACAAAGACCATCGAAGATATTCAAACCATTGCAAAAAAAATTATTAAATCAAAAGGAGGAAAACAGTGTCAGCCTTGTATGCATTTCGTTGTTGAATAATGACAGTGTTTACCTTTCCAGCGTAATGCATTACTGCTCTGGATCCAACTTTAAAGCAGAGTACACGACAGAATTAATTATGTCCTTTCCTCTTAACTACCCTTCCCTGGGTTATTTATTAGCTAGGTCTGTATATATTCATAGACGTGTCTAATATACAAAGGTAAAAGGATTTCAAACCGCTGCCTAAATACTTCCCTGGTTTGCAGAGTCCTCTCCACTCTCTGGACAGGCAGCAGCATCAATAAATAGAGCCTCAGGCTGCAAATTAGTCACTCCTTAAACTACGTAGCAGTTGAGGAAGACATGGGGGAACCGCAGGCACGCTGCAACGGGCAAGCGTGTCTCACGAGCAACAAGCTTTCTCAGACATGTACCATAGATGGCTCTGCTGAAGTCTTTTCTCTCAATTAGTAAAATGCAAAGGATGCCAGCACATGCGTTTCTGGAAAAGACAAAAGCCACGCTACACAAGATACCTTGAGTTCAGTACCTTGGCGAAGGAATGACAGCTAGATAAATTCAGACAAGCGATCTAAAAGGAAAACTAGAGGGAACCCAAGAGCCTCTCTGGAGTTTTCCGTTTTGCTAAAATGAGGTTTTAAGGCTAAAGACCTTTTCACTCTCCTGGAGTCCTCCCCAAAGAGAGACAAATGCCGGGGAGAGGCAGACTGGAGAACACTTCTGGTTTAAGACTGGATCAATTTTATTTCACTGAGGTCCATCATCTCAAGGGACTGAGGCCAGAAGCTTCCACGCTGACCATTGACTGGAAGGAGATCAAAAAGGGAGAGAGGGTGGGTGCTGCTACAGACCCAGCAGCAGAAAACACAGAGAGAGAGAAAAGAAAACCCTTTCACAGACACTTTACAAAGAACAGCAGCACTTTTATCTTTGTCAGCATAGATGCTAGGATACTATATTCCCATGTGAATACTGCAGTCGCTGTTTGGCCTCATCCAGTGTTACAAGGAACTCGAACTAATACATCAAATTAGCTGCATATCTGGGGATGAACTTGTTGCCTTGCATCAGAGGTCAATTAAATCTTCTGTCTATCACAGAGAAAGGAAAATACAGTATTTTGGTACAGCAGCACACTTAGCTCTACCACCCATCAGCCAAGCTACCGCTGGGCTGGGCTTTGGCTCACGAGAATGCCCCTGTGCTATGTAGCAGCACAGGAACTGGGTTTGCAAAAGTATTTAGTAGACAAGACGCCGTGCTTGCAATCAACGCTCAGAAACCCTGTTTATCACTGATCAGCTTGAATTTAGCATTTTAGAGGTGCAAATGGCGTTCAGAAGATGGAAGGGGGGTGTTAAATTTGTTTGGGTTCTCTCATCTTTTGGGCTAAAAAAAAGTAAAACTCTCAAGCTCCTTGTGATTTGTACTCCATGTCAGAAACCCCTGCCTAGAACTGTTGAGAGAAAGGGAAGAGAAAGGGATGGAGGAAGAGTGACTGTATCTACAGACCTGGAAGTATTAAGGCTTCATTTTCCTAACGAAATGACATTAAGTGATACCAAAACAAGTTTACTTTCCAGAAAAAAAGAAAAAAAAAGCAGAGCATCTCTTGAAAAAAAACTTTTATAAATTGGTGAGATTATGCAGTAATATGCAGATGAAAGCTGTATTTCATTATTCTGCACCATGTCCACTTCATCTGATTAAATTAATAAATTTGGTCCTTATGTCATACTACAGGCATTACCCCTACTTTTGTTTACTACGTCTTTCTAGCCTTAACCACAGCACACGCAGCACAGCTGGCTGGCAGCTCACAGTTACAACACAACATGCAGAAGTAGTTAAGATAGGGGAAGTGATTCTAAAAAAACCCCCCCACAAAATCATCTTGCTTCACTTACCTAAGCAAAGTTGTCATTAGAGTTTTCCAGTACTAAAATCCAAGAAAAAAGGCCTGAAAAAACACAGAAAAAGGCAAAATATTAATAAGTAGGATAATATTCTCAACTCACTCTTTTTCTTGGGAACATGAAAAGTCAGTGATTTTAAAAAAAAAAGTACATTCACTCCATCTGTTGTATTTCAGATAGTTATCTGTAACAAAAAGGTGCTCCTCAGGCAAACGTATCAGAAACAATAGGGCAGATTTTCCACTGCTGTTGCCAGTATTATACCAGTGCAATTCCTCAAATGTCAATCACATTGGACTGCAACAAAACTAGCGTTATCCAGCAGACAAGTGAGGCCTAAGGCAATTAGCTAAGCTGACCCATTTAGATTTTCAGTCATTTGTCCCTCCCATAGAGCTGGATTATGAGCAAGTCTGGACCAAGTTGTGGGGTGGGAAGCGAGGAGTCATCACCCACCCCAGTAAAGCTGAAGGTGGCAGGAACCAAAAGTGTTGCTTATTAAAAAAAAATATCCAAACCACCCCAGGGCTAATTGCAAAAGACTGCAGGCAGCACAACACGGATCGATATTAAGAAAGCTGTGATATACAAGACTTCATTATGGACATAAAAATCCAAAGCACAGTGCAAGTTACTGGCAGAAATGGCATGTGGCCACAACAGGTCTTACCAAAATCACCGCTACCAAAAAAAGCACTCAAGACTTGTTAAGACTCATGAATGCAGACTAAAAAAAAAAAAACTGCCACAAAAACCCCACACACACACGACAGACACCCAAAACATACCCGAACTAACTGAACATTGATGACTGCAAGCCTCCAAATCAAAGAGGGGGCTGATCACTGTTTAAGACGAAGAAGTCATTGCTTGTTCCAAGATTAAAAACTTACAATTCTGGCCCCGGCTAAAGCACTATCGTTCACTAATCTGGTACAATTTAGTCAGGCTGATCCTCTGCTCAGACAGACAGTGCATTATCAAAAGTTCCTCTATTCATTTTGCTTCCTGTTAGCCAGTGAAAGCCCCTTTTATATGCTCCTCCAGAGGCTGTTAAAACCAGGGAAGACTTTCCGATAGAGAAGATAAGGTAGTTGGATTTATTCATGAGAGGAGGAAGGGAAGTTGTACAGGCTGATTACAGCTGCTCCAAAGCTGAAAAGTGGAGGTTTGGAGGAGGGAGGTGGAAAATGATGGATTTCTTATTAATAAGCATCGTACCAATAGCATTAGCATTAGGACTAGGCATTACCTCTCCTGATATTCAACTACGGAATTGAGATTCCATTCTTATGTTGGCATCACCAAATACACACACATGTGGTTGAATAATTCAAAATACATGGACAAGGCAGAATGGTATATTTTTTAAGAGACTAAGCAAATAATTTTTAAAAAAAACACCAACAATACCCAAGACCAAAAGGATAAACTAGCCAGAGCCAGAGGGAAGACACTGCCGAGAAATGCTCTCCAGATTAAGACAGTTCACGTATAATTTTCAGGGTCAGATACTGTTCTTATTGCCAATATGAGCGCTCCGACTTCAGTGGAGTAGGATGGTGATTTCCACATTACTTAACATGTGTCAGCAATTTTGAACAGTTGCTTTGCAGATTCTTAGAGCTAACCAAGCAAAACCCCACCACTGAGAGCCCAGTATAGTACTTGGCGGATGAAAAGCTGCCTGGAAACTCTATCAAGACTCTGAAAAACATTCCCCCTATTAATGTTCAAACAATCTGGTACAGTTAAAATAGTTTTAAAATGTAACAAGATGGAAATACAAACAAAAACACATTTCTCAAGTTTAAAAAGGTCGAGCCAAAGCAGGAAAGCTCTACCAAAAGTTAGGGCTAACAATGATGGTTGCAGGGGTAAACCCTGCCTCTTCCTTCCCCTCTCCCAGACTATTCTTCTCCAAATGAACTAAACAAGATTTGAAACACCCACAGCAGCAAACTGTATGCAGCTTCAAAAGAAAAAAAACAACTCAGCTATACTTCTTTATTACTCCATCCAGTCCAAATACATGTCAAGTCATTAACTGTTTTCCCGTCTGACAACGTTAAATGTGATCAATAAAAGTGAAAATAATAAAATGTTTTTCAACACACTATCATATGGACAGGAAGACTTAAAAGACAAGGTGATGCATTTTTGAACAGGCACCAGTTTGAATCAGACAGGGATGGAGTGCAAGTCTCTAATGGGCAGAAAGAGGGAATAACCAAACCTAGAACGGCACAAAGACCCAACAGAGATGGTCCACAGGTCGCCCCGTGGAGGGTGAAGTATCAAAGATACTTGTGTAAACAGGGACAAGGCTGCCAAAGGCTGACAAATTACCTCTTGCTTTGGAGAATACCAACATGCAACCAAAAACCAAAGAGCTATAACAAAATACAGAGCTCATTTTGATCCAGTTTCTCCTTTAGGTTATTATTAACTCTATACAAAACTTCAGCACAACCTGTACAGACACTCCAGTTTGCTCAGTGGTCACGTAATTTCTTCTCAGTGATCAAGCAGAGAATTAGGGAACCAGGAGACAACAGTCACTTTCTATTCTGCCACCAGCCTGCATCTCTTCAGACACATCACTTAAGGCAGAGCTCAGCTGGCACTCACTCTCCCCACTTTGTGCGGCAGTGGAGATCTTGCCTGTTGCAATCACCAACTTCAATCGGAAACTACAGTGGCTTACTTGGCAAATGCTCAGATTTAGTGGGTATTTCAGAAAAAGCTGCCAAGTCTCAGATTCCCCACATACTAAGTAAGGGTAGTATTGCTCACCTATCTTCACACGTGCTTTGCAACACAGTATCTGAAGAGAGGACATACCCTTATAATTCGACAATGCACAAAAGCAATTGTACCTGTTAATGTGCAGTTTAGCACTATTAATAAAGGACAAGTTTATCAAAGCGCAAAGGGTGTTTCCTACAATGGGAATGTTGTAATGGGATGACAAGGCACAGCCTGCTTGTTCTGCACCTTTTGTAAGATTGTTGGGTCTTTCTTGTCACAAAACAACTCTTATTGCACCAATATTTAATTAAAAACAAGTGAAGAAAGTGCACCCAAACCTTCCCATTAGTTTTCAAGTCTGAGGAACCCACACTGGCAAGTTACAGCTGATGAACCATTGATACTCACTGCATTGCAAGGAAATGAGGCGGCATGGACTAGACGTTCCTCGGTCAATTCTTTTCAGCTTGATAAAGACTCAACTGCACCAGATGCTACAGCTGATGTGAGGGAGTCAGACTAAGTCTGAACAGTCTTCCCCTCCAAGTTGACAGACTACAAGAAAACCACAACAGGCCAATGCCCACTATTACAGAGCTGGATGCAACTAATTTTGTTGAGTTAAAATATGACTTTACACACGTGACAGTTTCAGGAAAGCCAAAAAAAGAACAGGTTTACTTGGCTCTTACATTTCACTACCCGTCTTCTGCAAATTCAAGGTTGGTTGTTGTGATGATGCTGGGTGGTTTTTTTTTTGTTTGTTTGTTTTTTCAAAATAACCCCCAAAACCCAAAAGTTCCTACTTCTAAAGACCATGTTAGGTTTTTCCCCTTCCTTCACAGGCCTGGCTACGGATACACAGATGCCTAGTTTCTAGCCTCTATACTGTTAGAAGTTACACTTGTAATAGCTGTGACTAAAGGCAATGGAAGATTTCAACAGTAGTTTCTTTGTCACTCCAAGAATCTGCTTCGCCACACAAGCCTGCAATTCCAGATTTCTGCATACACTGCGAGGGGCACGTGGCACGGATGCTTACCAGTGGTTGGAGTTCAGCACGTTCCTGGGCAGTTCGGTGGTAACCACGCTTGGACTGTTAAAGAAAGAAGGCTTCAGCAGAGCTCAGAGATGAAAGTTGGTGAAGAAATCCAAAATTCAGAGAGCACACCCAGCAGATGCAATTCAGACTTTGCAAACTCGTGACGCATTGAATGAGCATGGGTTTTCCACCTCATCCTCCGAGGGAAGCGGGAGCACACGCTTAGCAGTGCCACAAAGGTCAGAGGGTTGCCAGAGCATGCACAGGAGAAGGTTTGTGTGCAAACAGAATAAACAGCCTCTACTAAATTCTTGTAAGCAATTAAGCAACAATTCTCCACTAAGAATACAGCATCACCCAGCTGCTTCCCTAATCCTCAACCCCTGCTTCTTGAGCTGGCTTTCAATTTTTAAGTCTTCCATGTCTCTTCAGAAGCAAAAGATGAATAAATGCCGATTCTCTAGACATCCTGGTTAAAAGGCAAATAAAAGCCCTGCAAAGTCCATCAATACTCAAAACTGACTTACACTAATGAGCTTTCACCAGCTAGTCTGCAAACATTAATACATGTGAGTAGCCAGACTAAATCCACCCAAATTACCTATCTGCAAGGCTCTCCTCCAGCCCGAACTGGACTTCAAGCCAAGGGAAGACCAAACCTGGAAGATGGCTATGGATTTTCTCTGGTCTGCATCCCCGTGTTAAGCTACTCAGCGATGCTAAGCAGATGTGTTTTGAATGTGCTGCTTCATCTCATGTAAAGGGGGGAGAAAGGAAAAAGAGTCGGAAATAGTACTTATTTTAAAATATTTGCTTTTTTTTCAGATAAGTACTGCTACTGTTTGTAGAACGGCCTGGAAGAGAGACACAACTGAAATTCCTTTCAATACATGCGTTCAGTTTTTAAACTGCATACGAGTCAATCTGACAAACGAGCTTAGTTAGGATTGCTCAAACGAAATCGAGGGTCCCGTCCCCCACCCTCTTCCTAAGTAAGCAAGCACAAGTTTCTGGCATAGACACTGGTGTGTGAGATTTTAACATTCCCCTTTCCATAAACAGTCATACATCAAGCTCTAAAAATTTGTTTCACAGAAACATTTGCACTAGTAAAACTCAATTATTTTAATATTTGTATGACACACGCAGGAAGGGTGCATAAAAAGGTTATGGTGAGCTCATTTAAGAATTTAAACAAGTACTTGATAAAAAGTTTTTGAATTATTCACTCAGCTCCACTATTAAATCAGGCTTCCAAAGGAGTCTTTAAACAATAGCCCAGAAGATGCTGTATGTGTAACAAAAAAGGCAGTATTGAAGCTATCACTCCGTCTCACAGCACAAGTCATTCATAATTGCAGTTGTAAATGCACACAGGCATGGTATCATGCATTGGTTCACAATCCTGCCGGATTAACTGGACACTTTGAATATTTATACTAATATTCCTTTCTGGAGAGGCAGTGCCGTTTCTGCCTAAGTATCTTAAGTACTGCTTTTTATGCCAAGAAAGAGCAATTTCTTCAAGAACATCCAAAGCTGAGAAAAGTGCTCAAGAGCGATACTAACCAAGATTGGGACAATCTTTTATATTTATTTATTTTTATACCAGCCCACATGGGCTGGCACACAAGTATTTTGCTACATCCCCCAAAGCTTCAGAGCCAAACTCAACTGAAGACATCACCATGCATCTCTCTGTTATAAACTTGCATACTAAGTTTACGTACAGCACAGCAATTTTCTGCATACTTCCGCCTTGTGCACACAGCAATTTTTTTTTCCCCAAACCTCAGAGCCCACTTGCAATAATGACCATCTCTAGAGAGAGGAAAAGCAGGGAACTTCAAAGAGATAACACGAATGCTGCTCCACTTCTCTGGGACGTGCATCCTCTCACCACCTGCTTCCCTTCTCCCCATCCCTTTTTCTTCCACATCACAGGCTGCTCTTGGTAGTTCAGCTCGATGAATATGAGCCAAGACCTCCTCTCAAAATAACTACTCCAAGACCACTTCAGCTATAAGCATCACCCACAGAAACATTCCCGTTTGCATATCATCCTCCCTCCTGCACCAGTCTGTTCCCAAATAAACTCATGAGCTGGTGATACAAGGTCATAAAGTTGCAAAAAAAAAAAAAAAACACCAAGATACCCTCCCACTGCATCCAGCCATGCTCCCAGAGCAAGGGCAGGGTGAGTCAGTCTCCCACTATAGCTGGTTTCAGGCATTTCTGACAGCATTACTTTAATGACAGTATTTCATTTCCTTCAGCTATCTCATTGAGAGTGCTCACGTCAAGTATTAATGAAGTGTTTTAACACTCTCACTGTCTGGAGGAGACGTGGAGCATCACCTAACCAGCTGCTCAAGGGTGAACACATAGCTGCTCTGTTCACCAACACAACCAAGAAAAGGGTTTTTGCCTTGCACGATCTATGGAGAGGTTTGGGGGTGAGTAGCATGAGCCAGAACTACCACATCAACAAACACCACCAAGCCCTGGGACAACAGTGGGAGCCTTCCCTGAGCAGAACCAGGAACACAAAGACCAACATAACCCATCCAAAAAAGAAAAAAAAAAAATCTAAAGGAAGGTCTCTTGCCCTTTCTGAAGAAATGAGGGTTCAGATGGTTTTGTTTTGCTGTTACAAAGCCAAGCCACAGCAGCAGTGCCATCAGCAACACACGTCCTGAAACCTTTTTTTTTTTTTTTTTTTTTTTTTTAACATTTTTAATTTTTAGAACCTTTAAATTCAACTTTGCTGCTGTACTTTCCTTCAGACCCACATCCCACCTCATCATCCACATGTTCTTACAAATCTATCTATTTGAAGCACTGGTTTTCCTGACCATGGGTAAGACTAAACACCTGCATCACTGCAAATGTAATTATGGCAAAATACCACAGCTATTTGTAGACTTCCTGTTCATCAAATAATATTAGTGCACCTTTGCCTTGAGCAATTATTTACAGGGCTGGAAATCCTGAAGAGACACTAGAAAGACAGCAGAAGCAACTCCCCCTCCATTATGCGATGATGCTTTGTATTAGCTTTTGGAATGACTCAGAGGGGAAAACAAAATCATCAGAATAATTCTTTATAAATCTGTCCAATGAAAAGGAGAAAAAAAAAATTTAATTCAGTTAAAACTCTGCATTAGCTTATTCTAATCAAGACAGGGAGGCATTTTACACTTCAACTGAATTAGCAGCTCAAATGCAACTTGAGGCTCCAATGAAGGCTTTAAGTCAAATTCCTAAGCAGAGTAAAACCCTTATTAGCCTGTCTTCAATGTAATTTTAATCTAAGTTAATTCTGAGTAGGTAATTTATGTTAAGAATAACCCACTTTTTTTCAGAACTGGATATATTGCATGCAGAATTATTCCCTGGCTAGCACAGTTAAGGTTTCCCTTAGGGAAATAATTTTTCACATATTGACAGCAAAAGAAAAATCACTGAAAGCTTTAAAAACATGCAAAAGCGTTTTCATAAATGCATCACATCCAGTTGTATTAATTCACCTAATACATCGCTAACCCATCAAAACCTGGCCGTGCAGTCTGGCATTAAACTGACACTATGTACTAGAAAGGTTTTTGATCTGTTTAAAACCTGACATTTCTCTTTCACCACACACACACAAGGGGTGGGAGAAGACAGGAAAATGGTTGATATTTCTACCTTTAAAAAGGAACAAAAGCATCCCATTCCCTCTCCCCTCTGTTTTTCCCAATTTATGATTAAAATTGCAAGCAGAAAAGTAAAAAGAAAACACCTTGTAAAGACAACATCTCAATTTTGAGTTCCACTAACGTGACAAAATTTGTAACAACTTCTCTAGTTTAAATGAAAAAGATTTTAAAGCACTGTCTAAAGTTTACAAAGTCTGCTTTAGAGTCAAAATCGTCAATGCTGCCAGCACACAACTCTCACCCATGTCAGCACAAGCAGTATTTACATCCTGTAGCCAACCTAAAGCTCTGAAGCCCTGGTTACCATCTCTCCCAATTGTGAAACGTTCATTATGTATTTCCTGCATTATTTGCATGGTTTCTTAGGTTTTGGGGGGTTGTTTTGGGTTTTGTTTGGTGTGTTTTTTGTTGGGTTTTGGGGTTGTTTTGGGTTTTTTTAAGTGCCCACTTACTAAAAAACTACTGAGATCTCTCACTCAAGCTTAAGAAAAAACACCGAGTGAATTATCAGGGTGGTTTCCTACCCTCCTTTCTGCACTTGCTGCTGCAGTTTTGTGCCATTCCCTCCACTCCCACTCCTCTTTAAGAGGTGCTTTCATGTAAAAGCAGTTCAATTCTTATCACCCATCTCCAAGCCTGCAAACCAACGCGTCCTTTCAAGTGAAGCTTACACCCTGCCAGAGCCTATTTGTATAATCTGAATAGGAGAGATGGGGAATAGTTATGCATTTGCCAAGCAAGCAAGATGCACGGACCAGGAGAAGAGCCGGGCTCTGCCAAGGGCACGCAATCAGGTCTATCCTGCACCGGGTCTTGTAGCCGCAGGCTGGCACAAGAACACCAGGTATTTTAACAACTTGCACTAAAATCCTCATGAAGGGGGGAGAAAAAAATTAATTATGCATTTTAGCCTCTAGATTTTCCTCCATTTTGTGTGGTGTACACATGCAAAAGTTAAGGAGAGGGTTTCCAGGACTCAGCAGCATGTACGGCCCCGCGCTGAGCCGTGCTTAAAGCGGGCAGCTGTGTGAGGGAAGCGAACTGGAGAGGACTCGGACAGATGTTTCCATTCACGAACACTGCCAAGGAGCCAGGAATGCCGAGTTCACTACCTTGGCGTTATTTACATTTCACAACATCCAGTAATAACCATGCCACAAGCAGTTTAAAAAAGGAAAATACGGCACAGCGGGGGAGCGTTTCACCACTGCCTTCATTAAGGGGGGCAAAAATGAAAAGCTTTTTTTTTTCCAATTCTAAAACTTTGCCTTGTTTCATCTTGCCCACTGTAATCCAAATGGGACACCAGCATCCCGAGCCTCGTCTGCTTGCAGGACTGCCTCGAGCTAATTACCTGCCATTGCCATTTTGCAAGAGGAGTGCACATACGCTTGCTTCTGGGGCATCAGGAACGGTTAACTGTGCAGTCCCTGAACCACCTGAACCTTTTCCTTCCATTTTCCAGAATAAACTGATTTTTAACCTAGCAGAGAGGACAGTTTCTCCTTTAGCAACTGTGCCACAAACCAAACGCTCCCAAGACCAAACCTGGGACTCTTGGCTCAAAAAATATCCTTACAAATGGTTGGGAGGGTGCATTTCAGAGGCATTCATCCAAACCTCAATCCTGAGACTCAACAGGTTTGGGAATTAGCTGCCAGATCCAGTCTGGCAACTAGAACAGCTACTCCAAGCGCTGTCCCATCCACCCGAACACACTGGAGCGTTATACACAGACCACATGCGACGACGCGCTCTGCCTGTCCCGAGGTGCTCCCTGCGGCAAGAGATAGGAAGGGTGATGGGGAAAGCATTTTTTCACACCAGCTTTATGATCCACAAAGTCCTTTCTGAGCCCACAGCAGAGGTATAGTGAAAAAAAAAAGTCAATATAATCCATTTCTATTAAAGTCAGTACTTGCTTGAGCTTTTAAAGGGGTTCTGTACTTCAAATATTTAACCTACACACTCTGTATCGTGTTTCTTTTAAAGTGTCGTGCTGGTGAACATTGCCCAGACAGGGAAACTTTACTGCGAGTGAGTGCAGGGCTCCACTACCACCACCACAACGGGACACCTTCCTTCCCGAAGTAAACCAGACACTAATGCTATTTATGGATCCCGTTGCAGAACCAGACAGGCTTCCTAGCCACTATTCATCAACATGCAAATAGGTTTTATTTCATGGCAGGGAGAACAGATTTCAAAGACAAAAAAAAAAAGTCTTGAACTTCTTGCCTTACTTCTTAAAAGAAATATATATTTGAAGAGCAGTTGAAAAATCAACATAGAACAGTAGTATCTGCAAATAAAGGCCAATCACAGCTTCTTTGGAGATCACACTATTTTTTAAAACAAATTGGCAATTTCAAATTAGTTCCTAAAGGATTATTAGGGGAAACCAAACATCCATGGAAAAGAAGGCCAGCTGATGTACCAAGGGACAGACCTCCAGAGGAACATCAGCTCCACCACTCCCCCACACCCAGCAGAAAGGCAGAGAACATAACCGTGAAATCTTCCTTACTTCGCAGAAAAAGACTACATCAGAGTTTCCAGAGACGCATAGCTGGACAACATTCACCAGCACTACTTTTAAACATTAACATCGCAGAGTCCGCTGACTTGTCCTGCTAACTCTTCGGGGTTTTAGTGGGAAGTACAACTTTGTTCCTACAAGCATTTTCATAGAAGCACCTTTGCATTTAAAATGACAACTGTAAATGCATCTGCTATTCAGATAAAGCAGCCACAAGCACGTAATTTGATATACAAGAAGTTTTACAAAGCTCTCAAAGAGCCCAAGGACATTTGGAAGGGTAGACGCAAGTTTGGAATGAGTCTTAGCATATCATCAGCAAAAACCAATTCTATTCTTAGATATCTCCCTTTGGTCTTTCTTGTAATCTTCCTTTTTTTTTTCCCTACTCCTTTGAGAAAGTAAGTTGTTTGGTTATTAGAAAAAAAAAATGGAAGAACCTGTTCTGCAAGGCATATGAACAAAGCAGTATCTTCCAAAAAAAGAAAAGCTCATTCAAAAGTATGTAAATATTAGGGCTGGTAACACAAACAATAAAACCACAGGAAACACAAGAAATTAAGAATAGATCAAGACTTATTCGATTTTGTGGCTGCTGGATATATAACCACTTTTCTGGGTTGGAGGTATCAGACATTTATTTTCTGAATAACAGACATTGGGGAGATGACACAGATAATTTAAAGAGGCAAACAAAAATCCGTGTCTGCTCTGATCCTGCCTGTGCTCCTCAGCAGGCAAGGGCACCAACCACGGCAACAACACCCAGGACCTGGCACATCACGGTGCCGGGGTTCAGCATCCTGCACTAAGCAGTGAATTAAAGTTTGCTGGCTTAAAGGATAAGTTAGCAAACAGGGTTACTCCTGCATCTTCACAGGACACTGCTTACTGCCCAGGACGCATCCAAAAGTCTGCTCTTGAATGAGCTTGCTAACGCTGAAGCTGAGCAAGAAGCGGAGGTGACAATGAGTTCCCAACATGCAGGGTGGTCCATGCCAGCGCCACCCCGCAACTCACCCTGGCTGGAAGGCACACATCCAGAGCTCGTCATGCATTCCCCAGCTCGGGCATATTCCCAAATTCCCTGTTGCTGCTAGGCTCTCGTCTAGCAGCAACCCAACAGCTCTTTCTCTCCTCTCCACCATGGGAATTTTTTTTTTTTTTTTTTTTTTTTTTGCCATCTGGCCAGAAGCAACAGAGTCCAACTAGACACAGTTTTGCAGAAGTTCAAAACGCTGCTCTGCTGAGCATCACGGCCACATTAACATAACCATGCTGCAACAGCTCTCCGCTCCTCATTCCGACTTCCATCAAATGCTAAACCAAGTCTCCTTCTTCATCCTCAAGTTATCCAGTGGCTCAGATCCAGCATTATCTAAGAGTCAAAAAAATCCCTACAAAGAAAACAATATATCTCCTTCAATGCAAACACCAAGGGATGCAGCATTCCCGAAGACAAAATTTAACAAGACTTAAAGCATGCTTCCTCCAAAACGGCCTAAGTTTCTCTTGGCAATGAAATATCACAAGCCCAAGGAATAAATACACACAGGTATTCATGCAAACGGTATTATTCTTTTTTACTTAGTATCAGAAGCACTGATGAGACTAGGTTTTTAGTAAAAATTGGCAAAGATTTTACAACTTAGTTTCTGGAGAGGGGAAAAAAAATGAAGACTCTTCTAAGCAGAACATTAAAAAACTTTATAAGTTTACACTCACTTGATAACTTTTATCATTTTTAGGCATTTCAAATGCTCAATCTTTCTGTATAAGGCAACTGTACAATAACTGTGTGATTGCCATTTATCTGCCATCTCATAGTATTAATTGACATAGCAGAGGGGATGGGTCAGGCAAGCAATCCAGTAAAGAAAGGCTAAAAAAAGCCCACTCATGTTTTGTAGTTTCAGGAAGATGTATACATTTTTCAAGCACTTTCTTTGCCACAAGTCCTCCATCCTCTTCAAGTAGTTTTGAATTTTCATTTCAAAACTTGCTCTCCACTTACTGAATTGTTTTCCTTTTATACGCCTGCCGCAAGTTGTTGCTGGGATAGGATCTCTCATTAGTCTCAAACAGCCCGATGACTTCTGAACTTTGAGATTATAAAGCAAGAAAGTTACTGAACACTCACATGCAAGTCGATTGGCTAAGAAAAAACAGCACAAAGTCCTGCCAAAATCCTAGCTAATCTGATAAAGGAAAAAACAGGGAGGTCTAAGCACTAAACCTCATAGTTTAAATAGAGCCAATTCCAGCTGCAGAAGGGAGCACATCACATTTAGCAAGGTACCTCTTCTTCAGATCTGAAGACACCTTAAAGGTACTGCCCATAAGTAAATTGTAAAATTCCCAAAATAAAGGCAAATATGGGACTGACACATGAATGTCATACAGATCAACAAATGCTGCTTGTAATCTGACTGGAAGGAGGGAGAAACAAACTAACAAGACATACGTGACATGCAGCCGGTTACCACTTAAGTACTACTTTAATTCTCCCACTTTCAATGCACCGCACAAACAATTAATCCTCTTAACGTCCATGCAGGCGTATTTATTATCCACAGTTTTAGCTTGTAAACTCTTCAAGCAATGAGCTAGTTTGGCTCATGAAAATTGGGACCGAGGCCCTGTTTTAACTGTGAAATGGCTGCCAAGAAATCAGCTCCCATCACCGCACTCCCCTCCAGCATCTTACAGAAGAGACAAGCAAGACACCCACTCAAGAACATACTTTTAACCCAGTTAAAAGCACTTTTCATCTAGTTAAGTGCTCAAATCTCAGCCTCCACGCTACATGCACCCTTCTTCAGGCTACATTACCAAAAGAATCAGCCAAAAATTAATTAGTAGCCCTGGCCAGGGTGGAAAAGTAGCTCCAGATTTTGGAGACTCCCAAGCCCACATTACACAAGCGGATTCACACTCTCGTGCCCAAGTCAGCAGGACTCCACGGAGCCACCAGCACATCAACGCAGCTGTGCAGCAAGCACAACATAACCCCCAGCATCCTCCCGTGACAGACCTGACGTATTTATTTTCCTGTTGGCAACCACACTACTTAATATAGAAAAACCTGCAGTTAACAGAAGCATTTGCAGCAACATTTTGCCTTGCATCACACAAAAGTGTAAAGAGTCACCTGGACCTTGTGAAATGAACGTGCATTACACAAAACTTCCTTTTATGACAGTACATAAAAAAGGGGTTTAGTCTTTATTTCTCTACTCAGCCAAGACAACCTACCTTCTTTGCAGCTGCTAGGAGAAGAGAAACTATAAACATTTACATTTAATGCAATGAAAGGTTTGCTCACCACCTCTTGTGTTCCACTGTGCTCCCAGACAACGATCACTCATCATAAAAATGGGTGGAGCAGCTGCGAACCACTCAGCAATGGAAAAACTGACTCCCATGTTCAAGAGAAGCTCCTGCAGAGGCTGGAAACCCGACTGAAACGAAGTGCCATCGTTACTCCCCAGATAGGAAGTCTTTCAGCTACGGATGCAAACACATCTGCTACGTAGCACATGAACCAGCATGTTTTACTTTTATCTCCAGAATCATCCTCTGCATCAACTCAAAGACCTTCAGATCAGGCTATGGAAACTGTTTTAATCTAGGTCACATGTAAACTCATTCATTTCCAGTTTGTTTTTAAAGCCATTAAAAACCAGCACTCCCCAGGTATGAAGTGCAGACTTTAAGATGCCCGGTGCCATCAGTACTGCAGCCTTGTTGCTGCAGTGAAAGTTTTATGGTAGCAGGGAACAAAACGAAATTCATCACATAGCTTCGTATGTACATCCCACAAGCCTCACTCTTCAGCCGACTCATTAAGTGATATTAACTCAAAAAAAAAGGGCAAGTCCCAGTTTTACTGCCATCTTACTTGTGGGTTTGGCAATTAGGAAGCGTGCTGTGCTGTGCACAAGCTCATGTGCCAAAAGAAATTGCTTTGTGTAAGGGTCAAATCTAGCCATCCTGTCTCCCCTTCCCCCCAAAAAATAAATCACTTCCCCCTTTCCTTTAACACCTGCTTCCTCCATCCGAGCATTCATTGTCCCACCGCTATTATGGGACCGAAGGCTTCAGCATCCCAGAGGAAACTCAGGAAGAAAACCAGTGTATAAAGCGAGCAAGACTCTCTTTTACTTCAGCAATCTCACGCCTCTGCATCCTCTATTTTCCCTCTTTTCCTATTGACAGCAGCTTCCGAGATTCGGCTGGGTGTTGAGAGCCGCACGTGCCAGGAAGCCGAATGTGCCACACATCCTGGTATTGAACCCCACCGTGCCCACGGACACTAGCGTGGACTGCTTGCCTTGCTCTTGCACCTCCCCAAGGACCCACAGCCAACGCTGCGGGGCAGGAAACAAGGCTGGACAGACCATGGCCTGACCCAGCACAGCTTTTCATATGGTCGCATCAAAGGGAGGGACTTCACACGATCAGCAGTTCTGCACTCCCCCAAAATGCAGAAGGAGCAGAGCAGCATCCCTTCTGCAGCCCAGCATCAGGGACACGGCGAAAGGGGTCTTCAGACAAAACCCATCCTCAGCATCAACTTCCATTAGGAGGTTTTTATCTCCTGCAGGAGGTCTCTGCGCAGACTCACACGCTCCCTTCGGTTTTCCCTACACTGAAAACAGGGATACCTGCAAGAACATGACAAGTCGGCCAGCATCTGTGCGTGACACATGCCAGGTGTGTTAATCCACGGAAAAAGACAAGGTGAGTCAGTAGTTTGACTCTGAAGACAGTCCGGTTTAGAACAGCTGCTCCGTGCCAAAATCCTTGTTTGTAATGGTTTCATTCACTGCGGCATTCAGGCTTACAGAGCAGTTACACCACTGGGGACACAGACACATTGGGAAAGAGATTTACTTTCCCAAGTAACTTTGCCAGTAACCTCAGATACAATTTAGATGAAGCTACAAAGTACGTCACAGGTTTTAACATAACTTACTGCTCCAATTTGCATTAGTCATGGGTGATAAAAAGCACAGGGGATTCAAACATGACACATTGGGTAGTTTCTCTCAACAAAAAGTTTTGAACATCAAATGACATACGCCCTTCTGCTTTAAGATGACCACTTTAAATCATGCTCATGAAGAATGAGTCTCACCAAAATTCAGCCTCTTATTTAAATAAGTAATTCATCACTTATTTTCCCTTCCACTCCGAAATAAACCTGAAGTAGTTGCTACAGAAGAAAATCCTTAAATCCTTCCTTTTACACTGGATCAGGCTAATCTCAGCAGTGCTGTCACACTGTAAATATAATCATTAAACAACAATTTGGGGAAATTTCTCACCCTGTACTTTGCAAATGTAACGTTAAGTTAAAAACAGTTCAGCAAAAAGACTAAAGGGTAATGACTTTTGTGAAAGGTACATTAGCCACCTGAATGAAGTAAAAAAAACCACACCAACAGAGACTAGAAGCAGTTGGAAGTTACTCTGGCAAATGCTAAACATTTTGCATAGCCGATTAGAAAATTTCACAAGTGCTTGAAACTAAGATGCAACAGATCAGTTGTAACTACCTGCACTCATACATTTTAAAGAGTGTCTCAGAAGAGCAACTATGCAGGATCCAACTTACCGATACAAGCAATCAGTTGCCATCCCACGATTTCCAAGGAAATCAAAAGGCGACCTCATGCAAGAATCAAACATACAAGAAAACTGTGACAGTTCAGTTGCCACATCTACTGATTAAAAAATTATCACCAGTTTCGGAAAGACAAGAGCATCTAGATGGGAAAATAATCTATTACGAACAAGGAAAATTTTTTTGGAATGAAGAGACTGGATCATTTTGAAGAATTAAAAAGGTGAATTCCTGGTTCTGATGAAGGTGAAAGGGATTCAAAGGAAGACACAAGCGATCAAGGAGGATTAACTTTGTCAAATGAACCCAGCTACAGAACTACAGCTTAACCCATGAAAAAGCACCATTCTAGATGCTGCAGCCGAGGCCAAAATCAAGGTCCTCTATGACCCATGGAAGCCCACAAGGTCCACACCACCAGCAGTCCTTGCAGCGGTGAGAAACCCCGCAGAAGACTGCCCAGAGGCACCTAAACCCAACCTCACACACAAAACATGCTTGGAACCTACTCTATTTCAAGCCCTCAACACAAGTGCTGTAGGAGGCGCTGGCAGTTGTTTGAGGGGTATTCTTTCCTCACGCTTACTCCCATCCCATGCGCAACATTTGAGAAGTTCCCAACGCGCCTTTGTTACAGTTCAGCGTTTGGACTGTGAGAACTACATCGCTACCTCAGCAAGGAATTTAGCTTTTTCTCACCCATAATAAAAATCACCCAATAAACTCTTCAGCATCTGTATTTTTAAAAAACCCTAAAAATCATAAAAAATAGGCTTGTTAGACTGCCTGACCATGTCGCAACATGCGATCCATTACAGCTACAACAGAATTAAAGCTTACTTTTTGCAAGATATCACACTGCATACTTTTTAAGGACTGTTGACTACTTAAAAATATTTGTGATTACACTTTCTTCCCCTGTTCCTCAACAACTTAGAAGCGTACCTAAAATGATTATAAAGAAAATAAAAAAGATTATAAAAATGGCAAGGCTTATTTTTGCAGAGAAGATATATCTTCACTCTAGACAGAAATAATTGCAGTCTTAAGGAACACAGAAAGGAAATGCTTTGACTTCTAACTCACTGGCTTATCATACGAACACATCTATCTCCCTTGTCGTCTTCACATGCTATAAAGCAGGGACGGGCAACACAGTCAAATACTTAATTTGCAATCAGAAAAGCACTTCTAAGGGTGTAGCTCCGGGAGCATTTCTCCTCATGGAAGCACCAGAGCCTCTGCCAGGGCAGCTGCTTGTGAGACCACGAAGGGACATGAGTTGGGCAACTGATCCAGGTAAAGAACGAACTTTTTCACTGAACTGATTCAAAGTATGAAGAGTACAGAGAAGAAAAAAAAAATTATTCACTGGAATCCATTTCCCAGTCTGGTTCGCTGAACAGACCAGCATGGCCCAGCTGGGGAACTGGAAGAGGCTGCTTACGCCTACACCGACACACAAAAGAGATCACAAAATTACAGTTCGAGTTTAGGATGACACTGAAAAAGTTTTACCTATTGCACGCCTCCACCGGTGGTCTCTGGAAGGGCATTAAACTGTTTACAGGATTTGCGGCGTCACAGCGTATTCATCACGTAGACATCAACAGGGGGGTCACCCTGTTTCCGTGACAAAGGGCCATAAATATATAGGGATATATCTTTTTGAAAAAGATCTGTATAGCTTGACTGCAGCAACAAGTTCCCAGCGTAGCTGCCTTCCCTGGAGCACTGCCCTCATATTTTCTTATCACTAACCAAAGAAACTCACCAGCTAACTCCCAGTGATGTGCTTTGCCTTCTAGATCTGCATAAAGGTCATTTGCAAGGGAGAAAGGCAGGTTTAAATAAATAAAAAGAAGACATTCTGCCACATCCACAGCTTTGTTTCCAAAAGTAACTAAGAAGTGCTATGCCAGGCTGCAACACCATGACCAAAGTGTTTGACTCTTCACAAAGTACAAGGAGTGGCCAATTCCCTCCCCACAGCAAGATTGTTGACAGCTGTTTTCGAGGAGAAAAGAGTGAAGCATGACTAAGCTATTCATAAAGATCTCATTGTATCTAAAAGCCGAACAACAAATTTTGGTTTAGAAAAAGTGCAGTGCTTCCTGGAAGCGACTGTTCAGGTGGTACGCGCCAGCCCTGAACCAGGCTCCAGCCCTGAACCAGGCTCCCAACGGGATTATATCCCCCATGGCAAACCCCACAGCAGCAAAGCAGAACTACCTACACCCAAAGCTATCAGTTGCTTCAGAAAGTCACTCATTACCTTTATCTATCCTACAGGTGATCAATGCAAGCAAGCAAACACATGAGCATTTGGCACAGAGCAGCACCCAGTAATCATAAGCTGCAGGCTGGAAGGTGCTTCCCACCCCAGCTTTCCACATCCAGCCTTTTGTGTGCCTGCAAATAGGATGCTGCTTACGTTATCCTCCAGCTGGAAACCACACAAACTGCCAACTCCCTATCCAGGAGGCTGGTAAAACACAGGGCCACGATCACTCAGGGAAGGCATATCGTACCTTTACAGCCTCCTGGACTAACACTGCCTTCCACCAGTAGAGCAAAACCAAAACCAAATAGTTCCTCCATACTAATCAGCTATGTGGCTGAGTTTACTTCAGGCTATTTAACACCGGTGTGGGGAACCCCTATAGAAATAACATTTAACAGCACTCAAGCAGATTGCAGAGATAACCAGCTACACTAATAAGTAGAAAAGCTTCCAAGCTGCTTCAAGGACTGTATTATAGGCAAATGGATCACCATCAAATACCAGGCAGAGAAAACTGATACGTTGGTGTCCTGGAAACAGAGTGGAAAAGAAATAGGTAGAGCAGGCGTGACAACTTCCACTAAAGATTTTTTTGTTAAGTAGCTATCTACTAAAACTTACTATGCCAGCAGAAAATTATATGAAAGCACCTACTGCTTTTGTAACACCGGAGCACGTGCGTACCACCAATAAGCCTACCGACGTTTTTTTCCTCTAGTATAATTTATTGACTGCTGCCTTAATTCATGCTTTGGATAGAATACCCAGATTTCTTTAACAGTATTTAATCCTCCTCTTAGCACAGGAGCGTACCCTAGACCAGAACACAGCTTACTCAGGAGTATATCCTGCTGAGAGATTAGTAGTGAGTTCTGCATAAGCCTGAATCTCAAAGCTTCCCTATATAGACCATGTTTAAAAACATCCATCATCGGACAGTACCTGGCAGAGCTCTGTTTCTATGAGGAGCTTTGACTTCTTAACTGCGTTTTCCTCCTTTGATGCTGCAAAGCTGTAAATCAGGAACATCAAGCTCCTGCCTTTCTCTCTGGCTGCAGTCCCTGGCTGGACTCTGTTACTCCGAGCACGTCGTGTCCTCACCTCTCGGGCTATGCTGGCCATCCCCTGGCCGCCGGAGCCAGGCAGGAGATGCAGGCTGGAATGCTGGCACGCAACGTGGTGCATCCACACTACCTGCAGGAGACTCATCATTCAGGCTACCTACAAAACCTGTCTGCCTTGCAGAACTCACACTCCATGCCCTTCTAGCAACAGCCCCAGGCTAGCCTGTCTGCCCAGCACCCGGCAGCGCTGGAACGACAGGCAGGAGACTTATTAGGCTCAAGTTACGAACGCAGAAGATAGGTACATGCTTGAACTCATGCCAAGGGCCAACACATGCCCAGATGATCTTCACCTTGCCTAACACACCCTTACCCTGCTATCAGGCTTTTAAAAAAAGAAAAAAAACCAACCCAAGCGTCCAAGCAAGATATTGTCACCATGGAAGGTGACAGCCTGGACCGGAGTGTCCCAAAGCGCAACAAGTGCCTTCTGAGCAAATGCTCCTCTAGTACAGATAGCAGCTTCTATCCACAGCCAGGGATGTTAGGAGGTTAACATCAACCTACTCCCACTGCTGAAGTATCTACGTATAAAAATACACCTCCTCTAACACGGTAATAAATGAAACATTAGTACCTTACCTTTAAGGTACTATGTGGAACTTGGTTCACCTTTGCAATTCCACAACAGCTCGGCAAGGGCGTGCAAAACATGAAACACGCACCTGGTGAGGGACAGATTCTAAGCTGAAGAGAGTCACCACAAACAGAAATAATGTAGCTTGGCCCTTTAAAACTGATGAGATTACATTAGCCAAAACTCCCAGCACACAAGACATTCACAGACCACAGACCAACTGTCTAAACTCAGCTCTGAAGCTACATGCTTTACATATTTCTACTGCATCGCATATCTCTATGAGTACCTAAAGTTTTACGGCTGATGAAGATTACAGGGAACACCGCAGCTACCAACTGTCCTACAGAAGTACAGCATTTCTAATCCCTTTATCGAGTCCCTGTCTGGTCACCCACAAGAGAATCGGTACAGCACACTCTTTAAAAAAAAAAACTTTTAAAAATCACTTTTTCCACTTCTGAGCTCCAGCTAATGTGCAGCCCCGTAAAGGACACTGGAGCAGAACCAATTACAGAGGTCAGCAAAATTGATCTCTACTAATCCCAACTCCTTTATATGACTTGCGGGGATAACACAGTCACAGAAGGTGGACAATTTACAGGTTGAGGAACAACCACCCTTTCACAATCCTCCTCCAGAAACTCCTGCATTTGCTTCAAAAGAAAAGGGTCTCCACTCGAGAAGAAAAAAAAAAAAACCAAACCATATTATATTTTTAAGCAACAGAATGAATGCATAGAACAGGCCGGATGGCAACGACCCTCTGAGTAACTTCAAAGGCCCACTCAGCCCCAAAGGTGAGAAAAGCCAACACCGGCCGGCTCCTCAGGAGACTCTGCTATAAAGCCCAGATCCATTTCTTTGCGATAAACTGAGATACAAAGTTGCGTCAGCGAAGCTGGAGGGGTTTTGGGGTTTTTTTCCAGATCGAGATATCAATAATTTCAATGGCGAGGAAGCGGAGGGAGGCTGGGGGCCCGGCTGGCTGGGTGGGTGCGCCCGGGCACACACTCGGGGCACCCTCCGTGCCC
>WAAD01018897.1:504383-622080 GCA_013389945.1 Fregata magnificens
GGAACGGCCCGGGAGCGGCGGTCTGGGCGAGTGCGGGTTCCTCACCTGCCGGCCTGTCACCTGGCCGCTTCTCCCTCCCCTTTGCCCTCTCCCGGTCTGCTCAGCTGCTGCGGGAGATCCGTCTGCTTGTTTGTAACATGGTGCTGCTGGCGTGAAAGGACACAAGCAACTTTTTGTGCTGCACGTTAATTTTTATTTGAGGGGGATACTTCCTTCCCACGCGCTAAACTTCAGCTTTAAAGGCCTGTTTTGCTTGGGATTACGTTTCTAGCACTCCCACCTCCAGCAGTTATAAAGCCTCTTACAGAACGGAGAGCGCAAGCTGTCCAGCCGTGAGGGTGATCTGCTGCGCACAAATGCTGCACATCTCCACCTGTCACAAAATCTAGCAGCTCAACTGGAGCCCCACCAAGCCAGCCCACGGCCTTGTCCCGCGCCGCACCGCCTTTCCCCTGTTCCCCCACCATTGCGTGAGGTGTGTATGTCTGGTCGAGGAACATCTCCCTTACCATTCCCATGCCTTGCCCTGGAAAAATGGTGGAAATGGCAACCCACCGTTAGCAAACGAGTTCTTGTGGCCTGTGGTCCACGTGTGGCTGGGGTAGAGGAGGCCCCTGGGAATGAAGATGCGTGCTCTGTTCCGGTGGTGACCTGCCTTCGGTTACCACTTTTGTTGGAAGCTCTTTGGAAATGAGTTACCTGAGCCAAGCACTTGGCTTAACCTCCTGCAGACACATATATCCCCGGCAGTGGCCGGGTGATCCTGTCCACAAAGGCAGCAGCAACACTGAGTTAAACGTGTGTTTTGTGCCCCACTACAGCTGGGCAGCCCCACCTCCCGACAACCGACCCCAAAAAGACTTTACAATGCTTTCCAAAGGGACCTTGCTGCTGGCCAGAGCACTGGGCAAAGGCTGCAGGTAACTCCCGTACATCTCTAGGTGGAACAGAAATAACAATACTGCGTATGGCGCAGAAGGTTTTCTGCTGAAAACCCTGTGTGTGAACTTGGCATTTTCTTCCAAAATATGCACTGTTGATTCTGTTTAAATCAACTGAAATAATAAATATGGTTTCAACACTTGTGCAATGCGGTCATTTTGGAGGCTGGAACGTACCAGCATCATATACCCTTTTCAACCAGGAGCAACAGTTTTCCTCATGTGGCTCCAACAGGGAAAGGCACGTGAGAGCAGGGACACTGGAAATACGTTTTTGTTTGCCTTCCTCCCACCCCTCTAAGAAGGGCTTATGAGGCAGATCACTTGGAAGTTCCTAGACTCAAGAAGAGGGGTCAGGCACAGTGATGACTCAGGAAAGAGCACCATCTAGTGAAAAGCCACTTCTTGCAGAAACTCTGTCCCCTACAAGTCTCCAACCAAACAATGACTAACCCAGCCCAGCCCATAACATCTGAGGCAATCCTGAGCGAGGTAGCATGGTAACAGACAACAGATGCCTAAAATTTTCCATAACACACACACACTGAGATCTTTAGCTCTACCCTCTTGGTTGTCCATCAAGGGAACGTTCCTTCTCTGCTTGTCCACTCCAGCCTGGCAAGTCAACCTCTGTCTTCTGCTGCCTCGCCTGGAGCTGATGCAGCCCTGGTCTTCCTGTTGGGGCCCTCAAGTCACGTTGTGGGGATCGGAAGTCCTAAAGAGAGGGCTCAACCTCCCAGCTGAGTCTGTACTGGCTGCGTACGTGCCCAGGCATGTGGGCTCACACGTGCTGCTCTTGCAAACAGTTTGGAAATGGTTTCGGGGAGTCTTTTCAGCACGAGAGTGCAAAGGTGATCTGCCAGCAAGGCTGTCCGGGAGCCTTTACCGTAGTCATAATATTCTAAACCAGGAGGCAAGGAAATTAGCACGGAAAATATTGAGGAAAGATGACGTAGCAGCTTAGCACCAAAGCAGGAGGATCAACTGATGGGCACCATACATCAAAGGTGTTGTGGCCCTTTCAGTCAAGGAGGGTGAATCAAAACACAGGCAGAGAAGGTGTAATTTTTCCTATCAGAAATACTCCCTGCCAGAGTGGGCTTCTCCAGCTGCCCGCATATCCCCAGAGCGCCGGGTGCTGGTGGCGACTTAGGAGGGGAATTAGCAAAGGTAGGCAGGGCTGCGGGATGGGTAGAGAGCTCCCCAGACTGCCAGGGGGTCGGACAGAGGCTCAGTTCAGATCTGAGACCAGGTCCCCCTTGCCTGTGGGAGGGCTGATGCTTCCCCAGGACCAGACACCACTGAGCATCTACCACGAAAAGGCTGTATCAGCCCCTTCAGATGCCCAGCCCATGCTCTCAGCAGCACTTAATACATCATTTTACCTCTCCCTTCCTCAAGATGTAGCCTGTGCTCTACTTTTGTCTTTAAATTGTTATCCGCCCCCAAATTCTTTATCTCAAAATATCCTGTCTGCACCCACATATAACCACAAACCAAAACAGAGGCGCAGTAGATGAAGGGAAATTTGTGCAGCAGCTTTGTGGATGCCAGCCTCCTGAAAAAATCATTTGCCTTCAAATCATCTCTGACACTGATTCTCCTGGGTTTCACCATTTGCCATATATCCAGGTCTGTTTTTCAAACACTATTTAAAAAAAAAAAAAATCAGATGTTCTTTCATTGCCTCTTTCAGGTTTTAATTTGTCCCAAGTTTTGCTGCAGGGCTCCCTACTTCTTGCTAGGGAAACTGGATTTAAGTGCGAGTTGCACTCGTGAATGAGACTGGAATTTGGATCTGCACAACATAATCTGAACAGTTGTGTGTAGTGGCATGAATTAGCAATATGAGCGCATTGTTCCCATTTGCTGGAAATTAGCTGTCCTTGCAACTGAATAGAAAACAGAGTGCAATGTAATGATGGAAGCAGCAACTATTAAAGATTTGTTTTCCTCATGTTTAAGCAGCTACAAAACTGAGACACTAAGCATTAATGTGGCTGACAACAGCACACGGCGTTTTCTTTGTGTTCCTGCTTCTTTGAAGCCAGTGCCTGGTAGTTGAGATAACAGCAGCTACACCTGCAGAGATTTGAATATCATTTTCCTTCTTCAAACTCTACCAATGTCATCTCTAAAGTCCTGTGAGCGGTACAATCTTTGCTGCAAAATTATGGACTGTGGTTGAGAGCAACCTTCAGCTGAAGTTTCCCCCTTCCCGTGAACGATATATCTCAGTTAACATGTAAAAGTTCTTAGTGTGTCACAATCATCAGACGTTGGAGTTCGCCCTTAGGACAGGAGATAGCCTGGAATGGGTGAACTGCAATAAAACCCACCCAAACCAAAACACCAAAACACCAAAACCCTTATGACCTGCAATATTAAGTTAATGAAATCAAAGAAAGTTCCCTGGGTTCTTCTTTTGCCCCTCTGTGAGAAGTTTGTGGGGCTTTGATGGAAGAAGGGGAGCAGTCTTGCACCTAGCTGTTACCCACCGCGTACCTCAGCTGCTCATCGCTGTTCTTTCTGATTATTTCTCAATTCTGGGAGGCAGTGCTTATCAGTTGCTCGTGCAGATGTCATTTTAGTTAGTGGCTCCATTGGTGGGGCACATCTAGCAGAGCCACCTCTGCAGCTCCCGGGGCCCCTCCATCTGCTGATAAGCTGTGCTGACACCAAGCTCTCAGAACTCCCCCTTACATATATCATTGGAAGCCCTGGTATAAATGCTGCCTTTTTCTTCTGGTCAAAAATTTCCAGTTACTTATGTTTAATGGACCTGAAAACAGGTAAGGGAGCGTCTCTGCTGACAGTCCCAGCAGAACCACGCCCACGTGCATTTGTGACAGGGACAAACAATCTTATTTCACATGGTACTTGCTTTAAATATTCTCCGGACCAAATAAATCGTCTAGTGAGCCCCGTGTTGTACCTGCGCCTGCTGCCTTGCTAGGTCTGTATCAGCAACTTCCAAGCCGTTAACACGGAAACAAGAAATAAAAGCAACCGAAGAACGAGAAGAGCTTCACAATTGGCTTTGCCGTCCCACAGGGACAAGGCATGTGCAGGTGTGTTGCAAAGAAGGTGACGTTTCCTCCCCTTTGCCATCCTCCTGCCTGGGCTCAGAAATAATAGTTACTATAACAATAACTCACACAGCCTCTGACTGCCTCTGCCAGACCTTTGGGGATCTGACAGTGTTTGCAGAGAGACTCGAGCCGTACCTGCGGGCTCGCCCTCCATTCAGCCCTGGAGGATAGGTGCTAGATAGAGCAGAAAGGGACGGATGAAAGGAGACTTGCAGGCTGCAAACACGGTTATCATTAAGCCTGCTGGGAGGGTTTTGTCTTGCACTTCAGCTTTACACTTCATGCTTTGTCAAAGGACACTGTTAACAAGCGTCTGCTCTGGCCATCCTGTTCTTTTCAATATACCTTTTAATTTAATACTATTCTATTTCTGTCTTCAGCAAGGGTTGTTGTCCAGTTACGTGCAAAGCAAGGGATAGGCAAATCTATGCCAAAAGGCTTTACTGAAGTATCAGAAAACATCCATCAACTCAATTTACGAAACTGAATTATGTGGGACCCCAGGAGTAAAAAATGACAAACACAGAGAGTTAAATTGATAGCAGACCAGGATAAAAGCTTTTAGTCAATGCAGGCTGTAAAATTAATCAGATGCGGTATACTCCCTAAAAATTAGAGCAGTTTCCTCATCTCTTGCACTCTACTCAATTTCAGATCTAAATAACATACAAAGTAGATTAAAATTAATCAATACAGCAGATCCCACAGTAAAGCAACTAATCAAGAAAGCAACACATGCATTTGCAACCAATTATTTATTACCATCACCACGTGCGGCCAGGATGTGAACGCATATGGCATCCCTGGCTTCTCTTGAACCGATGCCAGAGCTGATGGGTGTATTTGCTTTTTGTGTGAGGCAGTAAGAGAAACCGTCAACATCTAGGGCATTTGGAAATAGTTGCTTGAATCTTGCAAATATTACAAAGTGTGAAACAGGCCAAAATTGCATCTATAGCGTGGATGTGCGATGGTGTCTTTTTCTCTGTCTAGGACATGACATCTCTGACTTCCAGTATTCAGGTTTTCTCTGTAGGTGTATATGGACTGGACGAGACCTCCCAAGCTATGGAACGTGAGAGGAGAGTCCTCCAGATGCTGGGAACCAATAGCCCAGAGGTGATGGCAAAAATTTCCAGCTTATCCAAACATATAAACGCCATCTCCCCTTTATGTCCTTGCGTTAAATACTTGCCCAAACTTTTCCTGTTGATGTTCGTGAACCTGCCACTGCAGAATGAAAAAGAAGTACCAAAAGAGATGCCTTCCTCAGGAAGGCCAACAGGGAGCATGTGTGTTTCACAGAGATCCAAGTGCAGCCTGGGAACTCACATCTCGGACCATCGTCGACTTCAGACATATTCAGAAAACCTATGGGCTGAACATGAACTATTTAAAAACTGCTCTTTGAATTTCCATCATCAGCCACCCACCAACTGTTTTGCCAATACCTGTGTGTTACAACATGTACCTGTAGCAGACTGTGGTAGTTGGCTTCAGATCTCCAGAACAAAGTAGACTCCCTTTATTGAAATTTCCAGTGCTAGACAGCCAGCAAGTTCCTCTCCCCATGTCATGAAGCCCCGTTTTCTCGCACACAAGTTCTGCACCCGTTGCCAGTCAGCCCAGCTCTGCAAGATAACATACACCCACCAGATGGTCCTAGTACTTCTGCACCAGAACTGCTGATGTGCACAAGGGTCAGCAAAAATGCACCCTGCTTTTCCTCGGCTTAACACACTTCCAAATCACAGAAAAGTACAAAAGGCCATTGAACATCTCTGTTCAGAAGCACGAACAGTTGGCCTGTTATCAAGTGCAGATCTCTTGTGGCAGTGGCTTAAAATAACTTCAGCTCTCAAGAGGGGAAAAGAAAGCCGCTTCACCAGGCACTGTAAACCAATGCCATGTGGGTCCTAGGAAATCAAAGATACATTGCCACAAATCCCAATGCCAGGAGGGACAACGGGGACTTGGGCATTCACTGGGTGCTGTGCACGCATGTGGCGATGCAGTATGGTTCAGCACGGCAAACATAATGTCATGACACATGAGGTGCCACTGGTCATCAGCTTCTATTACCACACTGCTTCCCTCTGCCCTTCCTCTGAAGAGTTAATTCTGAATATATATGAATAGCACGCAGCTTTGATAGGGTGATTGTCTCCACTGCCAAAAGAGGTTCTCGAGGAGGAACCAGTCTCATGGATGCTCTTTTCTCCACATTCCCCAGACCAGGAGAGCCACCGTAACAGCCTCATTTCTCCCTTCCCCTCTCTGCCTTCAGTTGCAATAGCTCTGGCTGCCAGGGGCAGCCTGGGCTTGGCTGGCTGTTTGCAGCGGCAGGTGCGTGGGACGTGCTGCGAGGTGGACACATTGCAGCGCTGGCATTCTGGCTTGTCAGGGTCTCCCCTCACTCCTGTAACGCTAGATCGCTTCTCAATCACTTCTTAGCAGCTTGGGCTAGGAAGCCCATTACATTGGCTGTGTCAAGAATGGGATACGGCATCTCTGGCATCCCAGGCTGGGCAAGTCATGTTTTGCAACACACACTGACGTGCTTCTGTGTGGAAGGGATCTATTTCACATTAAGCAGCCGTCATACGGTATTTTTGATCACCACCTGTAAGCAAATCCAAGCAAAGCTCATTCCAAGGTCAGCTGGGTATTTCTGCAGACTTATCTCCAGCCTTGCAGGCTGCAGAGCGGGCCACCGCGCTGGCCATTTAAACCTCCGATAGATCAAACAGAGACAGAACTGATCCAGACTGGCAAGAAAGAGATTAGGATCAAACAGCCTCCTCCATCCCTGCAGCTCTGTACTGACAGGTGTCCAGGATGTCATTACAGTCGGCAGACGACTTCAGCTAATGAAGTCTTTGTCTTCACAACTTTTTTTTTTTTATTTTTTGCCAACACAGAGCAGTTAAACCATACTTAGACATATTTGAGCTTCGCTCTTAGTGAGGCTGTTTCAGTGTATTACTGCGTGCCTGCCCTGGGAAGTGAGGCAGGCAGGGGCTGTGGCAGCGGCTATCTGGGTAACCTGCCAGCCCGGAGAATTTGTTTATGACTGATTAAATAGCTGTGTCATCTGAGAACTTCAGCAAAAGCTATATTTCCCTTTTTATTAACTTCTTCCTCCTCCCACTGTCTGCTTGGGTTAGCCAAGAGCAGAAAGTAACTTATGTGCTTACAGTAACAGATTGGAAAGTTGAGAGGCACCTCATCCAGCAAGATCGCCTGACAGAACAGCAAATTAAATGCCTCACATAATAAATGTCTCAAATATATTAAAAAAGTTGTTGCTGCACAGATAGACATAGGATTTGGTGGTGTTTTTCTTGCACAATTATGCCTTTCAAAATCCTTTGCTTTGATTTTGATTCTCTCTCTCTCCTTTGTAGTACGTTTCCAAATGTTGGCATCCATTTTCCCATGTTTGTCACAAGCCAAGAGCGTTGGTGCAGGTATCTATTCAACTCCAAACCACATCCGAGGGTTTAGTGTTACACAGGGAGAGAACCAAGTCAACATCCCTGAAATGATCTCCCATATATTCCACCAAGGTGGGAATAAAGGTGCCTGTAGCAAACTTTGCAAAGCATTGGGCATCTTGGGATGGTGTTAACATCACTGTTTCTCGTTGAAGGGAGTGAAATTACACTTTTTACAAATTGGGAACACTTTATTTGATTGGCTTATGAAGAGCTGTTGAAAGCCCGTATGTACATAGACAAACAGGTCTCTCCCTCTATCATTAGTCTGTTTTACACACTAATCCAAATATCAATAAAACTATTTGTAATTCCTTTACATCTGTGTAATTATTAAAACCACAGACACTCCTGCCACACTAAGTATCTGATTCTGAAACTGAAACCAGGAGGCTCATCTCTGTGCCAACGTATGGCCACATCAGGTTGCTCCTGTAATCACATTTGGTTCCTTTTTTGAGCATCTTTAAAATGAAAAGGGGAACTGAGTTATTCTCTCAGCTGTTGCGGCAACCAGAAGAATAAAGCAAGCATCGCAGCTTATGCTGAAACCCCCGGGTGAAGAAAATAGTTTTGGGCCAGGAGTTTACAGCTGTGCATGTAAAGAACATGCAAAAGATGAAGACATCTTGCTGTGCATATGCAAGGCTATTTTGAAATAATTTGTACTTTAAAAATAATTTTATAACTAAGAATCCATGGGCAGAGTTTGCCTGCTCATTTACTGTGACTCTGTGCACCATCTGATAATTGCCTCTGCAAATGATTGTTTAGATATTTAGCTGTTTATTCTCACACACAATTTAATTGTGCAAGATGTGACTGCTAATGACGGGAGAGCAATCCCTTCTAAATATCTGGACCTCGGCTGATATCTACAATCTCTGCATGGCAGCAATTTTTCCCATCTTTCATTACCTTCAGATGAATCGTGACAGTCCCCCCTTCTCAACTACAGCTATGGCACCCTTTCAGCTGTCACCCTCGGTCTGCACCGACGGGGTATCTGGCGTTCCCTGCCCCTCGGACCTGAGCACGCCGCTTTCATCACCCATCTCTTCTAGCACAGGCAGGAAGAACCTGGAAATTCAGTGCTCTACAAGCCTCTGAGAGGTTTTCCTAGAACCAGCAAACATCTAACTACCCACCCTGGTAGAATTTATCATAAGTCTAAAAGAGAGGACAAGAGACAGCCTCAGAAACTTAACGGGCTATGGAGGGTTTAGGTGTTTGTGCAATACTGCTCTGCTGTCCATTGGAACAAAGCGCCGTGATGATTATTATAAAAGTGAGAATGAAGACGTGGACTAATCACCTTCCCTCATCTATAAAGGGTGTTGGTTGTTTTCAACGTTTTACTGTATGTATGGCTTGTGTAATACGGCCGACTGGAGCATGTGCTGAAAGACTGAATGAAGAAGGGAGCTGGTTGTGTTTGGCAGGGAAGATGCGCGTGATGTGTCTCGTTACTATGGCTTTGTAGGATCACAGAAGTTAACATCTATTAGATCATGTATCAGGCTTCCCCACACCCTCACACTACTTCTGCTAGTTCAGTTAGCTCCCTGGAGTCCGTTGCTAGTCCTTTATCAGTTGAACTTTAAGTATCCCAAGCAATGAAATAGCCATCTTCTTTTTCCCTCAGAGATTTCTGCGATCTCACACCTTGCAGAGCTGTGTCTGGCTCTCCTGCCTGACAACCTTTTCTTTGAAAGCCACGTAGCCATTTGCATGTGATCCACACTCACTAGATGGAGAGCAGCACTTTATTTTCTTTGCATCCGTTGTTATTCAGCTCTTGCTTGGCTCTGAGCCCCCCCAGGGCCGGTCACAGTAAAGCCATTACCTCTGTGCACGTGCACACCACATGCCTTCCCTGGGCAATTTCCACCGTAACTCAGCATCAGCTGCTTAGCTCAATGGCTGAAACAACAAATTAAAAAATAGGGTAGCAGGAAGCATTATTAGTCCCCAGGGAATTTGCTGCCTCCTAAAGCACTACTTCCTAAAGCTTTTAGAGCAGGTCTTGCTGCTGTTGCTTTCTTCTGCTCCTGCTGTTATAAGGAGCCCAATGTCTTCTGCGCTTTTCCCATCAATTACTTCTTGACCCCTGGATTCCTGTCCAACCAGCCACTGTCTCTCCTTGCCACTTGCTCTAGACAGAGTCTCTAAACCAGGCTTACACCCTACATTTGTGCTGTGCTTTTAGCAGTGCTGTTCAGGGGCGTCCTCAGGAAAAAACCTGTTATGAGAAGAAACACACTCTGGCTGAGTCTGCAGAGGCAGAAGGACTGTCACCTCTGGTGCTCTGAAGCAATAGGAGCAACAGCCAGACCCATACTGAGTTCAGTTTTATGCGTTTGAAGTAACATTTTTAAATTGTATAAGTTATTCAGGTGCCAGCACTGATGGTGTAGCATCAGTTGATTAACGTTAGTTCTTCACCCAATACACCCATGCCGCTTCCTGGTTCAAACTGGAAAAGGAGTGACTGCAAATGTACAAACATCCCCAAGGAATAAAAGTGTTGGTAGTCCCCTCTGGGACTAATTTTCTGTGGTAGGGGACTGAAAGTTTGGACTCGTTTTTTTGCAGCACAACATGCTGTGGATAAGCGAGCTACTGATCTCTTCCAGAAATGAGCTGCTTACGCAAAACAACTGAGAAGATAATACTTGTGCTGCTGCACATGTCCTTTCTATTTAGGGTTGGAAAGGAAAGTGATAACTGAGGACGATTAGCTTCTGTGCTTGGCACCACCTTGCCAGCGGGTTGTGAAGTCACGCTTTCAGTTGTTGAACTGGAAATAAGATTATGCAAGGACATGGATGGGAAATGAACAGTAACCCACCTCTATATTAATAACAGCAATTAATTAACACTTACATTCAGAAACGTTAATCAAAGAAGCCAGAATTACTGAACAGATGGGTAAACTGAGACAGAAAGTAGCAAACCTTACCCTCATTTAGGTTCTGGCCCTACGTGTCCTACAAGGTTGATGGCAACACTGAGAGTACTCCAGGCTGGACTGAATCTGCATCCACATCTAGCAACTTCTTCGTTAGGCAACACCACTAATTCAGTGTCTGGATCCCAGAGGGCCCATTGGGAAGGCATCTCCCCCACACATACACTGCCTCTGATGACTGCATTTCCACTTGGAGAGCAGAAAGAGGTGTAACATCGGCTGGAACAAGCTGAATGTGCTCAGCCACATTTCATTATGACCAGGACAGACTGGGGCACAACATCTCCATCCGAGTACACTGTGAGAGCACTCTGTTCCCCATGGTACTGGGATTAATGAGATGATAAAACACAGGCGCAAGGAGTAAGTTTGTCTTCATAAATCTAAAAGGGAGACATTGAAAAATTGCCAGATTTCTGAAAAATTAACTCCCTCTCTCATCATCTAATGAAAAAGGCCCTCTTTCTCTTAAAAGAAAAAAACACATTTTAAACTATTCTAAAATATGTTGAAAGCTATTTAAAGAAATTATTTTAAAAAGAACTGTTGACTTTACTGATGGTGCCCTGCTTATTTTTCCACATTGGTGCCTTTTTAAAGAGGCATTTAAACTGGCATTTATAGTCACCTCTCTGTTTATTTCACGAAAGTAAAGGCACAGCTCGGCTTCATTTTCACAGATCCAAGCCATTTCAAACATCAAAGGCACCTCACATATTGCTCCATCGCTGGGTGCATGCAAACAGACCTGCGCTGTGAAACTGGAGCAGGGCAGCAATATTTTTATGGATTTCAATGTTCCATCCACTTTATATCTTTTTTATATCATCTTAGTAAACACACAGAAGGTTAAAAGCTTTGACAAGGGTCAGTCCAAAGTAACATCGTCCCAGCTGGAAGGGCAGGTGCCACAGACTGCAGAGGGGGCAAAGGCAGAGTATTCAGGGCAGGAGAGCAGACCAAGCCCCGGTGAAAGGTGGCCACGCTTTTGAAGTTACCACGTCTGAGAGACTCCAGATTTCATTTTGCTTGCTTGCTTACAAAAACTCTTTATATCACACAGTCTTAAAGATATCTGGGTTGGAGTGCAGTAGCCCCTTGGGGCCCTGCGTTTACTAGTACCGGTTACTGACAGTTCGTCTGGTGACGATGGTGAGTTTGGAGGCGAGGAAGGGAGGGACGCAGCCACTTACATCACCCCTTTGTGGAGAGCAGAAAGTGTGGCTCTGACCCAACACTTTGCAACACGCCTGGGGATCCTGGAGCCAAGACATGACACCACGGAGAAGAGAGAAAAACACACGCCGGAGCAAGGAGCATGCTTGGGAGTGAAGACCACGCCAGAGACCTCAGCCCTGGAGTTAATTTTAAAGCATACAGCAGTGGCCTCTACCGGCTCTGATCAGGACATCAGTTTTGTTTCTTTTTGCTGTTTTTCTCCCTGCTCGGATGGGGCTGCCTGCAACAATGACCAGGCTTTGCAGGGCACAGGTCCCCATTTCCCAAGGGAAAAGCAAGAGCTGGAGAGGAAGAGGTGAGTTTGCAGGATGCATGACAGCACTCATCGGGACCCCTAAACTAACAGGGCTATTTTGGCACATCCAAAATGTGGCTAAGGAGGGGTTTGACAAAGCTTGGTCCAAGTTCCTGAATAGTTACCTGAAGTGAACCTGCGATGTGCTGCCTTTTGGGGCTGAGCAGCCGGGACCTTTGCTGTGCGGCTTTCCTAATGTCTGTGCCCAACCTGAGCTCTCCTCTGAGCCTTGCTGGTCAGCCCTACGCCGCAAGGCAGCACTACGGGTGCCAGCCCAGCTTCTTCCCTAATGCTCCCCCTGCCCGTCCTCGGTAGGGGGAGAGACTCGAGTGGAGTGGAGTACAAGGGCTGCCCTCCTTCCACCGGCACACCTCTGAGGGATGGGGCTTTCAGGAGTCGCCTTTTCCTCCGAAGGACCTCCCTGCCTCACCCCACGTTTCTGCTGGTGCTGCCTGCAGGCAGGAGTGACAGGCCTGCCTGGTGTCACAGAGTGGTGGGATGCGCAGGCAGCTGCTTTCACATGCACATCTTTAGTTTCAAGGTCCACTTCTGTCCAGAATTATTACTCTGAATCACGTGTCCTTTGGCCACTGAATTTCAGATGGCTTTAAAAGCTGCTATTACTGACCTATCTGTCCTCTTTCTGCGATCTCCACAGGAAACATCCCGCACTGCTCTGTGTTTCGAGGAGAGGCACGGGCAGGCGAGCACCATGGCCAGCATCACCCAGCCTGGGTGGGAGCAGCACCCAGAGCTCCCAGCTCCCCCTTTAGTGCCTTGGCTGCTCCTCCCCACCACCCACCATCACTGCTGTGACCCTCTCAAGAGCACAGACGGGGCACCTTCCAACAGCAGCTACTCCTTTAAGACCACGTTACTGTTGTATTTATGTATTTATGAGCAACAGCCCAGAGCAGCTGATAAACCCTAAGTGCCAGGGCTATAGGCAGAGATGCGGTCACATGTCGAAGGCTGCCTGCATCTGCTCCCCAGCTGCTCGCTCCCCCGGGCCATCCGAGAGGATATTGGGTAAGGCGGCTAAAGGCTTGTGGGAGAGCTGCAGCAAGCTTTCCCCCATATTAAGCAGCCTTTAATTTGGCCCTGGCTGGGAGGAAGTGACAAGGACAATGCAGAGATCAGACACTCAAAATTTTTGTGCTCAGTGTGAATATTTTACATGCTTGTCAAGCTGTGCAGTAAACGATGAAGGGCTGTAGCCAGCTGTAATTTAACACAGTGGGATCAATCCAATATGAAGAGCAACAGACTGTATCTTTCCTCCATATGGACATATAAACAAATGTTTTATTGATTTAAACATTTCTCATCATTTATGGGAACAATTTATCACCATGGTCTTTTAAAGCATCCCATTTTGTACTTTAAAGCTGTACATCGGTTCAAGGATCATACAAGCTTTTTCAACTTAAAATGATTAAAAATTGCAGCAAAACAGGGGATGGCCCCACTCTGAGGACATCTGCATAATTATTGTTCTTAATTACTTGCTTTGCACTGAAATTGCTTTTAGCACTTGATAGGACAAAAAAAATTGAAGCAGCTCCAGATCTAAATATGTTGCAGTTGAAACAGGAGAGCCAGAGCAGGTAATGCGTACGGGTCTGGAGGCTGTGAGGACTGGGGACATCTGTCCATCCCTCTGACTGCTTTGTAGGACTCCAACACAAGGCTTCTTACAGCAAGCATTGCAAAATGGAAGATGCTCTTCTACGTGCAGATCTCCCACCTCCTTCTTCTAGAGCACTGATGTATCAATACCATCCACACAGTCAAACCTTGGGACAGAGGCAGGGTTATATACTGAGCTTAATTCTCTTTCTAGGGAGTCTCAGTCTTCACATTTTGAATTTCAATGTTTGCTCTTGACACAAAAAGTGCTTTACCTTAGCTACTGAACCCAGATGTTCTCCCTTTGCTGTTCTTTCTGCCAGGATAAAGCAATGAAAACCCAGTCTACTTGGAAGTTTATTTTCCTCCTGCAGTATCTTCTCAGCTGAGACTTTTTTTTAGCTCTTTAAGGGTCTCCTTCAGCTGCTAACAGGTTCTGCTTTCCAAAAAGTTCAAAACCCTTTTTCCCCCCAAAAAATTGGCTTAAAAATTACCAGATTTGAAGTAGATACACTGGTTTAGTGTCTTTGTAGGTTTGAACCTGTCCCACTCACAAGTTTTTCTTCTTAACAGTGAGGGATAGAAACGTCTATTAAAATAAAAAGCTGAGATGTCTGCTTAATCCCATGACTCCAGGAGCTGGGACTTTAAGAAAGGAAAGCAAACGCTGTGAGGCTTGTGATAACATTGCAGGAGTTGGCAACAGCACTGGTGCTTAACCGTGGGTGTTGCTGTGAATACTGGCTGCCATTAGGCGTTAGGCATTCACATCTCGGCAGGGGATGGAAAATCCGGCAAAGCTCTTTTTCTTTTCTGCCTCTGTCTGTTGTTGCAGGAACAAAAGTGTAAATCACAAGTCCTTGGCATCGGGTGGGATTCTGCACTTCGCTGGGTCCTGGTGCTAAATTACATTCCCTCGGATCGTTTGCTCCCTTGTTCATCAGCCAGCAAGAAACATGAGGCTGCGAAGGGTGTCTACACGTAGGAGTGTGTGTCTGTACGTGACTGTGTGTTTGTCTTTCGTCCCACACCCAACATGGTCACGGCCAAAACATATTAGAGAAGTGTTTAAAAATGGTATTGTAGCTTAGATCACTCTACCTCTGCTACAATAACAGCAACGTGGGGGGATGCAGTAACGACCAGACTGTCCAACCAAGAGTTAAAACATGATGCTGTGCAGTGCTGAAAATTGGAGATAGGCAAGTCTGACCAGACCCGGGACTCTCGTTGCTTTGTACCTGTGCTGAACCACATCTGGCCACAACACAGTTGTCCAAAGAGTAACTGCAATGTCTAATTGGTCTCTGGTCCAATCTTTAAAAAAGTACACAATCTTAAAAAAATCACACTGTGAAGGGCCTTAAGATTTCCCCTGCTACAGCCTGCTGCCCCCAGACAGGACCAGGTCCCCTTGCCAAGCCCTGGCAACATCCGTGTGACATTTCTGTGGGCAAGCATCCCCACTGCCGGGGCAGGCAACCCCAGAGCTGCGGCTCAGCCCTGTCTGTGCGGTGATCAAGCTACTACTCTGACCCAGCCCAACTTTAATCCTGTTATTCACCAAGCCCATTTTGCCACAGTCACGTTTGAGCTGCTCTTTGGTACCCATTAACATATCTGCATCAGCCAGAGAAGATGAAGTCTAAAAGATGCTCCAAGTGTTCTGCAAGAGCTAACCCCAACTTGGAAGTCACAGGGGGTCCCTGTGCCCAAACTAGCTCCGTGCAAGGTTTTGAAATAGCCAAATTTCTAAGTCAAATGCTGCTAAAGACCTGCAGGCTGAGGAAGGAGCTGAGCACATCTTCCCACTGCACGCCAGCCCTGCAGCCAGAGCTGTGCTGCTTTACCTTCTCAAGACCGGCCCCAAGCAGAGCAGCACAGGCAGGGTGAGTGGGTGTGCAGAAGCGATGCTGGCCTAGAGAGTGCAGCCCCAGCTGCAGACGCTGGCCGAGATGAGCCAGATAATGCTGTGATTACCCAGCCATTGACGGCCGTTGTTATTATTTTGCTGTTTCTTTAGCGCTGAGCGGCTGAGCTCACAGCCCAGCTGTGCCAGGCACAGCACGTACCGTGGAGGAGAAGAGGCGTTGCCTGCGCGGGAGCACACCAGTCACGGCAGAGAGCAGAGTGGGGGCTTTCCCTGGGGCAGGAGAGGGGCAGGCACAGGGATATCTGGGTGAGCAGTGAGGACACCCCTGCACCCACATCCCTTCTCCCCCAGAAAAGGGCAATTT
This sequence comes from Fregata magnificens, assembly GCA_013389945.1. Classification (NCBI taxonomy): domain Eukaryota; kingdom Metazoa; phylum Chordata; class Aves; order Suliformes; family Fregatidae; genus Fregata; species Fregata magnificens. The sequence continues at coordinate 520,285 of WAAD01018897.1, forward strand.
TCAAACAGGAAAGACTTGCCTAGTGCCATCTGAGCAGAGTTAGGGACGAATCCCACATGTTTGACATCTCTGGTTGTCCCTGTACCCCTTCGGACATCAGTGGTAGCAAGTTTCGGCATTTTTGGAGTTTAGGTAGCGCAGACACAGCCTGACGGGAGCTCATTCCAAAGTGACATCATTTAACAGCAATTCCTAAGAAATAGGTCCCAACTAGCAGCGAGGAGTTGTGCCTGCAGGCAAACAGATGCTGGTTCAAGGCTGTTATCAGGTAAAGCGTGTGGGTGAAAAACCTTCTCCGCAGCTTGTCTGTTGCCATGAGAAGAAGCAAACAAAGCAGGGACAAGGCTGGACTCCAAACAAATGAGGCTGCCGACTGGCTGGCACCGCATCCCTGCTAGAGGCTGTGATGAGGTGCTTCCTTCTGGTGAGGGCTGGGGCTATGCAGCATTGAAACGTCTCAGCTCTTGTCAGGCAGCCGCTTCAGCGAGAGCAAGCATCTGCAGATCCAGGGACCTAGCAGTCCCGGGAAGGTATCTGGTGCTTAGATGCTTACAGAGGGAAAGAAAGGTGAAAAGATGCTGAGTTTACATTTGCTTCCTTTCTCTCTTCTCTCCCACTATACACATGCAGCAGCAGCAGGGCCCCTGGGCACTGCCCACGGTGGGAAGCATCAGCCATCTCTTCTTGTGTCCCGTGTTCCAGTCTGCGGGACGATTTCCACCTCTCTGATCATTCATCCACTGAACTGCTGCTGGAGTGATCACGCCGAAGACTGCAGGTCACCCTGGAGGCGTGCGAGTCTCCAAGCAAGCAGATGGATCCTGCTCAGCCAACCGAGGCTCTGTGCTTGTGTCTTGGCCTGAGAGGTTGTTAAAAGGCACCAGAGACCTATTTGTGACCTGGTGTGTTGGTCCAACCAAAGGTCATGTTTTCACAAGGGCATTTTGGAGTCAGAGTTCCATTTTTTTTTTAAAAAACAAAAAAGAAAGCAATGAAAACATATTCAACATTTGCTCAGAGTTGGCTTTTCCAGCTCCACCTTCAGGCAGCCAAGACATGGGAAGAAAAAGAACCCAGGAAGATGTTTTACATGTGGATACAACATACTGCAAGGATTGCCAGCAAACTACAAGGCAGTGATTTCAAGCAGCGGGAGTGGAGACCCCCTCCTTTGCCTCCCTTCTCCTCTTTGCATAAGGAAGTGCTGTGCCTACAGAGAAACATCGTAGTTGATTGTTTGCAGCGCTGGGAAATTGTGTGCATTGGAAATAAAACTTCTAGACAGCAAGTACACATCTGGGCAGATGCACACATATGGTAGAGGGAGATGATTAAGGGAGTGGGGGTAAAGGGGGTGGGTTTGGCGCATGATCTGCTTCCCAGCCTGTCAGAGAGATTGGGCAGAAATGAGGCTGCAAGCAAATGCTGGAAAGAAGGCCAGGAATTGAATCTGCAGCACCCTGGCAATCCCACCGCACTCATTTTCCTCATTCAGTCTCCAAAACCTTAGGTAAATCGGTCTGCTTACGTGTCTGGCAGGACAGGGAAGGCTCTGCTGGTGTCAGGAGCTCAGATCTCTTCCTGGCTCACTTGCATGTGTCCACATGAAAAGTGTGTTGCTTTGAATGTCTTTTGGATCTGTAATGAGGAAAACTCCCTTCATGGAAGGAAGGACTAGATGAGCTTACCTGCATGAGAAGACTGGAAGCCCTGTTTCACCAGGAGATGAGGAATCTGCAGAGTGGGCAGTGTAGTACCATCATCAGGGAGGTTGTCAGGGACCCTGGTGCCTCCGGATGAAATGTATTTATGTCACACGTGCCAGGTCATGCCATGGACAGCTTCAAGCTGAGTACACTGGATTTATGCTGTGCTGTAGCTTCTGGGAGAGCATGCTCCTGGTTCATACACAGGAGGAAGGAAAGGAAAGGTGTGAGCTGGAGATCAGATAAGGGCCCACCAAAAGAAGATCAAGGTCTCTGATTCCTGGGGAGATCTTGTGTCTCACCTACTTATAGACAGTACTGAGTCCTTCTTGTTCAGCTGGTACTCAGGAGGCTATCAGCTACTGCGTTTAGGTTTCTGCATATTGCTTAACAGTTCAAGCTCTGTGTTTTCCACTAAGCATGTATACTTGGTTGTTGTTCTACAGTGGTGCTGCACAGCTGTGTTTAGAGAAGCCATCTACATGATTTGGAGCATCTACCAGCTACCTGGTCTCCCTGAGTGCTCTCCCAGTGACACCTGACAGTGGACTGTCCTCAGAGCTTGGGCCAGGAGCAGCAAACCAATGGATGCCCCAGAAGCTCAGGGCAGGACTGGGCCCTATCTCTAATGTCACTTCAGATTATGCGATATGAAAAACATGGTCTGGAAATCACATGAGAGCCAGCTTTCTCATGGGGTATCCAACCAGTCCTGCTTCCAGCTGGACAGGACAAAAGCATCTTTATTACCATGGAGCAAGCCTGTGTGCCCATCCCTACTGAGAAGATCAAACCCTGTGTGTCTTGGCAGTGGTGTTTGTGGTCACATGCTGACCTGTCGCACTGTCTGATGAGAGCTTCTGACACTGTGGTTTTACACGTAGCTAGAGAGGATATAAGCATGAGCCATGTAACTCCCAAACCGTGTGTTTTCTTCATTAGCTTCAATAAAGAGCCATCACACACTTTGCAAAACCAGAAGCTTGTGGGTTTCCTTTTCGTCTTACCCTGGGGGCTAGGTGAAATGAGGAATCTATCTAATCCCTGCTAATGAAATTCCTGTTGCAAGGCACACATGCGCGTGCAGCTGGCATCCAGCTGGATCCCGAGGGGAGGGGGAACACTGTTTGGGGAAGGGTCAGCTAATCATGGGGCTTTGGAGAGCAGTGAATGCAGTGTTGCATCTGAGCGGCTCCCTGAAGGACTTCCAGGTAACAGGAACAGCATTCATGAATATGGATGGCTCCTCATTATGTTTGTCTGTATGAAACGGTAATATTATATAACATTAATATTATACTAAAGTCAGGCTGAAAGTAGGAAAGCAAATCCCCTCCCTTTTCTTCTTAAAAGTAGCTCATGTGCTGGCCCAGGATTGCAGCCCAACACTTGCGGTCCCACCTGCACCACCAAGTCTGGTCCAAACAGAAACATGGCATTCAAAATATGAGCAGATCCAGGGCAGGGGCTGACCTTCACAGCACAGCCCCACCTGCACCTCCCCGGAGCTCAGCTGGAAGCCTTCGTGAAGGAAAACACAGCTCCTCAGGGCTGAGCCCAGGGGACCGTGACACCTGAGTGCTAGGACAGAGCTATTGAAATAACTATAAAATAAAAATAAAATATAACTATATAATATATATAAAATACAAATATATAATCTGCTGCCTTAATAATGTAATGCTTCCATCGCATCAGCTAGCGGCTATCTCACTTTTTTATGCTGAGTGATCCATAGATTTTGTGGCTTTACTTACTTTTTTTTTCTTTTTACCTTTTTGCCGGTGGACAGAAGTTATTAGGAGGCTGATGAATTCCCCGAGGCTTGTGCCGTGTCCCGGAGGCCCTGGCCCTGCAGCAGCATCTCCTCCATCCATCCCCAGCTCTCTTGCTGCCACCTGCTGAAGCCGGGTCCCCACTGCAGCCGCCCGGGGCGGGCAGCCGGCTGCTCGCAGGGGCTGGCTCCTCTCTCCATGCCTGTGGTTCCATATCCATGCTTTTCTCTGCTTTCCTCCACTTCTACTTTTTCCCCTTTTTCTCCGTTTTTACACCTAATCTCTGCCCAAGTGCAAACACAACCAGTTCACGTCAAGCCTCAATGGTGGTAGATAATTTCACAAAGTTATAAGCCAATGGTTCAAATACCTGAAACATTTCTAGGATCGTCAGCAATTTTTCTTCATGCAATTTCCAGTTGCATCCTATGAAAACATCTCCCTGTCCCTTTCCCCCTCCAGCTGCATTACTGGAAAGCAGCCTGGCTGCGGTGCTTTCTGCCCAGCGAGGTTTCTGTCCGTCGGGATGCCCAGGGTGCAGATGAAGCCCAGTGCACATTAAACTCATTAAAGTCCCTTCTGATATAGCGTAGAGCAGCCTTGTGTATAGGATGTGAGGCAAAGACATCAGTAAACAGCTAAGGTGATTTTCGTGTGAAAATCCCAAAGTTCCTTTTTTTTTTTTTCTCCCTTTTATTGAAGGAGGGGGAAGCCCCTCTGCTTCCCTGAAGGAAATTCCCCAGAAAGCATAGCTTCAGGAAAAAAGGCTCTTCCAGACAAATAAGAAGAAAATGAAACCTGAACTCCACCTTCCTCTGTCTCTTTGCATCTGGAATTACGGGTTCATATTTAATTTCTCTGTAATGTAATATAGCACATCTTCTTACACCCTTAGATGCCCAGATCTAACAGAGCGCTCCTGAAAATTACTCAGATGAAATGAGTGCTGTACACCAGGGCTTAGACAATTTGCTATAGTTACAGAGTAATCATGGAAATATGGAAGGGCTCTGCAAGTGTAGCATTTATGGGCAATTTAAATTGAAAAACAGCCATAGCTCTGATATCTGGAAAGCTACTGACAATGCTGATATCTGTTCTGTACGGGGGAGCAGGATGAAACCATCTATAACTATCAGCTGTATCACGATGGGTATAGAGGAAGGGCAGATTTAAGATTAAGATTTATTTAATATAACATATAGAATAAATATGTTTATGTGTACGTATACACATAAAAGAGAAGAGGAAATGCTAATGGTGTAGGATTCACTTTCTTAATGTAGTTAGTTGCCTAACTCATATAGGAAATCTGGATAAAAGATGTGAGATAGAAGTGACTATGCTATGAATTATAAGATGCCTGCTCCTCAGGGCCTGCTCTTTCTCTGAGATTTCTATGTCGTACTGTTACAGGAATAATCATGAATTTACAGGGGGTGTATGCTGGTATTAGTCTGTTAGATTTTCTCCTTCATTTCTCATAAAATTGATACCTATGTACATGTACAGGATGAGAGTAAGCAGGCAGTAATGTTAAAGAAATCATGTGGTGAAAAAAGGCACAGAATGCCATTGCAGTAATTTCTTGCATATATTATGCGCTATCCATAAATGTGCAGTCTCTTGACAGTTGGACTGCTACATATAAAACCAATGTCTTTTCTACTTTCCAGTTTCCACTCAGAGAAATCCCACAAATAATGCTTATTCAATTCCCAGCAGCTTCTGATCTCCTGACTCAGCCCTCTCTGAATAACAGTCAGGCATGTACATAACAAAGGATGTTAAATATTAATGACGAGGATTTTGCTGCTGATTGTGCTATTAACATGTAGGGAACCATTCATCCTTTCCACATAATAAACTCTGCCTAACGCATTAGAGCTCTGCAAAGTCAGAGTTAACCTGGCAATACATTCCTCCATTTCGAAAGATAAAAAAAAGGGCAAGAAAGAGATGTGTGAACCGCTCTTTAATGGTTCACTGCACTTGTACTTGGGATTTTAAACGTAGACTAACGGGACCATTAGAAAAAGAGAAAAAAAAAGGAAAAAAAAAGAGTAAAAAAGGTAATGTTTAAGGCGATCCTGGAGGATGCAGCTGTTAGGCGGTGCACTGCCCTTACCAGAGCCTTGCATGAGACAGTGGCAGCACTACACTGGAGTGGGTCCAACATTGCCAGCACAGGTCCTACTGCACTCATTAGCTTGACCTTTGCACCAAGACCTGCCAATGTACCTGTGTTTTTCTGCTCAGGCCTGTCTTATGGAATGGTTTCTGCCAGATTAGAGAAATTTAAGCACCCTCATCCCTTTCCATTCAACCATTTACAGGCAGTGATGCTGCTGATGGACGTCATTTGACACTGCATCTCCCTGGCCTGTCACGGCACGCATCAGTGGCACCTTTTAAGAGCAGTGGCTCTTTGGAAAACCGAAGCTTGTATGCCACAAATAGTTTTCAGCTAAGTGCTTACTATTACGCTCATTTTCTATTTTTCTAGTGTGGTACAGCCTCTCCAGCTCACGTTTCCAGCTCAGGTAAATTGATATTGCCTCAGTGGCTGCACTTTTGCCCTGAAATCTCAGTGTCAGTGGTGTTGTGCGGGTTTTAGATAGTTCAGGAGCCCCTTTGGTTTGGAGGGCACAAATGCAGATCGCGTTTTACAGCCCGTACTCTCGTGAATTGCCTCTGAGGAGGCGACAGGGCTGACGTTCGGGAGCGCGGGTTTGCTGGGATTCCCCGGTGCTCCACGAGCTGCTGACTGTGCAGCCGTTTGGGTTGCTGCGATAATCATGAGCTTGTGTCAAGCAGAAAGTGACAGGCTAATTTAAGGAAAAAAAGTATTATTATGCTTTGTGAAAACAGAGCCTTAGTCAGACAAGCTCAGAATTTTAGTGGAGAATATAAAATGCATGGAGATTTTTTTCCCCCATTTCTCCCAATTTCAGCCATTCATCTATCCTTTTAACATTTCCAGGCAGCAGGTTAGTAATGTGGGTGTCAAGTCTCATGCTGCAGGTGTTACAGCATCCAGTAAGGGTCTTTTTCTGCGCCTGACCAGCACTGAACAACATGCCTCATCCAGTCGGTATACGTATGTATGTATATATACACATACCCCATTTGAACTATGGGCATGGAAGGCTTTCACAGATCCAAAGCCTGATGTCAGCATGATTTCACCCTGCAGTGTATTTGATGTAAAACCCTTTTTGCCCACGTTTAAGCTGGCCATTTTCCCGAACCAGGCAGCAGCTCTGTCCCTTTCCGGTGGGAGGCAATGCGGCACGGCTCGGCTCTCTCCCTTTGCTGGTTTCTGTGTCCTCCTAATTTGTTTGTGGGTCTTGGCAAGGTAATCCTTTTGCAGCAAGACATGCAGCGCGGAGGACTGACAGCTATTTTATTGATATCCAGATTTCCTCCATATACGTTTTACCTACGTCTGCCAGCAAGCAGGCAGCAATATCAATAATTAGACTTAACGCTTATATAGCTTTTTACATTGTATTCATTATCTGTATTACTAATACCATTTATCAGATATAATGGCAGATGCAATCAAACATTGCCTGGGACTCTCCCTTCTGTAAGGCCAGATTCTGGCTTTCGTAAGCAAAGTTTCATTAGCAGAAGTGGTAGAGGGAGGGGGAGAGCTGTTTCTGGATGGACGACTGTCACCAGCGGAGAGCAGCAGCCACCAGCCTGCTGCCACTACACACCTCAGAGAGGTGGCAATTTCCAGCTCCTGCTGCCACCACCCTGCAGCCCCCAGCCTCAAGCCCTGTTGGCTCAAGGATTTGGCGTGACATCCCTCAGACTCGTTTAACCCCTGCTAGACTTTAAGGCTGGCTTCTCCTGGCTCCTGTTCAGATGGGGACACAGCCGGGGCCAGGGTGCGGGAGTGTGTGCTGCCATAGCTCAGCACTCTTTTGGGGGGCCCTTGTCTCTACTCTGCTGGAGCTCCTCGTGCAGACCATGTGAGATGGCTCAGGGCAGGAGAGAGGGACACGTGAGTGTGCATGTGAGTGTGCGTGTGTGGATGGGACCCTGAAAACCAAGCCAAAAAGCCCTGCCCTGAACATCTGCTGGTCTCTCAACACCCTGCGATACTGAGTGCCTCTCACAGCAAGCGCCCTGGCATGTAAGTGACGGCTCCAGCAGAGCCATGAAATATGCATTGTTTCTGTGTTTTTGGAGTCATACTTTTCCTTTAATTATCCTCCTTTCACTTGACAGCCCACAAGCCATCCGAGAGGCTGCTCCATCAGCACTTAACTTCTTGCTTTGCTTCAGTTTCCCTTGTACGCCTTCCCAACAGCATCTGAGCACTGCTGAAGAGGGGTACCCCAGTTTGCTCAGCTCTGCAACACAGTGCAAGGGTCCCCGGTGTCTTGTTCATGGAAGGGGTCAGAAGACAAACCCCTGATGCTGTAGGTGGGATAAAAGAGAACGGCTTGATTATGGCTGTGGGGCTCTGCTCCATTCACACGGCTGGGCCAGATCTCCCATCCCACCCCCTTCCCAGGAGGTCTGGGGCTGCTCAGTGAGCTATAGGGCCAGACTGAGCCCCCTTTACCTGTGTAACCATGCTGACACCTGTACCTACATGACCAAACCTTACACAGACACCTACTTCCATATGATAGAACAGCTTATATCATTTTGTCCATCTCCACGCCAGGTCCTTATTTGTTGCAGCTCAGCTTTGTTTTCCATTTACTTCTTGCAGCGCTGAAACAGTTGGATTGCTGTGGATTTCATCAATGTGCTCTTTTAAATAGAAAGATGTTAGGCCTCTCCATCCTGCTGCCTTCGATGTCAGGCAGCCATGAGGGTCAGGTTCCCCACTGGCACCATATGGCGCTATGGAAGATGTTTCTTCTCTGTCTGAGATACCTGGATACGGCTAGCAGTGATTAACAGAGAGATTCACAGTTGTGCCTAGGGTACGGAGGTATCAGAAACACTGATAATCACAGTGCAATGGTAAAGAACGTCTCCCAGATTTATTGCTTCCCTCCCTGTTGATCCTGCAATGAGATTTAATACAAGTTTACCCAAGCTAGATCTATCCTGCATAGGAAACAGCAAGCAAAGTAGATGCAGGGGCTTTGCTGGGAGTTGAGAAAAGCCCAGCAGGGCCAGTCTGCCACATCTTCCCTCGCTTGCGATCCCGCCTGCAAGTGGAAGGTGACATGGGGCAGAGCAACCGCCTTCTGAGGGCAGCTGTGATGATAGACCTTGGAGAGCATCTCCGGGACTGCCCCAAAGCCCGCTCTGGGGAAACGCAGTTATGAACGGTGCTGCACTTTCTGAGCGTGACCCATGGAAGGTGCAGTGGATCTGACACACGCAAACAGAGTTACTGTGATTTGAAGAATTTGAAGTATTAATGAGCTGGAGCACTCAGAGCAACAGTGACAGGCAAGCAAAGTAGCACTCAGTGACACTGTGACAGACTGGCTTGCTTTTTAGTTTTGCCAAGGCCTTGATACTTGGCCTATAGCGTACAGGATTGCTCATAATAATTTGACTTCTGAAGTGCTCCCGCATCAAAGCAATCAGTGCACTGTGCCAAACACAAAATGCAATTAAACTAATGTATTGCACTAGGGAGAATAAAGCTGAACTTCAGATTTGAGTTCCAATTTTTAAATGAACAGGCGTGAAAAACCCTAAATTAATCACCTCCTGCATTTTGCATATGGAAGTGGTGCCACCAGTACAGTCACAGGAACCGTACCAGCAAATACTCAGATGAAGAGAGAATTTTCAGGCCCAATTTGTAATGCTGTCAACAATGACATACACACGTGAGCTGGAGATTCATATCAGGTGAGCTGAGGGGGGGTAGCGGGCTGTAAAATACAGGACAGGGAAGAAAGGTGGAATGTGTCTGGAGGGGCCCTGGAAACAGCCAAAGGAGTGGTAACTCCTAGTGCTTATACAGCCTGCAGAGGCCAGTAGCACCAGCACTGTCTTGCAGGTGGGGAAACTGAGGCACTGAGGTGGAAGGTAGCTTTCTAGATGTCACCTGCTGATAGAGCCAGGATGAGTGGCTGGACTTTCAGTTCCACTTCTTTGCTCTATCCCTTTGGCAAGTACAAGGGATTCATGCTGCCCTGTAAATCCATCCCTGTTTCCTTTCTGAGAAGCCTGTAGCTCCATGCTCCTCTTCAGTGTTAGGTTACCAGAAGCAGCAATGGAAATCTGCCAGTGAAAATCTTTAATACTCCCATTACCTGGACTAATTTGGGCATCTCTGCATGGAGAGATGTTGCAGGGTGTGGACATCCCCGCCATGTGCACTGGCAACGCTTTTTTCATAGTTAGGAGCTGCATTCTTCATTCCTCAGTAAGACAGCTCCTCATGTTACCTGGTTATCTCTTTTAATAATACAAAATTATCATGGATGGATTTCCAAGGCAGACTACGTTCCACACTGTTGTGTCCACATGGTCTCTTGCAAGCACAAAATTTTATGGACAGTAGAATTTTTCCCACTGCTGCTCTTCTGGCAGTGGAATCCCAAATTATAAACACAAGAGTGTTTTAAACAGAACAGGTTTATCCCACAGTGGGATTATCCCTGAAACTTGGCACCTTCCCCAGCCTTGCCCTCTAGCCATCCCAGGGAGAGGGGTCTTGAATGTAGCAATGATCTAATATATAAAGAAGTGGAGAGATGAAGGATGCCAGCATAACACCCAGTCATGCTGGGATTCCCTTCTACTTACAGCTAGAAACAAGCCTGGTCATACAGCAATTAAAAAAAAAAAAAAAATCCCCCATGTAATGAAGAACTCTGCTAGAGAGCTGCAACGTTTAGGCACTGGGTTGGATTTTATTACCATGATGAAATTACACAAGCTTCGCCTCTCTCCCTCTTTGCCTGCTGTGCAGCTTCTCACTCTCTCCCCTTTTCTTTGGCTGCCTCCGCACACTCCCTCCCCGCTCGCTTTGCAGCCGGGGTGGGGGAAGCAGGGATGCAGGTAGGACAGGCAGCCCTGGGCTCCCTCCCAGCCCTGGGCTCCCTCGGCTGGGATCCCCTGGGCTGCATCATTGGCATGCAGCGCCCGGCAGGACTGCATCACTGCTAGAGGAGATGCCAGTGCAGACCCTCACTGCGCTGCACGCCGCTCTGCGCCGCGCAGGCAGCAGCACCGCTGACAACTTGGGGTGCTCAAGGTAAGAACGAGTCGTTCCCTCTGCTTCACTGAAAAGGGGTGAGAGGCAGCTGCCGGAAAGCTGGCAGCCCATGGGGTCTTGGTGCCGAACACTGGGCAGCTGGGGAGGCAGCTCAAGGGGCAGGGAAAAGCTCTCTGCAAAAATCTAAAACAAAAGATGCCACTGAAAAAGAGGATGCTCAAGGGTGTGGAGTTGGTGTCTGAGTTGGGATGAATCAGTGGGAACTGTCAGGGACTCCGTTAGCTTAATGAGGTTGGAGGGGTCAGAGCAGTCAGGAGCGAAGCAGCAATTTAAACTAGCCCCGTTGTGCTGCCTGGCTGCCCTTGCTCTCTGCAGGGAGCAGAGGAGCTGCTGTGCTTTAGAGTTTTAACTCGGGCTGAAGCCATTTTTAAAGGAGTGCTCCCGGTGCGTGTCCAGGTCGCGGTGGGCTGGGGGGGAGAAGAAGAAGGTGTTTGCATGGGGGAAGGGGCTGTCATGTCCCCATGGGAGCTGTGTGTGACTGTGTGGGTGGTGGCACCCCCGGGCTGTGTGTGGGTGTGCCGGTACCGTGCCCACACCAGCCCCGTTTACCCCGCTGGTTACCGCACTGCCAGCACCCATTTTAATTGTCCTCCCCTCATTATCCTCCCCAGTCTCCCGGAGAGCTTAAATGCAGCTAAAGCTGAAAACTGCAGTAAGTCACCCCTGCTAGGAAGGATTAAATGAAGCCACAGAAAGAAAGTGATGATTTTGGGAGCTGGCAAGGCTGGCTGGCTGAACGGTGGCTGTTGTGGGATGCAGGTTCTCTGGCGAGAAGTTCCTGTACATGTGTGCATACCTATAGCCCATCCTCTAACACATCCAGACATACATCTCTGCAGGGACTATTTTTCTTGTAGAGGTCAAGTGTCGTTCAAGGGAAATTTTCATTACACGTGTCAAACTGCAGTAATATGATCCGTAACACCAAGATCCCATTAAAAAAAATGGGTAGGAACTGGCTCCACAAGGACATTACTTCTCAGGGATGACATTGTCTCAGGAAAGAAAGAAAAAGAATAACAACCTGATGATTATAACGTGTAGGTGAGGAGCTGTGCGGTGCTCTGTGTGGGCTGAGGGGAACCCTCCCTGTGTTTGGGTTGGGCACTTGTAAGCACAGACTAGAGCTTAAAGGGGTCTCCTGCCATGGGGAGTCATGGCAGAAATTTCAGGTGGGATAAGAGTAAGTCATGTGTCTGACATGGGATGAAAATTGCTGTTTCGTGACTCCTCTGGATCCCTAGTGTTATCATTTGGGGGAAGAGAGAGGAAAAAGGTTAATTCTCTGGGTTCCTTAGCCAGGTATCAAATATACAGTAACGCTGTGCTGATCATCCCAGAGTGAAAGCAGTGAGCCGGATGTCTGCTGCTCATTTGGAAATACATGTTAGTGCCTCTGCCCTAAATGACATGTGGCCTTAACACTTCATGCAGTGGGATGCCCATGGTCAGACTGCCCTGTCCTACAGGACAACCTGGAGGAACAGTGGGAGCAGAGGCAGCATCCAGGGCTGCTTCTGATTCTTCTACCCATTGGAAAAGCCCTCTTCCACTCTCCAGCAGAAAGAGGAGGGGAACATCTCCCCCCCCTGCAAGAGAGCTGCCACAGGCAGCAGTCACCTACATGGGGCCCTGGGTCTCAAGAGCTCCATGAGGTCCTAGTTAGCGCCTGATGTCTCCCCTCTTCGGGGCCCTGCTGGGAAAGGCATGTCCACCAGTGTTAGGTGAACTCAGCTGGAGATCAGATCTGCAATGACACCTTTGGTTTTCCTGACACAGTTTTGCAAACGCATAATGTGAGTGCTGGGGGAACTCTACCGGAGCATCAAAGCCAGACCCAGAAGGCAGCCGACAGGAGAATGCCTTGCTGTTCAGCTTGCTCAGTTATGAGAGGTCTGTCCCACGAAGTAGCTATGCTATTTGCACCCATTTATGTTCTGGAACATCTTTGAATGAAAGTCACTGGCACCTGACAACTATTGATTGAGGGAGCTGAGTTGGAGGTGGCAGCCCAGCTTTCATGCCTCCGTGCCAGGCTCTGATGCAGGTCCCCAACCTGCAAGTGCACAGCTGGGTGCTCCCCAAAAGGCAGCCTTCTGCATGCAGACGATCTCTGCAAATCTGACTGCTTGTCTGCAGGTAGGGTGTGGGCACCAGCTTTTGGAAGTGCAATTCAAAGGGAATGTGAAAAATCCCATGATGAGAGTAAAAGCACATGACCTGCTATTTGGTACAGGGAGTGTGTGAGTTTAGTTTCAAACCAGGAATTGATCCAGCCTGTACCTGCAGGGAAAAGGCAGGACGCTGAAGACGCATCCCTTTCTTGCTTGTAATAACGTCTGAGCTGGGAGCATTGCTTTTGGTGAAATGAAGTGGGAAAGATGAAGACAGCAGAAAAATCCCCCCTGATGCATGGTGATACTGTCCCGCCTGTACAGCACACTGTGGGACAAAACTTGCTGAGGCAGGTCTGGGTTTTGAGGCTCAGCCTGCACTTGATGCAGCGTGAGCCTAGCTCCCTTCCCCGCCTGCACTGAGTGCCAGCTCCCGGGTCCTCCCTCCTCTGCTCAGAGCTGTTGTGGGTGGTTTCTTCCTGGCCTGGCCACAAAGTCCCAGTGTTGCTAACAGTCCTCCTGGGGAAGCCAAAGCCAGCCTCAAAAATCCTCTTCCTGCACTGTCAAGTCAGCAAATTAATTTTCCAGATCATGAGCTGAACATCCAAAATTGTCCTCTTCTGAAAAGATTATGGAATTACTCCTGTGCTAATGAACGCGTTAATGTTACGGTGACTAAAAGTCCCATAAGGACTTTAACAGCCAAAAAAAGACACTGTAGGGAAGGGGAGCCTGCGTTGGCTGTGTCAGACCTTACTTCACCATCTGGGGCAGAGGGGAGGAGGAAGATGACTGAAGTTGGAATATGAGAGAAGGGCGAGGAGAGACATGTGGTCTGCTGGGAAGCTGCCGAATCCATCAGGGATACTTTCTGCAGCTCCCAACTTTATCTCTCTTTCTGCAAAGGCAAGCAGGGAAAGTAACATGTTACCTATTGCTTTTCCTTTTCAGCAGCTCTCTGGCAAATACCTGTCCCCTCCGGCAGTGGGGACAACTCAGTTTATGGTGACGTGCTGGGAGAGCCCCGAGGGTGGGCAGCAGAGTCGGGTCGCCATCCCAAGCTCTCTGGGGCAGGCTGCTGCAACCTGCTGCGGGATTATCTGAGTTTAGCACTTACACTTCTACCCTCCCAAAGCATTGCTGTCAGGCTCTGTAGCTCAGGACCGTGACACTGGTTTCCAGATATACCGTAGGACTGTATATGTCCTGACCCCACCGAAGGAGTCTGGCATTTATTAGGGAGAAAATATGCTTCTGGGGATTAGTCTGCCACAATCCTGCTGGCTTTCACAGAGCTACAGTCTCACCTCTGCTTTACTAACCCCGGTTTTATTGCACCATAATTCCACGGGCTACAACTGGGTTCTCCTGGATTTGAGTGAGAGCAGAATTAACCCCCTAAGATGAGACAGGGAAGCAGTGCAGGGAAAATGTCTCCATGCTACACGAGCTGCAATGCAAGGGGAAGGCTGGTCTATATTTAGGTAAGGGCTCTGCACAGAATGGGTAATCCTCTTTCCATGAATTATCCAGCCTGGGGATTAAACTGCTTTAAACTCCCCCCAAGCCTCCCCTGCTGCAGCCGGGCTCGGAGGGAGCCGGGGGAGCAAGGGCTGGAGGGAGAGAGGTGCAGGCAGGTTGCTGATGACTCATTTGGCTGCTGCCAGCCTTGCCAAGCGCTCCGAGAGGTCACTGCGGGCCCAGACGCAGAGTGACACACGAGTGACGTGCAAAGCAAAAGGGAACATTATGGCATCCCAATTAGGAAAGAACACAGAGCTTTATAAATAATTGCGGAGACAAGGGAGTGCGGCAGCAGGTAGGAGGAGGGACAAGAGACCCAGAGCAGCAGTTTTCCAAAGTGTAATATCCTCGCTAGACTTTTTCAAGCTGTTTCTCTAACCAGAAAAAGGGATGTTTTTCGAACTGCAGCTGATACATCTGAGAAGATGCTCCCAACCCACCTGCTTGGGCTGGCTCTGCAAACGCGATTCTGGAGATGCAAGTCAGGTTCATCTATTTGGAGTGCGAATGGATCACTGTCAATACTCCATTAAAATGTTGAAGGGAGGCCAATAACATACCTCAGGGACAGTGAGGGTGTGGGCGGGGAATGGGATGTGAGCAGGGAGGCAGGCTGGATTGCACCAAAACCTGAATATTTCACTCACAGTCATGGGGCGAGTGCCCTGTGAGTAGAGAAGACAGATTTCTGTCCTTTACCTAGTGCACAGCTGCTAGAAAAAAGGAGTCCTGTCACTAATCTCACCCTGGGGACTTATACATGCCATAGAGGACACATTCTTGTCACGCCTACAGGTGGGTCTTGGAACAAAGGTTTGGTGGGGAGAAGAATGAGAAAGGCTCGGCTGTGCCATGCTGGGCTGTGGCTGACACCCAGCTCTGCAGGGATACCAAAGGGGCTCTTCCTCCTGATGCCAAAGGCAGCGGAAAAAGGGAGGGATCTGCTTGTGAAGCAGGAACAGAGTCCTTGTCCGGGAGACTGAGACAGCTGGCACCACTGATTTTCTCTATCTGGGTATCTGGGGCCACTCTTTTTCCTCCCCTAATCTCTAGAAGCTGGGATCTATGTCAAAACCAGTATAGTTTGTCTTCCTTCACTTAGCTTTCCAGGCTTTAACTAAAAAATCAATGCAGGGTTTTGATTTCCCCAATTCCCTTCGCATTTTACTGCTGCCTCAAGGTCTGGTCACCTTGTCCTGGAGTTACATCCCCCTGGATGCTAACCCTGTGGACCCCCACAGTACAGCTGCCATCCCCCAGACTCGCCCTGGCCACCCTCGTCTGAGCTGCTGAAAAGTCGGGTTTATTCATGGGGAAGTCAAGTGCACCAAGGCACTTTATTTTTCCTGCATGTAAATCAATTTATTCTACTCTCTGCTGCTTATCCTACATAACCTAAATCAGGATTTCGACCCTATTGTATTTTCCCCTGCCCAGAACTGGGACAAATTGAAAGCCTCAATGAAAGCCTCATCCTGCTGTTCAGCATTCCCACTTTTACTCACATCATCTAGAGGATGCCATTTAAATAACTTCAGGGGAGTTTGAGTTGAACAGGGAATAAATGACCAGGCTCCCAGCTCACTGCTAGGGAGATACCTTGGCTGGCCCTGCAGCTCCTGTCTTGCACACAGGCAGAGTCAGTGCAAACCCTGGCTTGTTTCTGCGTGTGAGGTTAGAGCTAGAAATCACTGGAGAAAGCCTGGATGGAAGAGGGAAAGCAAAGAAGAGAAAGACCAGTGAAAGTCTTTGCCTTTAACTGAGCTATTGTGTCTCTCCTCCCTGTGTCAACCATCCTCAATTTCCTGTTTAACTTAAAGTCAACACATCTGTCACGTTAGCATCTCCTGCTGCCTGGTTCCCCCAAGCCACCCCCCTCCCATCTGCTCTCCCTCCTGCCTCCAGCCTCCCTCCGCTCCTATTGCTTCGTGGCTGGGGGGGTGGGGGGGGGCGTGCGCTTGTGTTTTCTGCTGGCTGATGGACTTTTCCATTGCTTGTGCTTCAGCACCTGGATGCAGTCACAGCGGGATGATTGGTTTGGCTTGCAGAGCATTTACTTCTAATCTCCGGCTTGTGACATCCTAGTGGAAAGGGGCAACCCTTTCAGGAGCAGCTCCACGGGCTAGAAAGAGGGGAAATGGCTGGTGAACGGCTGTGATGAAATATTTCCTATTTCTGGTAAGCAATGCTTTTCTTTTTGGTCCCTTTCTGGACAATCAGTCCGGATGCAAAAGTAATAAGGCTTAATGGGGTAAAAGGCAAAGGGAGGGAAGCTGAAAAAGAGACAGAAAAAAACCAGTGAAGCCCGTTCAGTTTGTACTGAAGATTTTCCAGGGTCAGTGCTCATCAAAGCAATTTAATTACTATTAGCGAAAGGCAGGGAGCTGAGCAGATCAGACAACGTGTGTGCCTAGTGCCTTTCACTCGCAGGCAGTTTCATCGCCCACTCTATATCTTTTTTCCTACATGACTTCCAGCTTGGTCTGGGGCACATTAGGAGCTCAGGGCCAAGCAGCAGTGGTGCTCTCCATGGGGTAGTCCCAGGTGAGCCGCTACCCGAATGCTGCTTTTTCTGCCTTATGCTCTTTACTGCAGGAGTTTTGGAAGGTCATTCGTGAATTCTTGCCCCTAAGTTGATGCATAAAGCCCCTCAACTTTTCCAGCTGATAAACTATACCTCCATCATGAAGTCTAACTGCATTTTTCCCCTGAAACCAGTCCCCAACGTGCTGTGAATAGCTGACATATAGAGAGGTGCAGATAAAGATGTTTGGAAGGGAGAGAATCTAGCTGGACTACACGCTGCTGGGATTGTGAGCTATCTGATGTCCTGGACATTGGCTTACTCTAAATGAGAGGTTTGCGAGTCAGTTTATCTCACAGGACTCTCTAAAATGGGCGTCCTGCTTCTAAGTCGAGTGACAGCAGAGCTCTTACACTAGGGATGAATTTAGGGCCCTTGTTTAAAGAGGATCAGGGAATAATAAACCTAAGAGCAGCCTTTGCAATCTGGCTGTATTGAATCTGCAAAGGTCTGTAACATACCTCTGTTGACAAAAAACAAAGGAAAAATACAGTGGTGAAGCTTTGGCAATTTTGCTGACAGGTACAAAGCTATGGCCTTCTTGACAGACCTGTGTTCCACCCAAAAACCGGTGCAAAATTTTTTTGGGGGATACCAAAACAAATTCTTTCTGGACTTATTTATGACAGGCAGAGTTAAAAACTACTCCTGGAGAACGCTGCAGAGATGATTTGTTTATAAAAATATTCCTCTCATGATGTATTCATACAGAAACCTCCACTTGCTAAAAACTCACGCATTTCCTACTCTTTGATGTTAGATACCGTGACACTTCGAGTGGGCCACTCTGGTTATTGTGCTTATTCTAGAGCAACCTTGAAGTTTCAAGCACCAATTACATTAAACCTAAGGAAAAAGATCCCTCTCCTAAGCAGCAAGTTTTGGCTTGGATTTTTGTTCCTTGTGTGTTTCAGGGTGACAATCTTTTGTACCAAATCTCTGTCTGGCAAAGAGTGGGTGAAATGAACACAGGGAAGTGGAAGGGGCTGTGCATGACTCTAAATCCCAGCACCGTGCAAGAAGGAGAGAGTGCAGGAATTGCCAAATTTCTTGTGCTTGGGTGGTTGATGATTGTATCTGTGATGAAACCTTAGAGAGGACAGCTTTTGCTTCCTCTCACTGCAACACCATGGTTTGTTTCCAAAGGTTGAAAATCCTTCATTCCATGTTTCCTGGAAAAACACTTCTGAGCACCAGAAATTTCTATAAATTGTTTTTCTTGTTGAATTATCTTCTAAAACCTGCAGGAACATTGATGTCAGAGTATCTTTGCTGTCAGTTTTGTGTTTGTGTGCACTTGACTTTTCTCCCACGTTCAGCCTGAGATGCTGGCCGGTGGTGACTGTGCTTTCCTGGTCCCTGCTGCAGTGCTGCCTGGAAGGGTTCATTTCCCCTGTGTAATTGATGGCTCTGTAATATTTATAAAGAGAAAATCCTCATACCCATCTGTGGTAATTTTGGTACGTCTGCCAAGACAGAATTCTAGGGCCAAATGAATAGTACAATATGCTAGATGTACACATTTTTATAGCAACCCAGAGATGTTTCCTGAGAGATGCTGATTTGATGTTGGGGAAGCGAAGGACAGATCCTAAAGTCTTTGTCTCTGGATGGAAACAGAATTGAATGTGCTACAGAATTAATGCTATGACTTCTAACTGAATTTTAGCCTTTTCTCACAGACATTTGGGCTCTAAAGGATGGACTTCCCTTGTGAAAAAATCCATTTGGTAGGGGCAGGGAGTCATATGAGATCCTAAATGAAGAATACTCCAGATCATTCCTGTGAAGACACTTGGTGTCAGTGTCATTAGCTCTTCGAGACAAGATAATCAAGGACATGAAAGATGAAACCTTTCCTTGCCAGGGAAACTGCCACATTATGTGATTGAAATTGAAATCCAGTCACCTCATGCTTGTCTCTCCAGATTTTTCTTACCACATCTGCTAAATTACCACCAGCTATTTGCGTTTTAAATGAGGGCTTCCTCCCGCACAACCCATCTGCTCAGCCTGTTTGTTCTTCCTGTGCAGTCACGACTTCGCGATCACGTTTATGTCAGTAGAAACACACTGGTGTTGGGGGGAGAAGAAAGAGGGGAACAAGGTGGCCTTGCAGATTCCCTTGGCTGGGTTGAATTCAAAAGAGGAGTTGGGTTAAAAAAGGGGGAAGAACCTCATATGAAAGAGAATTAAGCTAGGGCAAGGCAGCCAGGAAGTTCAGGACACTTTGAGGACAAATGTTCTCTTTTTCTAGTACTATCCTAGCGGATCCTTATGATTAGACATCATAGACTCTCCCACATCTAAGGTGACATAGCTCACTTGGGCATGTTCTTGACTGCCTTAATGCTAGGGAGGAAGAAGAAATCAAGTTTTTCTTGCTTGGAGGTGGCTGAAATGTGAGAGCACTTGATGGTATTTTAATCTGCCTCATTAAAGTGGAATGGCTACAGGTTTTCAGAGATGTTTTCTGCTCACCTTGGTGTGACAAACCTGGGGATATGATTATAGATATAGAGGGATATGACAGAAGTCTTGGGGCCACAAGAGGTGTGGGCTTTTTCCAAAGCCTTGCAACAACCGAGAACTGGTTCTCAAACGCTTTTAGCCCACCACAAGGGAGGAAATCTGACCCGAATTCCTCTCACCTACTTCCACTGAAGCTCATAGTGGGCACCAGCGAGATCAGCCGCTTCCCGGGGGACTGCATTTGTTCTTCTGCACCCCCACGCCACATGCACTCACAGCCCAAATTCACAGATATTCTAGCAGGGCCGTCTCATTGCAGGGATCTAGTGTGCATTAATTATAAGCATGTGTAGATGAGGTGTTAAATGATTTATACAGATTGAGAAATCCCAGTGGTTTCTTCTCCTGACGTGTAGCCACTGTTGGCAATTAATCAAGCTTTCCTGGCATTCAGGAGGATCTGAGGAGCCTTTTCGCTTGTGATACAGACCCAAAGTTGCCGGCCTTGGTGGAGGCTGAACCCCCTCCGTGAGCCAAAGCTAGTTGTGGCCAGCATGAAAGGAGCGTGGAGCCCATTTCCAGCAGGGCGGGTGCATGCGTGACAAGTCCTGCTGTCACTGCTGCTGTTTATTAGCCCTTCTGGGGACTGTGGCTATACTCTGACGTTGCGCCACCCTCGGGAACACAGGGAATGCCTTTTGCATTCTCAGCACTAGAGAATGGCAAATCAAAGCAGAGTAATTTTAATTAATCTTGTATTTATTATTTATCACTAAATGAACATGCTTTCAGTGCTTTTTTTCCTTCTTTTAGATAAGAGTGTTTAGGGTTGGTTATTAGTATCTATTTTATAACGCTAGCAAGATAGGATCCTTTGTTCTTAGGAGCTCAGACACTGCAAATCATCAGAGATGCTGCCTTTGCTGCGGCCGTGCCTGGAGTGGTGCCCATGGGTGTGGGGCAGCACGGGCACCTCTAGCCCAGGGTGTCCAGAAACAGGGGAGGGAGAAGCCAGAGCCTTGCTGGGCTGCTGGGGGTGCTGCAAGGGGCCGGGGAGGGTGCAAGACTCAGGGGCTCTGGTAGGAAATGCTCATGGACCGTTTCTGACCAGAAGGCATTTGGTATTTTGACACTTACATTTTTGAAAAGCCAGCCATGACCACTGACTAAAGCAGGACACTTCAGGGGCTCCTTCTTATGGTTTTATTTTAAAGCAACACTTCTTTAGTATGGGGGCTAAAAACAGAGTCTGCATTGAATGCTGCAGAGCCAACCCACTGAAGGACGATGTCCTTTCAACCCATCTAATCCCCCTAATGCGCACCCAGGACAGGCACTAAGGGAGTGAGGAAAGATTAAGAAAAGCCTAAATTTGCCCCCACACACTGCAAGTTCTGCAAAGCCTTGTCTGTAGCCAAGATTTACGCCCTGCCTGCTTTAAAACCAGGAAGAAGTGGGAGAGAGCTCAAGTCCTGCTGACTTACAATTACAGGGTGCTGAGCACAGCAATTTCCCAGCCATCAGTAGGAAAGAAAATAAGATTTACACCTGGAAGGCAGCTGAGAGTTGGAAGAGAGAAATGAAAAATAAGGTGCTTCAAAGCCATGCTGTTTGAAAGTTGCCGGGGCTAAAGCAACAGGCTGAAATGGGGCTTCTGTTTGGCTTTCTACCACAGCAAGCGTACAAAGGAGGCGAGTGCTCAGGTTGGAGAGAGGCTGGGTGAGGACTGGAGCACTCACCCCTCCTCACCCACTATGTGCCAGGCAGCTGCTGCTGGTCCCCGCTGTTTCAGGCCATGCAGCTGATTAAATATTGAAAGAGTTTGGTTGCTGTTGCTTGAAAGCTTCTGTCTGGATGAAAATGAAGTTACGTGAGGTCAAGTTTGTGCTGGTGCAATTGGTCTCTGTTTAAATATGGCTGACCATAAACAGACCAAAAATAGCTTTGTGGGTTTTAACGTAAAGGCAGTGTTAGGACGTGGGTTTGGGTTACTCCTTTTTGGAGCCAAGGTGTAAGAGAGTTCAGGGAGGGGGGTATTGCAGGTGGGGGTGAGGCTGAGTTATCAGAGAGACCCTGTGGCATTCAGAGGCCCTTACAGGTGCTCAAAGGCTGGTTGTGATGGGAGCTAATGCCTGAGGTTTGCGTAGTCACACAGCAGCCTTGCTCCAGGCTCACGTCCCACACACCCCCAGCACCCTGCGAGAGACGGTGATGGATGGAGATGCCGGCAGAGAGAGGGGAAGGAGAAGGGATTGTTATAGGATTAGGCAGAGGCAGGAGGAGAGTTGGGATTATGAGTAGGGGCCAAAAGTGGACAGAGGGAGGGAAGAAAAGGGTTGACATTTCTGGGAGGCTGCTTATAAACAATGGGAGCGCTCTATGGAGAATCAGGCACCAGAGACCTTGACGGAACTAAGCAGTGGAAAAGGGAAGCCAAGGGTGGAGGAAGAAGGTCCTTTACTGACTAGTGGCACAGCCAAATCTCAAAGAGAGAGAGGAAGAGTTGCTTTCAGGTGGAAGCAGAAAAACGGACCATTTTCCTGCTCCCCAGCCAGGCCCACTGTTGTACTCTCATCTTCTGAGAAGACGTGAAGGGCATTTTCCAGCTTGTTAACTGTGCACAGTCAGCAGCTTCCTAAACTTTATGGCTTGATGCCTTCCTGACAGAGCACTGATGGGGCAAGCCTTTACGGTCCCCATCAGTGGGTACTAGAGATTTCCCATCACCCCCCTGATCTTTTGGATAACCTGGGTACTGGATCCACCCATGGAGGTCCCCAAATCACTAGTAACACCCATTCAGGCTTCCAAGGGTTTGTACAAAATTCCTTCTTTTCTGCGTCCAGCCCCAGTGAGGATGCAGTGATTTCGATCTCTTTGTGGGCTGTGTACTGCCGGGAACGTCGCAGCAGGAGAGCAGCAGGGCTTGGTCTGAGACATTTAGTCACTTTGAGTAGTTAGAGAAGACACATTTGAGCTGGAAAAGAAGGTTCCCTTCATTATCTGATTGTCTAAAATTGATGTTCAAATCTTCTGAACTGTCACCAAGGGAAAGTTTTGGAAAAATCTCTCTGATCTGGTTAAGTATAAATATATCCAGAGAACAGTTACCCGCTTGATTTTAATGTTGCTGTAATCTGCACAGATGCTGGATAGTCTGCGACCAAAAGTACCAGGCCACCCGGCAGGCAGACAGGCCATCCAGCCTGGGGGAAAAGGACAAGCCTGGTAAATAGCTGCTGGTCCCAATGGATCATGTAGAGGTTCGGGCAGAGAAAGGGGAGGCAGCATTTCCCTGCTGCCTGCAAGGGGAATTTGGTCCTTGCATTGGACTGCATTTGTTTTAATATATAATCATCACTGAAAATTGGTTTCTGGTTGTTTTCGTCTATAAACACTATTTGCTAAACCCAACAAGGAATTTAGCAGCTAATTTTTTTCAGTGGTCAGGAAAAAGGGATCATATTGATCTTTCTTGTTCAGACTAAGATGGTATGTCTGGAGCAGAAGTTGCTGTTCACATTTTTATTATTCTTTAGAGCTAATTGAAACTTGATTTCAAAAATTACATTAATCAGTTCAGCTAATAGTAGCCATTGATCAGTTCCTAAGTGTTTTCTAATGGTGTTATGTGACAATTGTTAATTGTACTTGATTAGAAGAACATAATCACAGTAGGGCTGATGGATGGATTCTCAGCTGAGCAAATATGGATTAATCTACAGCTCTGAGGTTCTGATCCATAACATATTTGAAATCAAATTAAAAATCCAGTGTTATTAGAATGGGATGTGTGTTCCTGGTGAAAGTCATATGATATAATTTTGGCAACTTTTTTGTTCTTCAGAGCATAGAGTGTAGCTGTTCAGTTTCAATTATTTTTTCCTAATTGTTATAAAAAAGTTGTCTTTGCACAGGGAAGTATGCCATCTAAAAGACTTCCAGAACAAAATATTTCCTTTGACATTCAAAAATCAAATTCTGAAACAGATTTTTAATCCTACTCGATTTAGATAAGCCATTTGATTAAAAACCATCTAGAATTTCCATCTCCAAGCAGTGTACTGTAAAATGCAGGACCTGATAGTAATTATTTAATTAACCATTGTTGATTTTTTTTTCCTCATACCTGCTATGAAATAATAATATGATTTTGGCAGGCTTACAACATCTGAGACCATGTGGCTTAGCAGAAAGAAAATGCAGTCTATTACATCTGTGCTACACAGCTTTTCCCTCAAGTGGGAAATAACGCAGGGTCTGCCAACCCCAAAAAGTTGCCAAAAAGCTCCCCATGCCAACAGTTCAGTCTTGATCTCCTGTGGATCTTCCTTGCCCAGGACTAGCTGAATGAGAGGATTTTCCCCTTTTGATGCTTTGTGAAGGCAGCAGCCTGGGGGCTGTGGGATGGGGGCTTGGGGCAGAAGCTGAGCCCTGCTGTGTACAACCTACTGCTTTTACTAAAAGAAGATCTTTAACTCTGGTGGAGGACGTGGCACCCCAATTATAAGAGGCAACCTTTGTATTCTTTGAGTTTAGTAAGTGTAGTTGTTGTTCAGCTTCTTCCTTGCTTTCATTCCTCCTTTCTTTCAGTTTAAAGTGCGTGGGAGGGATCCACCATGGGGGGATCTCTCCTGAATGGGAAAGGCTATCGCGGAGGGACGGCTGCGGGAGCGATGGTGCAGAGCTCGGGGCCATCCACCCACAGACATCCGCCTCCCCGCCGGGGAGCCAGTGGGTGCTTCAGTGGCCTTTAAGTGGCCACAAAACGAGCAGCTCCTCGCTCTGCCTTTACAGCGGGCTGGGCAGTGGCAGCTGGTGGATCCCTGCCCCGTGGGGGTACAGGGCGTAACAGAGCTGCTTCCTTGATTAACTCTGGCAGTGGCTGCTGAGTTAATTAGTGGTCAAATCTAGGATGCTGGCAAAATGGTATTACTAATTTGTCCACGAATGCAACTTGGAGCTGGGAGGGTTTGGAGTGAATTTCATCCCCACTGTTAGTGAAAATAGTTTTCAAGATCTGTTTCAAAACACATGTTTAAGCAGGAGATGCCACGGCTGTTTCCACTGTGAGATTCCATCATGAGATTCAATCTACATGAGATTTCAGTGCAGAGTCTTCCTACGTGGCTTCATTTTGCATCTGTCTGGCCCTGTTTGCTCGTGTCTGGACTGCCTTGCCCTTGCCAGGAGTGGTCATTCAAGTTTCATCTTCCCACGGAGGAAGAATCTTGCTTGCTCCAAGCGAGGGAGATCAGGTTAAGCATGAGAGGCTCCTGAGAGGTGTCTAGAAATAATTCATTTACCGTGGTTGCAGAAGCAGAGGCTTGCTCTGACCAGCCATGCATGGTTAAAGCATATAAAGGCAGAGATCTCTCAGGATCCAGCTCACACACAAAGGACAGACGGAATACACGAAGCCTTCAGTAATTTCACAGGGAGCAACCATTCAGGTTTACACGCACTCAGAGCATCCCAGTGAGCTGCCTGTCCCTGCAGCTGGAAAAGAACCATTAACAAACATTCATTATAATAGTAACCATTTAGCCATTGGCTTGTCTCCATGCTAAGATCTGTGCGTCAGCGACTCTTTGTTTCCTGCCAGTTCCAGGTAGACAGATGTTTTCTTTGGGGATATTATGGAGACTGTAAATGGTTTGGATCAGGATATTGCGTCTGTGCGGTGTCTGCTTTCATCAGATGCTCTTTCTAAAGGTTGGAGATAACAGTGTTCTGAGTGGGTGATGGAAAAAAGGTGGAGTGAAAAGGGAGAAAGGGTGTAAAATGCAGTTTCTTGTTCAGTTACTGCTCAGTTACTGAGCACAGAGAAGGGTTTTTCTTTCTTTTTTCCCAGCAACTGCCGAGTCAAACGTGCATATCAAAGTTTACTGAACAAGCCCTTCCTGCGTCCTTATGCAAAACATCCCTCGCTTGAAGACGGAGCCAATTACTGTGCATGTATTTACCCATCTCTAGGAGCCTGCCTAGCTCCTATCTATATTTCATAAGTCTCGACACTCCCCGAGGCTTGCCGCACTCCGCTCTGCCTGCAGTGAAGGGCTCCTCAACTGCGAAAGCAACAATGACTCAAGAAAAATGCACAAACAGATGAAGCTCCCTGGATTTACCTCCCCTGACAGCCTCGGCCTTATCCCCTTAACACTGGGTGGCATTTGGATGCTCTTTCAGAGCCTGCCAGCAGTCAGGCACATGCAGAAGCCACCAGCTGGTGCTCAATCTTCCTGCCATTGCACTGACATAGCAAACAAGCTGCTCCTCACATCCTATGCAAGTTGGTAGCCAATAACAGTACTAACCCCCTCCTGCCATGCTCTGGTGTCTTTTCCATCTTTCATTCATAGAAGGGTTAAAGCAAGCTCTCTTACATCTTCTGGCTCAGCTGTACAGTCAGCGCAGGGCTCACACTTACAGGATACTTCCCAGCAGTTTGCCTTTGATTTTCAGCAACCCCAGTGATGAGGTTTCTGTCTTTCCCCTTGAGGTCCTGTCCTTCAGCCCCAGAAATATTACTGTCAGGAAGCTTTGTCTAAACTTCAGCACCAGTTTGAATTTCAGGCTTTCACATCTGCTGCAAATGCTCCAGCACCTGGCCAAGCTGATCTCTCATTCAGTGTGACTGGGAATAGATCAGTAGGAATGCAGCACCCCGGCTCACTCCCCTGGTATACTCCCCATGCAAACGCAGTGAGCTCTGAGAAGTAGACAGGGTGGGTTTTTTTGACTCAGTGATTGCTTAGAAACTTTCTTTTTATTCCCAGTTTATATGTCTTTCCGGCCAGTTCACACTGTCCTTGTTCTTGCATTCACATTAGATTAGGAGCATTTTTTTTGTCCATTTTCACTTCCACTGCTCTCAGCACAGCTGGGTCCAGCTGGACAGTATGGACAGTCCATTTACACTGTCCAATGAAGCCGATGGGTTAATGTAAAAGAGACGATCCCCATCTCTCTTTGGAGAACGTGCTCCTTCCCTCTGGTCAAAGAATGTTCATCCAAACATTTTATTCTCAAAAGAAAAAAGATCTGTTCTGGACAAATTAAAAATGTTTGAGAAGCAAATATTTCCTTTTGTCCATCTTCACTGAAAATGACTGAACCCACTGCAGAATTCGGAATCTTTGGGGAAAACCTGCCAAATTTTGAAGAAAAATATTGACCAATATGAAGAAAAAGTTCATTAGCATCTCTTTTTTCATAGAAAACTAGACTATTTTGCAATCCTTTCTCCCTGCTTTATCTGCCTGAATGAAACAAACAGACAAGCAAGGAGCAGAAAACACTTCAGACTGATTTTTTTTTAATATTCAAGATTATTCCACGAGTTTCTAGTAGATCCCCCATTTGCTGGGCTCTCTTAGTCAGAATCATGTGGAAGAAACAATGTCTGTTCCTATCAGCAGAGCTGTATTTTTAGAAGGGATACAGAAAATAGAGGGAAGGTGGTATTTCCTCTGGTCATATGTGGGCTTTCCAATGGTGCTCCCCATTTTTCCTTAGTTTGAATTTACTTTAGGATTGAAATACTGGGGGGGTTGACTGGTATTTGAACCCAAATGTGCCTATGTGATTTCATTATATTGCTTTTATTGTGGAAAGAACAAATGACACAGAATTAAATCTTCAGTCGTTGAAAGGGCAGGTTGCTATTCTTCCAGTTGGGATCAAGCCAAAGGAGTAATCATGTGTATCTATGCAATGCACAGCTCTGAAATTCACATTGCTCTGGGATCCAAACCCAGGTGATTTTATGACAGCTACTAACTGCTGTAATTAGGAACCTAATTAATTATCCTCTGATCTTACCCTTCTCAGAGTTGATAAACTCAGGAGGCTGATTTGGATTCTCCATCTCTATCTTCACACAGTCTCATACAGCAAGTAAAGCACAGACGATTTTTAGCATCCTTTGAAGTGTTAGAGGTTGTTCATGAGCATCCCAGAGCTCAGGGACGAATAGACCAGCAGTATGAGCCATTGTGGCTAGTAAGTTTCTACAAAGTATATTGAATGTGTTAAAAACACATAAATCACAGAGTATGACTGAGCCAGAGAGGAGCCAGGAAGTGCAGGAAAGCTTTGCCACCTTGCAGCAGAGGAAGTCAGCGGTGCCTCAGCCATCTGTAGCAGTGCAGCAGGGGATTTGTCAGGTTCATGTTAAAATGACTCTGAGAAGGATCTAACCTGTGGCTGGGGGCAGGTGCTGAGGGGGCTGTACAGAAGGATCAGCGGTTTTGCCTTCACTTGCAGCCAAGGTTACTCTACCAGAAGAAATCAGCGCTGTCCATGAGCCAAGGGAGCTCTCTGCATGATGTCATGCTGCAGGGGAACCCCTTGCTGCAGAGACCA
The DNA here is from genome assembly GCA_013389945.1 of Fregata magnificens. Classification (NCBI taxonomy): domain Eukaryota; kingdom Metazoa; phylum Chordata; class Aves; order Suliformes; family Fregatidae; genus Fregata; species Fregata magnificens. Next base: position 548,043 of record WAAD01018897.1, read on the forward strand.
CGGGCAGCGCTTCCCTCCTGCAAAGCACACAAGATGGGAGAAACAGAAAGAAAAGTCAGGCAAAATTTCCCCACCTGTACTGTGGGCTGTGTGACCTCGGACTGGCTCTCAGGGGGAGGTGGATACCCTGAATGAGCCGGGCAGAAGTGGCTGTAGATGTGGAGGAACAGCACTGAGGCGCCCTTGGGCAAATATCAGGGATGAATTTGGGTTCACAACATCCCGCTATGTTTTTCAATCCACTGTACAGAGTAGCACACTTGTGCTGGCCACCCATGTCTGACCACAGGGGAGTTCCCTCAGACTGTATAAGTCAGACACATAGCAGCAGACTGGGGACCCTTGGAGAGAAATTTTTTCTCAGCTTCCAACAAGTGAGGAGACTCGTTTCCAAGAGAGCAGGTGGAGTTATTTTCCAGAGAAAACCCTGCTCATCTCACCATAAAATTTCAAGGTACATCACTTGCAACCAGGAAATGTCTGCAATCTTCTCAACCCTGCATAAAACTCTGGTACCCTAAATTCGGGCATTGTGCAGCTGGTGTTGAACAGAGACCTCCTGCAGAGCCTGGATCTCTACCAGCCTTGGAAGGAGAGTCTTGACAAGGACAGCTAGGCAGGTGACACTAAGGAAGCAGGTAAAGCTGTCACCTGCATTCCGTACAGGATGGACACTGCTTTTAGCCATGAACTGTTATGAGAGGTATGGCCTTATTGAAAGCCGAAAAACCACGATGGGCCAAATGCCTCACCTGGAGGATGTTGTATCTGGCTTGGGTTAGTTTGGAGGCATAGTGTGGGTTGGCCTGTTTTTGCTCCCTAGCCCTGTGGAAAAAATATCGTATCTGGATCCTACGTGGTGGTGAACAGATTGCACAGCAGTGCACGGCAATGGAAAGCAGCAAGTTGTGAATATCCATGTGTCATGTTCAGGCAGCTGCGGCATGAGGCCCGTGAGTGCCTCCACTAAGGGCCATGGGCCAGCCCTGGAGGAACGTCTGGGCACCAGCGCTGCAAAATGTGGAGGTCTGGGCAGGACCCAGCCCCAGTCATGGTCTGTTAGTAACTATGGAAGCCTCCACTATCCAAGGCATGCCCGACACTCCACTTCTCTACAGGGAAGCAAGAAATGTGTTTTATTTGGAAATAAAAGATCCTTCCACAGACCAGTTAAAACCCATCTCATCCCAATCACAGCAGCAAACCCATTTACCATTGAACAGAGGCAGGTGGCGCTTGGCCTTCTTCCAGCACTGAGCTTAAAACACAACAGATATGTCAATGCCTTTTGCTCACGGCTCTACGCCCATCACTAGATCCATTTGTGTTCTCATGCGTGCAGGAACTGCAGAGACTCGCAGCTGCCCTCGCTCCCTGTTCCTTACCTGGATTCCTCATATCTGTGCCTGACAGGAGAAAGCTAACAAGTGAATTTAGTGTTCAGGCAAAGCACCAAATTCACAGCCCTGAAAACCAACCTCCTCTACAGCACAAGCATACCAGTTTTTCCAAGCAACAGCCTTTTGGCTGCCCTTGACCAGCTGAGGTGTAACATTGTCTGCCTCTGTTCCCAAGCATCTCACAGCATATTTGGGAGGTAGAAAGCACTCAATCCCATTCCCAAAATGGGAAATAGAGGCAGAGACACCAGTCACACAGAGCCTTACAGAAATCCTGTTGCAGAGAAAGGACTTAATATATGAAGTGTCCAAATGTTAATCATGGGTCCATATTCCTTTTCCTACCATCACTTCCCTCCAGGGATCTCATGCAAGCAGGAGGGGGACTGGTCACCTCCTGCCCTTTCCGCTTAGCTTGCAGTGACAGGATCTGTTACTGCAAGCTTGGCACTGTGGGCTTCAGTGCTCTGGCTGCTTATTCCTGGGTAACCAGAAAGATTTTGCAACCATCAGCAGATTTTGCATTTGTCACTAAAGTGCCATTAGAAAGCAGTCTTTTTCCCTAGCCAGTCTGGGTTAGATGAAAGGCTTGATATCCACCCACTGTCTGTGGGCCATTCCCTGGCTCCCCGTCAAGTAAGTCTGATGTTACACTTTGATAAATAACTTTTGATCGCCATCTCCTTCTTGCCACTTTCTTCACCTGGGATATTCTATCCTCTTTCCCCTGAAGAGGCACTAGCATGATCTGCCTTGAGGTATTCGTTATCCCCTTGAAATTTGCCAGCTAATCCCCCCAGGCTCGTCATCTGGAGGACACCTGCTCTCACAGTCCATTTCTCACCTGCCTTCTCCCGTATATCATCCAGGATTCCTGCTTCTAGCAAAAGTCTTGAATTTGTTTTATCTTAGGTTTACTCAGGGTGTGATAGACTGTACTTCTCTCCTCCCTTTTGGTAGCAGAAACCATTTGCTGTGCTTCTGATGTCATTTCTGTGTGACTAGTCCCAATTTAGCTGGTGAGGGGAAAGCCATTTCACAGCCTTCCTGTTACTGCTACCCAAGATTGGCCACCCAGGGAACCCTCTAGCCTGGGATCCCCACTCTGAGAGTGGGCACCAGCAAATACATCCAAGAAACTCCTCAGTGGACAGTTACAGGATAGCCTACACCAGAGTGAAGTTCTCTTGATGTTTGCCTGATGTCCTGAAGAACAACTTATTTCTCCCAGTAGAAAAAAAGGTTGTAGAAACTCAAATGAAACTCATGTTCTCCTTTCCCTTAAATACATCCAGTCCCTGCTTTCAATGATGCCAAGGCCTTACCTTTTATTCCCAGGAGTCCCACAAGTTAGTGTGTAGGTAGGGATTTCCTTGTACAGGCTTTCAATCTCTCGCCTTTCAAATTTCCTGAGTGTCCTTTTGCCTGCTATTACAAGACTGCAAGTTAGTCCATCTCATTTACTGTTTTCGGAGGAAGAGACTGATTTTTTCCTTTTCTTCCCTATTGCTTGGAAACAGAGCCCACACAAGGGGTAAGGAAGGCAGATACTGCATGCAGACCCTTCACCAAGCCTGCTGCCTCGTCATGCCTTGCCTTCCACTCAACAAGGGGCTCAGGTTCCTGCTGATCTGGCAGCCGCTTGGCCGCCAGTGCCATCTGCCAGCAGGTGACTTCACCCAGTCCCAAGAAGGCGTCTTGCAGAAGCGTTGCCAACTGACTTGGGGTTGAAGGGAGGAATGAAAATAGAACTCTGCACAGTGGTGCAGGACGTGATCTCTAAAGCTTGGTGGGGATGGATAGTATCAACAGTAGGAGTAAGTGTGATCAACACATTTCAGGCTGCACTGGGCTGCACGCTCTGCCAAATTCAGGAGTTCCCCTATGAGTACTGGGGAAAGCAGGAGCTAGAGAAAAGCCTGCGCTCTCTGATCCCACTCGTCTGCTCATCAGAAGCCAGGTGGAGGGACACTGCTGCGGGGATGGTTGGCAATAGGTGTACCTGAAGCCCGAATCTTGGCAAGCAGTCCCTAGCATGCTTTTCAAGAGTAGCTTTCCATGCTCTTTAAGGCCCGTTGTGCCTGGGTCTGCAGCACAGACCATGGCCAGCTCTCCTAAATATCAAGACTATCAAAATGACAGTCAAAAGGATGGGCAGTCAAAACGGCCCTGAGGAGCCCGGCGAGGTTTGATCTCAGTGTGTCAGGACGTGGACTGGAAGCTGGATAACAACACACTGACAGATGAAATCCTCAGAAGGAGCCAAGTGCGGCTGGCCACCACAATCCCACAATATGCCTGCTGACAAGAAGAGCCGTGCTCCAGCTGAGGTTTAGAGAGGCATGAAGGGGAGAGGGTGTCCCGGTGCCAAACAACATTTTTGCAAGCAGGCTAACGAGAAGCAGAGGCCAGCCGACTGTGTGGGAGCAGACAGCCGCCAGAGAGGCACAGCCTTGAGTCCTGTCTGTTGGTGACATGCACCAGGGCACATGGTGACAGCAGCGGTGGGATACACTATATCCCTGACTCCTGGCAGGGAGGAAGATGCTGAGTTCCTCAATGCTTAAATCTTGCTAGAAGCCATATTTCTCCATTAAAGTAATTTCCAGGGAGATTGCAGCTGGAATTTCTGCTGTACAGCCCCTTGGCAGGCTTGAGCTGGGTCAAAGAGACTGGGCTTTGGGAGGGGGTAGAGGGATTCCCCTCCTTTCAGTACCCACAGGAAGGAGCATGTTCAGACCTGGGATGGTGAGGACCAGTCCCCAGGTCACAAGATCCTTGCTCTCCCCAGCTGCCAGAGCAGGTCCTTTGCAGGGGGACTCCAGAGTTTCAGGATCTCTTTCCATTGCTTTTCCGTTTTTAGGGACGCTGATGAATATTAGTGACTTTAGCATGTCTTCTTTGGGTAGAGCTGAAATAAGAGGAATGGAAAGACAGGCTGGAAGTATTATTGATTCTGGTTAGAAACAGCACATTGGAGGTCATTTGCAGGGGACTGTGTCCTTGTGACGAAAATGTCAAGATCACAGTGGTTTTGGCAAGGACAATCTGCAGTCCACAGCTTTTGAGCTCTCCATCAGTGGTTACAAGATTCACTTTTCAGTTATGCATGTATTTTCCCTACACAATCTCTGACAGGTAGACAAAGTAAGTTATTACAGCTATTTTGCAGACAAAGAGTAACTAAATGTCTTCTCTAAGGTTAATTGAGCCATTTGTGGCATTACAGAAAACTGTACCGAGTTCTTGATGCTGCCCAAGACATTAAGCCATCATTCCTCTAACACAACCCGAGTCCTGACAAATGGCTGCACAGGCATGTATTTTTCAAACTGTTTTCATACACCTGTTTTTCAACATCTTTTTTTCAACACCTTTTCATATTTTACAGAAGAATCACAGGTAAAACAGAAGCAAAAGTAACATGAATTCAACTCTCCTGGCATAAATTACACTAACGGCAATTTGACTTTAACTCCCATCTGTACTGTCGTGCCCCTACCCACAAGCATGAGTCACACTAAGCAATAAATAATAGCTAAAGCCTTCTTCTGCCTCACAGGTGATTTTGAGGATTTTTCTCTCTGCGTACACATGAGCTATGGGGCTATAGACTGATCATGTATTGTAGCTATTAATTTTGGGAGATGAAGCTTTTTCATCATTAGTGTCCAGCCTGAACACAGGAATTTATTAGGCTGTTTGGGAGGCAAATGCACAGCCTTCTCACCGCTATGAAGTGGTATGCCTAATTGCTTTTTTTGGGTTGCCCCCCCCGTCTTTTACTGGCTCAAGGCAACATTAGTTTCCAAGACTGGATACTCCAGCTACTGTTATGCCTTCTCCTCTCCCGTCCTTTCTGACCTTCATCCTCCCACCCCCCGCCTTGTCCTACCTTCTTTGCTATATCTCATGCTCTGCTGTTGTTTTCTCTCGTTCTTTGGCTCCTGCAATATCTGCTCTTTGTTTCAGTGGTTTCTTCCTCTCGTATTGAAGAGGCATGAACGTCATTTCAGAAGACTGTGGGGCAGTAGATGACCCATGGCACAGCTGAGAACCACATGACTTTGGGCTGTCAAGACACTGCTGAAGCTTAAGGCTCTGTGTAAATGGGCAGCTCTTGCAAAGAGCTATCCTAAAAACTCCTGCAGGAACAAGAGAGGAATATGGGATGCTTGGGAAAATCCACTGCCAAGCAATTAACTTTTCCATAACATTAGGGAGCCCACTATATGTGCTCAAATTAGCCATACTCCTCTTCTGCTGTATAGTGCACAAAAAAACTGCCAGGGGCTCTTTTGAGTTGAAAGCCTCCATATGGGTATAAAACATGAGTATAAATGTAGTGTTGCTATATGTGAGGTCTTATGCTACTGTTAAGTCAGTGCCAACATATTCCAGGTTCTATGGCAATTTTAAGTTTGTGCATCTAGTCGATGAAAAAAAAAAATCTATTTTTGTGATTTTCTGCAAGATGCTTGTTTCAAAAGCAGGTACTTCAAAGATCTGGGAATATGAGATATTCAAGGTACAGTCTCCCATCCAAGACACGCTTTGCAAATTGCCTTCTTACAGAAGAAAACATCACTTTGTGGGTATATTTTGTTTGTGCTGCAGTGATACATGTGATGCACATAGTGAATTTGATAACCAGATAATGGAATCTGTTGAATGATCCTGGATGCTACAAAGTTCAGGTCTCCTCAGTAGTGTTTCATATCCAAAAAATGGTCAAACTAATCAAAATGTTATGAAAATGGATGGAGCAAAAGCAATTGCTCCAGTATTTTCCCTGCTAAATAACCTTGAAAGGAGTCTCAGAGTGAACATCTCTTTAAATCTGCTGCTGCTTGCACTTGTATTTCTGCACAGGCAAGGTGCATAATGAACAGTGTGTTTGCGATTTTGAAAGCTCTTGTGCCCACAAAACAATTGTATTGGAGGACTTACGCAAAAAAAGAAAGGGGCTGAATTTAGTTTAAGAACCACCTCTCTCATTTGATCTCAATCTTAGCATTGTAATAACCGTGCTCCTCAGACTTGATCATTGAGCAGCCCCGAAGGGAAACATAAATAACAAACCTATTAGAGTACATGATGGAAGCATAAGGTTGGCTGCAACTGCGACAGGCTGCGGCATGGGGGATTTCTTGGAATGAGCCTGAATTCTGGCATGGCCGGTGCCTTGGTACACTTCACTGGAGCTGGCAAGCAACTGTCTCTAGAGATTGATGCCTGAGCATCCTGGACTGGGAAAGAGCTGTTCCCGATAACAGGAACAGTTCCCTGCAGGGAGATCTTTCAGCCTGTGGAAATATCTCTGCTTAGAGCCCTTTCTTAACATGCTCCAATACCATGGTGGAAAACAGGAGACAACAACACTGCAAGGGCTGCTGTGAGGTGCATTAAATGATTTGCCCTTCTGTGTCCAGTTTATGGGGAGGTTTGTTGGTCCCCCAGCAATGGGAAGGTGATCCCGGACAATAACTGATGATGCTTTTCAGTATCTGAAACACTACAGTCATTTCCCATTTGAGATAGGAGGCAATGAGACATTGCACTCTGGCCACAGCAGTGTGGTAACTCTGGGCAAAGAGTGATTTTGTGGCACAACACACTGAAGACACCTTGACTGCGTGGAGCCAAAGGAGAAGGCGAGCTTCAGGCTTCAGCAAGGCAGAAAGGAGGGAAGGACAAGAGCAGGGAGTGCTGGGGGGGAACAGACACAGCAGACATTGGCGCTGCTCTATTAGCTAGAGGCAGGAGAAAGAATGAGGTATTTAATAAAGATACTTGCTCAAAGTCCCTTCTGAAAGAAAGCAGTATTTAGAAATCACTCAGGGTTGCGTCTGCTTTCATGACTGTGTCACTGGAGCAAATCTATTCATCACAGCCATGTATTAATGAATTAGTTAATTAAGTGGCTCATTATTTAATAACACAGATTGCAAGTGTGATGAAATAGAAGTCCCCTTTGTAGCTAGAGGCACATCTTTGCCAATAAGCTAAGTAGTTCATAGTTAATCAAGCGTGTTTGCTGTCTGACACAGGCAGAATTTGCTGAGTTGCAGGCAGTTTATTTCCAAGGTTATTGCTTACACTCATCTCTGGGAGCTTGTCAGGGCCTCTAAGCCCAGTAAGGTTAGACCTAACAAGGTGTTCAAGGGCAAACACACATAGAAATGTTCAAACTCTTTAAAGGGCACCAGGGCACCATTGTTTCTGAATCAACACTAAATTACCTGTTAGTTTATGCTGCTGATAGGCAGGTTAGTTTATTAATAAACAGTAAACCCTCGAAGGCTCTAGCTCTCTATGATATTTAAAAAGACAAGGACATAACAGAAAGATACACTGGATGTTTGGCACTGATATGGCTTCCCCAGGTGATCTTGGGAAAGCGTCTTGATTTACATCTACATTGGGACATCTCTGAGTATTCCTTGGTATCCAGGTCAGGGTTTGTGCCTCAGCTCCACATCAGGAAAAGATTTGTGGGGCGGCAATTCTCACCTTTGTCTTGGTCATCATGTCAAAGATAGCTGGGTGTGAAGGTTGGAAGGAGGCCTTAGCTTGCTGGTCTACAGTGGCCCCAGGAACATGGGACACAGTGCACAGCATTTCCTTTTCAATGCTCAAATGAAGCTTCAGTGTCTCTCTGCCTTGGGTCACAGTGTGCAAAACAAACCTAAGAACTTTTCCCAGTCTTCCATAGGAGCTGTGAGCACTGTAGGCTGCTTAGGTACTATGATAACGGGAGAAGAGGAGAAGAGGGAATAGATATCTAGGAAAAGTTTAGAGATCATGAGTATTTTCTCAGCTAAAAGATTGTTAACCTTAAGATGGCCAAATTCCAGTTCAGGCATATGCATTTCTAAGTTTTCTTTGGGTAAATTATCATCTCCACAAAATTCTGGCACTTGAAACCAGACACTCCTCTCCCACTAATCCTCCTGCTGTGATTCTCCCCCATTCTCCATCGTTTTGTTCTTTTCCCCTTCACCACCTCCCTTCTGACTAAGCTCTCGGCTGTGATTTCTCCCTGCTTTTGCTCCTTGAAGCAAGTCTGTTCGTTATTTATTAGCTACCATACTCTTATACCATCTGTCTCAACTCATTATCCATATTCAGCTTGTCAAATTGACCTTTTATGGCCTTTCTCTGGAATCCTAATGTGTAGTCTGGCCCTCCTTATATAGCTTTGTGGTGCTAAGTCATTGCTTTCCAACTCCTACTGTTAAACATTCCTCTCTATATCTCACAAACACTCAACTTGCTAGTCTGGAACCTTAACTTCAGAAAAGCTGTTTATTCTGCTTGACTGATGCTTGTTCCTTGTTTCATCTGCTACACATTCACTGTGCCAGCTTGCTGCAACACATACAGTCTTAGATATGACCTTTAAAGCATCTGTACCAACAGAATATCAGGCTTTAAGATATAATCCCCATTTAACAATCTGGGGGACTTTCTGTCCCTTAGTTCATAACATAACATGGTGAATTACAAATTAAGTTCAGCCCACAGCCACTTTGCTGTGAAAGTCACCACCACATAAGGCAATGGCATTTTAGTGCCCGATGTGCTGGAAACTAGAAATCTCCCCCGGTGTGCTCGGGATGGGATGGTATGAAAAAGTGTAATGGCATTAGAGCAGTACAGCCAGATTCTTACTTAACATAAATCAGGATAGTTCAATCAAACACAACTGAACTGTTCGTGTTCATACCACCTCCAGCTCTGCCCCCAAATTCATGAGCTATTGTAAATGCCTCATCTTCAAACATTATAGCTTCTCTTCACAGAAAAATGTCTTGCTGTAGCAAAGTAATGCAGGACTCCAGGACCACATTACACAGTAAGTATTTTGCTGTGGTGCAAAATATACACAGTATGCACCTACACAGAAATGTGTAAAAACCACCACAGATCAATAGAGATTATCCAGAAACTGTAAGACGACTTAAGCTCAATAAACTCCGTAGCAGAGAATTTTGAACGAAAATGCTTTCTCTGTTAAATAATTAATCTGATCTGCTGGTAGTGCACTAAATTGCTTCAGCTCTGTTTTCCCTGAATTTCTCAATATACCAGGGCTGCATCAGCACCGATCTTCTTCCAGTGTACAGCGTGAGCAAAGTGAATAAATGAGTCCTGTCCCAGAGATCCCAGCAGCATCTTAGAGCAAATCAACAACTTTTACACCCAACACAGGACTTTTACCCTACGTGTCATACCTGTGCTACGGGGGAGCAATCATTACATGCCATATGTACTGCTGAAAGCTGGTTCTTTGAACCAGATGATTTCAAGTCAATGACTTTCAAATATCTTGCTCTTCTTTTAACTCATAGCCACTAATACAGAATCTGTGGCACAGATAGCTTGCTTAATAAGCTCCATTGACAGTTTTTGAACCTGTGTTATATACCTATCAAATAACTTCTTAATAATAAAAAAGTCTCAGGAGAACCTTGGTTTTATCCTTACTTTTCACTTAATGCAGCGCTCTCCTCTGAAGCCACAACAAAAGACACCTCTTCATACAGAGTTCAAAGCAAACTCTTTTTAAAGTAGGCCCTGCTACAGACTTAGATTTTTAAATCTCTTATTGGCCAGACCCAGTTAGCCTCCTGTAAGTATTTGCAGCCATGGTCGATTGTTGTAGCCATTAACACATACCTTTGCACCTGAAAACCATATATCGACAGGGCCACACACATAATCATGGTGGGTTTGGTGGCAAAGTAGCTCCTTTTTGCTTCCAGCCACCATATCACTGACTAAGAAAACTCATATACCCGCCTTGATTTTTCTGAACAAGACCAGAGAAGAGACCTAAGAAATTACATCTGGAGCTGACATTCCTCCAGATGCAAGGAGTTTCCAACCTGGGACTGTGATATGGTCATCTCTCAAGAATGCTTGATGTTGGAAGGACAAATTTTATTTCCAATCTTGTGAGACTGGAGAGGGAACGGGAGGAATCAGAAGGAATTTTCTTCCTAGTAGTGTATACAGTGCTTCCTTACCTGACTACAATGATATATAAACTTGCATCCCAAGGGATGACCTGTATTTCCAAAAGAGAGGCCAGGTCTTCAGCTGATTAAATCACACTGATTCACTGGCCAGTGTTCAGATCTGAGAACATCCTACTGGAAATTCCCCAGGGACTCGTTTCTCATCAGCACAATGTGATTAGGATATTTAATGGAATGACAAAGTAAGGAAAGTGACTGCTGAAAACCTGCAGGAGATGTGACCTGTTTTCATACAACCACCCCCTTAAATAGAAGTCAATAATTTTTTTTGACCAAGTGATTTTCCCCACAGCCCACTTCTTCCAAAAGTGATTCACAGTCCTATGCTCTGAGACTTTTCTTCCTGTCTGGTTATTTTGTCAGTGAAACAGAGCCACAAAAAGCCAAGCAAGAATTAGTAAGGATTAGGGCTGAGGCCTAACAGAGATGGCCTGAGATGGGTTTATAATCCTTAGATATGAAGGCGAGAGCTGCTGTTATTACTAAGCAGTAGGTGTCTTTTTTTTTTTCCCCACAGTTTGCGGATCAATAATATGTCAGGGCTTCCATCCTTCCCTGGCCATTTCCCCCTTTATTCTGAGCACAATTTGAACCATTAATCCATGTCCTTGGTCCCTGGCTTCTGATTTCCCTTGGTTTCTACCTCTCTGCATTAGAAGCCTCCTCATTTCCTTTTTCTAACTTCACTCACATATATATTCTCTCCAGATCTTGCTGCTTTTCCCTCTGCAGGATCTTTGCCAAGAACCCAGCCTTGCCATCTGTCCAGGAAAATGATGATACTGCTCAGCTCTCTTCTGGATGTTGAACCATGTGGCTGCAGCAGCAATGTTAATGTTAGCAAAAAAAGAATAATCAGAACCCTGTGGAAGAAAAGCCCTTTTCTGCCTCACAGCACAGAGGTTGGATACGTTTAGTCATATGCATATAACTACGAGGATTGCTTTTCCTATATTATATTTCTCTATATTGCCTTCTTAAAGATGCACCTGAGATAATATTATATCCACCAGAGTAAATTGGAGAGTTTCTGATGCAATTTTTGTTGACAAGAAAGTGCCAGTTTTTCAAAACCTGAATTTTTTAAGGGAAGAAAATTCAGTTTCAACAAATGTTTCTAATAAAAAATGGATCAAGCAGCTGACACACTGGCATTTCTTAAATTAAATGTTTGTTTTTCAATTTGAAACAACTCTCCATGCTCCTGCTTTTTTTGTGCCAGTTGAAAGGGCAACCTTTTACAGTATAAGATGAAACATTTTAAATGGACCTGATCTGAAAGTATTATTTTTGTGAATTATGGGGTTGCAGACTAATTTGTTTGGTGTTTTTTTTTTTAATTATTTATACTGGTTGGAAAGAGGGAAAGTTTCAAAATTCTCCTGAGGGAGCATAGCCATTTTCTTGGTTAAAAAAAAGGCTAGACTGCAAGAGTTCAGTGAAAACCTGACTCCGGTTTTCCTGGGCCTCAGCTGTGAAGCAGGGAGCACAGGGACCTATTTTCTCCAATTTACGGTTTATTTAGTCTTTTGGGGACACAAGTTGCCATCTATGCATATAACCACAGCTGCAAGGGGTTTGAGCAACTGATCTGCAAGTCACAGCAGAGGAAGGCTGTGCTGTTCCCATGTGCAGTTGAGAGGGACACAAAAATGCCAAGAAGCCAAGTGACAGACCCAAGGGTGCTCAGCCTGCAGCAGAGAGCTGTGTCTCAGGCACTGCAACACTTCACCTCCATCTAACAACATGGTGATCAGACCTTGCTACAGTCTTTGGTCTGTCTAATAACATTTGTGCAATCGTTGGCTGCCTGAAATCCAGGCTACTGCTCGCCTGGGAGCTGCAAGTTAAGCATCTCAAAAATCTGGTCCTTCATGTGTACAAAAGGATCCATTAATTGCATCCTCATTAAGAGTCTGAGATTGGAACTTCACAAAAACCTAGCTGCACCATTTCCTTTCTCCTTTCAGTGAGGAAAATTTCCTCCCAGGAGGTTTTTTTTTTGTTTTGTTTTGGTTTTTTTTTACAGTCAGCTTTGGGACTGCAGAGTGTCCTTATGGTCACTGTAGGATCTGGGCATCTTCCCATTGCTGCCAGTAGAAAGCAGCTCTGGGGGTGAGGATGTTTTGCTAGAGGAGTTGTTCTTCAGGCAGAATATTAAACTTCTCTGCCATCTGTTTTACCGAGATTATTCTGGTGAATGCTAAAGATCCCTTAAAAGCATTTTTATAGCGTCCCTGTACTGCTCCTTATCCCTAGCATTCATGTAACCTCTCCCTTCAGCCATTGACTTTGAGAGCTTTCCCTTTCTGAGCATGCAAAGGCAAAGAGAAGGATCTGGATTTCAGCTCCTAGCCTTGACTCTCTCCCTGCTGCATACATACGTGCGCCCACAGGTCCCTTCAGTTCTGGCTCCCACAAAGCGACAACCTTCTTCTCTTTACTTTTCCAGAAACTCCCTTATGCCCCAATATTCAATATATTTCATAAGAAATCACTTCTTCATAACTGCCCTGCTCACTACTTTGCTGTAAGGTCTGGTGTCTGATAACACTCAGCTCTAACAAGTCCTGGACTCCTGCACTTGCTTCATTTGGTGCCAGGTACAAGAAACTCACACTTACCTGCATCCCTCCAAACGCTGCTGCTGCCCTTCAGCCCACAGTTTATCACCTGAGCATGCCAGGCACCTCCCTTATATGCTCTTTCACAGGGGCAAACGCAGGTGTTAAGCTGCTCTTCTTAAAGGTCCCTTTTCCTAGAGTAGATATCTTTTCTATTATGAGTATATCCAAGACTTTAGGTTACTATTTTAAGTTGCAGAGCCCAAATGACTGAATTCCTGGCTAAGTATGCAACATCTGAGCTGACTAAAGACCTAAGGAGTGCAAGAAAACTGCAAGGTGAATCGTGTGTATTAAAGAGTTGCTGTTAAATAAATTAGAGCGTGCAAGATGCAGGACTAAGCGAAGGATGCTTGCTAGCATCAGGGTAACTGATGAGATAGACTGGTGTGGAAATAAGATTACAGTAAATATCAAGTGGAATATAGAGGAAATTGCTCTAGTGCAAAAATTACTTAAAGGGGAAGAAAAAGCAAGGTAATCCATTGAGAAATAAGTACTGTGCTATGGAGAATTACAAGTGAGGAAAGGAACCATATTCCCAGGTACTTTAGGTTTTTGTGTCCAAAGCTTAGTTTAACCGGTTACTTTGGGAAGACCCAGAATGAGACTTTCCTGCCTCTGCCCCTCCCTCCCCTGCAGACTCCGCCTTATGGAGTCTTACATTTGTCATGTGTTTAAACTTCGCTTGCACATCTCAGAAAGGTAGCTGTCAGTTTAAAAGGGCCCAAGGTTGTAACAGGTCTGATGTGATGTGTATATTTGTCTCAAGCTCTCATGCATCACTGTGAAGGGTAATTATAGCAATCCAAGCCTGCAAACTTTATAAGAAGTCATGATTTGGCATCTAAATGCTAAATGGGGCTGCTAATATGAATAAGTGTAGCTCAGCTTGAGTGAAAGGGTGTTAAGGAATCAAGTCTAGAGTGAATCAGCCTGTGCATATGTGGCAACGAAAGGAAACAAGTAGTGTGAAGTATCAAAGTAAAGCACTCAAGCATCCTAAGTTACAGCCTGCCTCTGGGCGCTGCCCCTTCTTCTAAGGTGATCCCAGAAAATATCCATCCTACAAACTGAATGGGAACCCAGTAACTATTATTTGCCATGACCTTTTTTCTGGATTACACGTTCTTTCTGACACAGGTGGCTGTCACTCATCTATGAGACTTGTCAGCTCATGCCATTATTTCCTATGCTGCCCAAGACATAAGTGATCCCATACAGTAAATAACAAACTTCATGTATCAGTGAAAGAGCATGGATGTTTCAGTAGGTCTTTTCTCAGTTTGTGATCTTCTTTTGTCCTGTTACTGTAGGAGGAAAAGAGCCCAGCTTCCAGCCTTGGCAGCTCTTTAATAGATAATGCAAAGATTTCCAGTGCTTGGTCTTCAAGAACATACTTTTGCTTTTTGAAAAAGTAGGTGTAAGGCTAGGGGTAAGGTCTGTGGAGAGCCGGAACCTGATCCGTTCTGTTATTGATCATTAGTATTATTATCACTTCTTCCTTTCCTAAGATGAGTTTTCAATTCACTTTCGTAGCAACCAGAAAGGGACAAAAACAGTGAGGTCACTGTGGTTCCTGCTCCGACATTTGAGGTCGCTTTGAAACATAACCTGCCAACAGATGATATTTTAAGACTTCCAAAGCAAGGTCGAATGTTCCTTAGCACATATTGTTCTTTTTTCTTTTTTTTAAAAAGAGGCCCTTTCCCCTACTTTTCAAAAGAAAATATGTCTCCGTGGAACTACATTTTTACTGCCTTGGAGAACATGATGTTCAGTCATGACACAAATCTTTGTGTAATCAAGAAAGTTACTTCAAGAATGGGAGGTTCTGAGACTCAAAAGTACTCTTTGATTTTTTAACCATTAGTGGTGACACTCCAGCATTGAAACAAGAGCTGTAAAACCCACTTAAGTGTTTCTGATGGCTGTCAGATGTATTAACTCCCCTGCACACTAATACCTCTATTGTGAATGCAAATACTTCTCTTTACTGCTACCTGCACTCCTGGTCTTTCTAACCAGATCAGAATGCCTTTGGGATTTTTAAAAATTTTTTTTACTTTATTGATTGCTCTTTTTCAGCCCTGGAAGAATGCCCCACTGCCTTTTAACTTCATGCAAAATGTATTGTGTGATTCAACATAAAGAAAGGGAAGAGGAAACACGTTGAATGCAGTGACAAATGGCAGAGGGGTCAGAGAAAAGGAAGATGCTCTGGCAGGGCCTGCAGAGACCGTATCGTAATTATGTGCCATAAATATATAGAAATGCAGGGCAAGCTTTTATGAAGTTTCTTGGAGCAGCTCCCATGAACAGCATAGGCAAGGCATGGCCATGACTCCATGCGGACAAGTCAAGCCTCTGCTCTTTCCTTATCCTCAACATTTGGGCTGCCAAACAATCACAGCATTTGCAGGAGTGATGCCCTGCTGAGCATTTTGTGAGAGTGCTCCTACCGAATTTCTCCTCTGAAGTAATTTTAGCTGCATGTTGTTTAAACCCATACTGTCTGCCAAATAAGATCCCAAAGTGCAGAGGTAGCGGCACTGTTATTTACAGTGTGTGCGTTTGTGTACACTTCTATAGGTCAACTGACTGTGTAGGTACCAACACCTACATATATACAGACATGTGCCTGCCCATGTAATTTCATAGCTCATTTACACTTTATTTAGGCAAGTAGCTCAAAGCTTGAAGTGAAGTCCACATTTTGTGCATGCCTACGCTCTGCTGGCTCCTCTAGCGTGACTCTACTCAGTTTCCCATGTGAGTCTCCTTTCAAACTCCTTGTCTACAGCTGTGTGCGGCAACAAATGCAGGAGAACACTGGAGAGCCAGCTGGCTGAAAATTGCTTGAAAAATAATGGAAATCAGGTGTCCAAAATGAGAATGTGTTTAGATGTGACTTGGCTTCCCTTGGTTTTCCCTGCAGAGAGCAGTGATTCCATATTAGCTTTGTTTTTTGCTCTCTGTGAAAATCATCCTCCGTTGATGGTTAGATATGGGAAGAACAGAGCTTGGTGTGACTTTCGGTGACTTTATCTTGGCAGACACTGCATTTTAGTTGCGCATCTGTCATACAGATGGAGAGACACTAGGAAAAAAAAAAGCCGTTAAAATTAAGTTTGGGATCTGGATGAAGAAGAAAACCAAGCTCATATTTTGTGTCATTATGATGTTAGCCAGTTGTAGGTATCAGGGATGAGCACGCTCTTGGTAGGTGGACAGAAACATATTTATCAACCTGAGACCTCTGTTCCAGCAACCCAGCTCAGTACTGTTCTGCTCCCTGTAGAAACCAGCACCACATGTGGGTGGCGTGACTTCTGGGAATGACAGAAATGGGGACCACACATTGCTTTACATTCTGCTTTAGGTTCCCACTTAACTTGGTAATTTTTGATGCTCTTTTTTGCTCTGAGGCTTTGGCTTTTGACGATGCAAAAACATTCCTCAAACACTCTGTTGCCTTTTTTTTGCAATGGAAAAGCATTGGGCATTAAACTCAATGCATGTGTGCTTGCAAGCTTACTGCTGTCTCATTGCTATTGTTTCCTCTTTCTCAGGACATGACCTTCACCACCACAATGAATCAGGAAAAACCTGTCAAATCCTCCTAGCTCCCTGGCTGTGAGATTTGCTGTTCCCTTGCTGTTCACCAGACAGCAGCTCTTCCCACCCAAAGCACAGAAGAAGCCAGCACATCACACACGACAGCTGAAAAGTGAAGCGTTATCAAAAGCTGTGTGAGACTCTGTCAGAGAGAAACTTTATATAGTAATTCTCCTTCTGAGCCTGGGAAGCCGTGTATCCCATCAGTTCCAAAGAACAGAGAGAAGATATGTTCAAGTAACCAATACCAGAAATTGCACAAATCAATACATATATTGCAGTACCTACACACAGTGATCTACAGCGTTTAGAAATCTCCTTTCAGAATGGATGATGGATATAGAAACACAAACCTCTATCAAGGGGGCAGGGAAGCAAACCAAGTCTCAGATGACTACAGGTACCAGGATGGTAACTATGAAGGGTATGCACCCAATGACGGCTACTATCGTGGCGGGGATGAGCCCGCTCATGAAGAAGATGCCCAAAGTGATGTTACAGAAGGCCATGATGAAGATGATGAGGTCTATGAGGGGGAGTACCAAGGGATCCCGCACCCAGATGACATCAAAGAAAAGCAGAAGAAGCGAGCTCCTGCTGTGGCTGATGAGTACAGAGACCGTGCTGACCTTATGGCGGAGAGGATGGAGGATGAGGAGCAACTAGCCCACCAGTATGAGAACATCATTGAGGAGTGTGGCCACGGACGCTTCCAGTGGACCCTCTTCTTTGTTTTAGGGTTGGCACTGATGGCAGATGGGGTGGAGGTGTTTGTGGTTGGATTTGTTCTCCCCAGTGCTGAGAAGGATATGTGCTTATCCAGTTCAAACAAAGGGATGCTAGGTAAGTGCCACTTGCGAACAGCTCTTCTAATGCAGTAGGCTGTAGCTGGAATATCTTTTTGTAGTGACCAGCTGATTTCAGGATCCTCTGATGACTCTCCTCTTGTGTTGTGTGTCATGCATAGTCATGGCTGGGTGGAGCTGACTCAAGAGGGGTTTGCATGGTGCTGAGAAGGCAGCTACTCAAAAGCAGTAGAATTGCACCACATCTCAGCCTACCTTATGAATGCGCTGTGGCCCCAGTACTGGTCACTGCAGGCTGGATCTGAACAAGGCAGCTCGCAGTCAGCCGGTCCACAGGGCACAACCCATAGGGGTCTTCACGGACAAATGAGTGAAAGGTTAAAGGTGGCTTTTCCTACTTGAGGACCCAGTGACTCAGATTTCAATACTTTTAGAAACTGAATTGTAATGAGAAGTCCACAAAGCAGTACCATCCAAGTATGATAGTTACGAAAGATGGGGGTCTGTTTGCTCCAGATCACTTTGCTGTTACATTGTGGCTGCTGATGCTGCCCTGCTCTCCAAAGTTTCCTCTTTAGCCAGGTTCCCCTTTTCTTCAGCCCAAAGTCCCTACAGGCAGATCAGTTGTGCAGTCAGTTCCTTCTACACACTAACTTCTAGTTCAGAGCAGTTTGCTAATACGTACTGGGTCAGAAATAGCCTATGGAGGCTGCTTCTTAGGTCTGTGGAATGCAATCGATATGCTGCACGGGGGTTGAAGGCTGAGGCTACTGGCAACATCCCTTTTGCATCACCCTCAGGTGCATTGACACCTCCCTGTGGTCAAAATACAAAGGTTTAGTTATTGTGAGTGAGACTGGGTGGAAAGGTTTGGATGAACAATTTTTTCCCTTGTACTTTATAAGCTGAAGACGGTAAAGTCTCCCAGATCTCCAAGAATCAGGAAAGCATCCAGCATGGCCCGTAGTGAGAGCCAGCCATGCAATAGTACAGCGCATCTGGAACAAAAATAAAGTAGCTCTCGGAAGAACTGCTTTAGGAGGGGGTTAGTGTGTCTGGATGGACATGTACCAGGGTTGTAGGGGAATCATCAAGGCCCGTAGTTCATACATTCTGGCCCAGAAGCCCTGCCTGATGCAAGGTAAATGCAGATTTTGGATTAGATCCCAGCCCTTGACTCTATTCTATTTGCATTATTTTCATGTGACAAAGACGATAGATAATTATCCTTATATAGACCTCTCTCTCATCTTGGTGTACTGATGTCCTAGACACTTTTCTCTTCTGTTTCTTCTTTTTTCTTGTCTGAACTTGAAGGTGTTTATTTCCATAGGTAGCTAGTTTTGTACCTACTTTTGTGTCTTAAAGTGTTTGCTAACTTTTTTTGCTTCACAAACCACTTAAAAATTCTAGCTCGAAATATCTCAGGTCAGATATCTAAAAGCAAATTGCTCACAATGGGATCCTGATTTCAAAGGGACTTCCAAATTCACCAGCTCCCTATGGGACACTAGGCTGAGTGCCTTTCCAGTGATGAGACCTTTTATGAAAAGCAGGTTATTTATTTTGGTGACTATATGAAAGCTGAAATCTTCTGAAACTCTAACCCCATAAATAACCATCTCCACAGAGCTCAAGCTCTGGCAGGCACCCGAGTCAGAAAACTTCAAATGTCACAAGAAAATCTATCTTTGAAGCATTTCTGGCTCAACCACAGGTAAAAATGAACAAAAAGTCTCCCTAGAGAGCTTGTTCTGCTTTTTCCAGCTCAGTATTTGCAAGGCTGAAAGTTCAGGGTGTTCTGATAAGCTCTGAATAAGCAAAGAGATATTCGGGTCTGTATCCAAGCTGAGCTCCAGACTGCTGTGCATTAACCAAGCTAATCTGGAGTTGCTAATCAGGGGAAGAGCACTCTTCTCACCGCCTTTCCTGCCCACTTTTAAAGACAACTTTTGAGAACCTGGTTTTGCAGAACAATTTCCTCTGTCCTTAGCTTGTTTGTTTGGGGGATCTGCTCTCAAAGCTTTTATTTACACTATTTTGTGGCTTAAGTGAGGGAAAAAAAGAATTTTCCTAAAAACAAGAAAAGTTGATTCATCTTGGTTTGAGGCAGAGGGGAAAGTGGATATTTATGGTAGCACTCAGTTGTTACTGATTGACATTGTACAGGAGGCAGGTCTCTGATTCAGTCCGTCTTATTTATTAAACACACTTTCATGTCTGCTGGATATTTCTCTGCTGCAGGTTTCCTCTTGGATCTGAGGTTTGTGAGATGATCCCTTGTGAAAATGAATTAAGCTTGGCTTAGAAAGCTTTAGATTGCAGAGCAGTGCACTGATAAGAGTAATGAATACCCAAGGGCATCAAGAAGTGAGGGTGTGAGGAGGCTGGAGTGGGTACGGGGCTGCTGGAGGGCCTAAGAGGGGAAGAGTGCAGATGACTGCGTCTGGAGAGGAGGAGAAGAACTTTCTGCCAAACTAAGGGCAGCAGCAGGGGGCGGAGGGTGTTGGAGGTTTGGCGAGCAGCAGGGCAGTGCAGGGACACGAAGTTTGGGTGCAGACCTACCTCCATCCAGCACAGCCTGGTTTCCCAAGTACTGCCCTTGCAAGAGGGTTTCATCCCTTTTCTGAGCAGCTGTGGGTACATGATAACGACAGCTAGACATCAGCTCCTGAAGGGAAAGGCTGGGGAAGTGCTATTGATGGAAACAAGAATGTAATCTTCCTCAAAACCTTTCCTGGATTAGCTTCAGGACCCATCCACCAGCAACTAGGAAAAGATATCTCCTAACAAAGCTCAGAGCCTCCAACACATGCACATTTCCCTCGGGGGTTCCATTCCCTTGATGGTCATGCTATTGCAAATTGATCTTGCTAATGGTTGCTAATTGCTCAGGGTTCAATGATACTTTTAGGTTGACTTGGCACAATAATGGGTGGCAATCAAAGAGCTCTTCACCTCAATTTCTGCCTAATTTGCAGTGACAATCTTGGAAGAGTGTGTCTGCATAGAATGAATGGAGGGCTGATTAGAGAAAGCATAGCTTTCCCTCAAATTATCACGAAGTTTTAAGGATGCAGGGTCATCACCCACACATGAGTTACTGCCCCTTACCTTATCCCCATGTACCAACAGACGTCTACAGACGAGGTCGTGTTTATTCCCAAGCAACCGTTCGTCTCAACACATTTTTGCTAAGGAAACATAATCAGGTTATCCCAGGTGGAGTTAAGGTTGCTTCCAGGCAGCTCCTAACATGTAAACACACGAGAAGGTCTCAGCCATAACAAGAGAGGCCAGGAGGGAAAAAATGGGAAATAAATCAGTTAAGTAATCAAACTCTCACAGAAATAGGAAGGGACAAATAAGAGAGCTTAAGTAGATGCCCCCTAAAGACCAATTTAGTGAAGTTCAGCTTCTGCTAAAAGGACATTAAATACTCTGTGTATTGCATATTTTTCCTCCCTCAGAAAGCAAGCATGGAAAAATATCAAGCAAATTATGGCCAAATTATGCAAAAATTACAAATAAACAGATGCCCACAGTGTTTTATGAAATGTGTGAAATGAATATGACACATCTTAGAAAACGTTTACATTTTGTGCTGAAAATAAACTTCTTACCATCAGATGCAAATTAACGGCTATTTTAGCCCTAAATATCCCTAGCGGGACAAAACACATATTTGGAGTTTTTCTGTTATGCAAAATGCTATTTTGAAGATGATTGCAGGAGTGTTACAAAAAAAAAAAAAGAAAAACAAACAACAACTGTGTATATTTTAGCAGTTTAATTTCATCAGTTTTTAACACTAGTTCTTAAGAATAATTTTGGTAACTTGTAACATTATTTGTATGTATTCATTTGAAAAATCTGCTTTGTAGTACTACCAGCAGTAGTCATAATAATAATTAATTTCTTAAATTTACTGAAACAGAATATTCCTTCTCAGTATAATACATCCTGTGAGAAACAGATTTTTTTTTATTTGCTAAGGATAATCATATGAAGAGTCATAAAATTTGTACTTACTTATTTGCTGAAATGCACACATTATCATTATTTGGAGAAATATCATGTAAATTTATATCTTCAAGTGCTTTTAATCACCTCTAAGAGGACTAAATATTATATTTGCAAGTGTAGAGCAGTAAATCCCAGCAAGTATAAAAGATGATGTCATAGTAATGTTTTAAACTTTTTCACATCCTGCCTATAAAAAACACAAGGCACAGTTAAAGCATCAGACTTCCCCGATCCCCAGAGCTGCAGTTGTGTTATCAATCATCATTTCACCGTTCAGTAAACTGAGACAAGAAAATTTTTAAGGGCTTTGCCCGTAACTGCAAAACAGCCACACCAATGCTGAGACTAAAACCTGTCTTTCAGGCACTCAGCTCCCTTTTTCTTTTTATGATTTAATAATAATGTTTTAAGGAGGATATCATCTTGCAGACTCTTAGCCTCGCAATGTTAGATCAAAAAAATAGAAAAAAGATCCTATTAGTAATTATGCAGTTATGTAGCAATTCAGGCTTGGCTGTGTGAGTCAGGTTAAATAGGATGTGTAACAATATCCCTGTTTTCAGTTGTGTGAAGAGAATGTTTTATTATCAGCTGGGATAAAATCTGGCCTCAGCTTCTCATTGACCTGAATTCACCTGATATGACAGTAAATCCTAATCCCCTCGGCAGAGCTCAGTGGCTTTTCTCCACTTCTTTTTTTTTTCTGAGTAAGCGCAGATAAGCCCAGCCATGGCTCCCTGGCTCTGCCGAGGCCCACAGCTGCCTATTTTGCACCTCCACGGCCATGGACCCACAACACGGCAGCTGGCTAAGCCCTGGTGAGAGCTGTCTGTGTCCACGCCCCGAGCATCAGGCACGAATTCCTGCCTGCAAATTTCCTCTTGGGCAGAAACGCTCCCGCAGCCCAAGAAGCATCATCACCCCGAGGAGTAGGGACATGCTAGGGGAAAAAGGGGACTTTTTTGATTTGGGAACACCCCACATCTTGTGCAGGTCTGACAGGGGGATGGCTGCATCCCCATTTATAAACACTGCAGGAATTTCATCTGACGAGAGCCAGCACGAACAGGTTTTCGTTTAACAGCAAAGGATTTGTTTGGCTTCCTCTGTTGAAAACTTTGCTTTAGCAGAGGGGTTGGGTGGGGGGAACCAGATGGTCCCATGAATATTGTAGTGATGGACAAGTCCCGTGGGGGGACTGTGAAGCCGGCTGAGTGTAAACAGCCACCCACACCGTGCTGGCAGCGCTCGCTGAAGTGTTTGGTGTGCGTTGCCTCGCCAGTGCTGCGTCAGAGCGCTCGTAGATTCACGCATCCACCTTTGGCTTTAATGTGCAGAATCCCCTCGATCTCAGCAGCCAGATTCACCTGATATCCACCCCCAGATCTCTGAAAATGGAAAGGCGCCTTTCACATGGGTGATCCATTTCTCAGTGGCAGAGCCATTAGCTGAAGATGAAGTCTCTTTGCTGGTAGTTAATCAACAAGGCAAGTGCAACGAGACTACCCTTTCATTTGATTTCCATTTACAAGGTCAATGAGAATCATGGGGAAAGCACTAATAAGCCTACAAGGAAAAGCAGATAAGAAATTTCAGGAAGAAAGGGAAAAAAGGCCACTCAGCCCTCAGTTCATCCTCTGCTGAGACTGTCCCCTGTTCTGGGACATGCTGGCCATCACTAGAGCACAAGACAGTCAGGACTACCACTGGTTTATTCCTCTCTTTAAATTACTTACACACAGTCAGATCCCGTGCCTTGCCTCATCCATCTCCCAAATGGCGTCCATAAAGTGCATCCATGTATAACAGATGCTACACTGGTAAGAGTGTTTGGATTTTGTTTTTATTACAGTTGGAATTGCAAGATATATAAGGTCCTAATCCTTTTCTGTTGTCCAAATGCTTTCCCCCTTCAAAAGCCTTCTCTTTTACTGTAGGGCTCTACTGGTAGTGGTCTGGGCTTTGAAGGCAAGTAGGAGCCTTCACGTTCCTGTGGTTACTGGCTCCATGCAGACCTGTTACCAGAGGTGAGACAACCCTGCACCGAGACCCAGGCAGCCTGCTCACCTTCCTGACAGCCCCAAGGACTCTGGGACTAATTCTTCCCATTCAGCTGGGGGTTTTTTGCTCGAATTTTGCATTTATTCCCGGAGGCCTTGTCCTGACTTGAAAGGGATTATTTTCAGATGTGCCTCATTTTTAAGGACTTTAATCCCATTAACTCTCAATGAAAGAAATTCATGTTTGTGATGGAGATTTAGGTAAACTTTGAAAGTTTTGCTTTCTTTCTGAAACCCTTACTTCTAAATATATTGAAATAATAAAAAGACAGTTTAGCACACACATAGCCATGTACTGTATCCACCTTTATTCCTAGAAGTTCAGCTTTTAAGTCCACAATTCCTGTCTAACGTGGAGCACACATCTTCAATAAAGGCTAATAAATTTCTTAGTGTGAAAATGCTGTATATGTTACCTCTTTTTCTAGTGGGAATAAGCCCAGTCAGTGGTCACATATTTTCCTTATAACTTCAACATTGGATGGGATGTAACCTGAAATTTATTCTTAGAATTTCTGCTCTTTGGTTTTCCACAGATTTTATGGGAGGTTATTGCAGACTTTCCCACAGGCATTCATTATACTCCATTACTCGTGGAATAGTCTGCAAATAATGACTTATTCAGAGTTGCCCTTAACATTTCGTCTAACCACTGCATATGTTAATTGGGAAGCTGAGCCCTCCTAGCACAGTCTAGGTCTGTGTGGTTTGAAGCCGAGGTTTGAAGTCAAGTTTCTGGTACAGACCGTTGTAATGTTGTTTCCTAGAATATTTGGTGGACCGAAGTAACGCAGCAAAAGAAATACCATTTAGTGATCACTTTTCTTGGTCTAATTCTCCTTAAAATTTTAGTTTCCTTGATACAAGCTGGATCTCTTTCAAAGGTAACAACCATCACTGTGTTCTCCAGAAGACTGTCTCTCTTGCATGGAGACTTTATGAGTAACTTCCACTCCTCCCTGGGTCTCTGTCACCTTATTGTTAATCCAGGACACAACGATCTGCAAAGCCTGATGTTGTTCTGCACCTTGGGTCCCAGGATCTGTCAGCTGACAGAGTGTTTTATAGCAGCTGCCCCAAAAGGTTTAATGATATTGGCCAGAACATGCAGTCTTCCCAAAAGAGACCTCTCCATCATAATAAAGTGTCCTACTGATTTTGTTTCAGCCCTGAAGTAAACATTTCCATAACCGGGATCCTTCCCCTCAGAAACTGGCCAAGCGGACAGTCTCTGGTCATCCCTGAGGTTTCCTTTACTACACGTTTTCATCGTTTTAAATTTCTAAGGGATAATGCATCCATTGGTTTATCACATACGATAACCAAGTAAAGCCACATCCTCTAAGTGAGTCTGTGACATTAACAGCTCTGCTGTATTTTATGTTGCCCACTGTTTGATGGATGCTGTGTTGCAGAGATATAATCTTCCCTTCCATCGCAAGTTTGGGCTCCTCAGTCAGAATCTGCAGGGGTTTGCCCACAAAAGCAGATCCACTCCACTTCTTGAAGCCCGGTTTCAAACACTGCCACATCCCATGCTAAGCCCACTCTTCCCCTGGCCAGAGAGCTGGCTGCCCTGCCGCCAGCCGGGGCACTCGGCTGCAATAAATCACCAGCTAGAAGGCAGTGACAACCTCCTCCACCTCTTCCCGACTTGGGACATTTTCTGTTATTAAGAGGATTTGGATGAACATCTGCCATCCAGGGATTTTCTCCGGGGGGAAAAGAACAAGAACTCTGGCAGATGATTTTTTCTTCCTCATCGGGGTCTGGCGGTGTGGGCTGAGCTGTGCTGTGAGCTGCTCGCACGGTGCTGGCAGGGCTCACTGTCAGATGGGTGGCTGCAATGCACCAGTGGGTAGATACAGGGTGCATCATCATTTCCGTCTGCTGGCTGCGATCAGAGCTGCTCCATTAAAGATAGCTCAGGAGCCAGGGTAAAAGCATTAAGCCTTGCAGCACTGCATTAAGATTCTTCCTTCAGAAAGATTTTGGACTGAACTGGTTTTTTGCCTCAGCTCTCCCTTGTAATTTGCACTTCAGTGAACAAGCCGGAGACCAAAGTTAATGCAGAAAGAGATCCCAGATTCCCAGCTGTGTACATATCTTCTCTGACTGCTGCAGATCAGTATCTGAAACCTTTATGCACCTTCAGATCACCTCACGAGGACAGCTTGGGTGAGGAGGGTATTGATTGTACAGAGCCACGTGCTTATGGTGGAGGTACAATTGCTCTGGCAAAATCCTGTGCCATGGTTCTGGTACAAAGGCTGTTAAGAGGCAAGAACAGAGTTTTTGCCTTTGAGACACAAAATCCTGATTGACATCGTGTGGCTAGAAAAGAAAGAAGAACCATTCACAGAGAGGTGACCCCACTGCCCTGCTATGGAATGGGGGAGGTTTCAGAAGTCCAAACTTTTCCACTTCTGATCAACGTGAGACAAGCGCCCTTCAAATGCTGCAGTGGCTCTCTGCTGCACAGCTTTTAATTTAGTAATGCATTTCAAATCAAGTGCAGGTATTCGCAATCAAAAGAAAGACAGAATAAGCTGCCAAATAACTCTCTGCATTAGTCCTTAGACAGCTTTGCTGGATGGCATAGAACAGCCTTCAGCCATCAAACTGATCATCTTGTTTAAACATTAACGAATTGCAAAAAAATTAATCATCACCTTGTTTTCCAAGTGATGTGTTTGACAGAACAGGGCCTGGGGAAGATGTTGGCTCTCAAGAAAAGTCAACACTTGGTTCAAGGCGAGGATTGACCCTCCAAAGGGATGTTCTTCAACCATGCCTGAATGATGTTTCTTTTAGCTGCACTTCTTCAGTCAGTGGATAGGAATGTTTCCTATTAAGGCAGTGTATTTACTTGCTCAGCATCCGTTGCCTTCACGGAGGGCCAGGGATGCCGGGAACACTGCTGCTTTTCTTGAGTTACGGTGTTTCCTTCAACCCCTGCTCAGCTGGGTCTTGAACCTGACATGCCCCCAGTCTCCAAGCATCTCCAAGCATCATTTTCTCCTTCAAGAACCTCCTGCACTGCAAGTTCTGCTTTTCAGCAAGCAGATATTCCTCCATCCTGACATAGTTCAGCTCCTCTGGATCATATCCAGCCATGATCAGGCCCCATCAGGATCTCCACAGCAGGACTGTGCAGCCTATAGGCATAGACTACAATCCTGCCTGTGGTGTCAGCAGCTGGCAGAGCCATAGGAGCATGCTGTAGAGTCACCTGGTCACCAAGTGTTTTGGTCCTGCAGTGCTAAAGCAGAGGCAGCCGCAGCCACACACAGCAAGCAGACAAAGCATGAAGGGCTTTGCCTTTCGTACTATGAAACTCAGAATAACTTCGGTAGCATAGATCCACCTGCTGAAAGGCTGTCTCCTTGTGGTCTTGCCTCATCTGGGCTTTTTCAGAGGTGCCTTGGAGACATATGCTCTTGCTTGATCCCTTCCATCATTACATCTTTCCTGGCTCAAAGGAATGAACAGAGATTTGTTCACAGACAAGCCTAAAACAAAAATCTGAAGGCCAGAGGCCAATACAGCCTTCAAAGACCAGGTCCATGTGTTGCCAGCTGCTGGACTGATCAATTTCCAGATGTTATTCCTTAACAGCAGTGCAAATCATTTCACTCTAGCTGATCAATGTTTCCAACCCTCCAGCACTGATTGCTATTAGATTTTAAATGCTTAATATCTGATCCTGCTGTCCTTTCATATCATAACTCCTTCAGGCTTCAACAGGAATTTTGCCAGAAAAAGGACCATAGCTTGTGGTTATTCCTGGGAATATTGTTGCTCACTGAAGTCTCTACATCTGGAAAGTAGATAAGTGAAAAAAAAATCCTGGACCTGTGAGCATTATTAGTTAGTGCTATTTACACAGATAAAGGAAAAAGCAATACAATAGGTGGCCCTTCTGGTGGCAGTGTTAGTAGGAGAGCCAAGGATAACTGCCGCGTTTTCTACACCAGAGTTGCAAGCACATAGTGAGCTGGGAGCCTATTTGGAGAAGAAAACCATTCTCTCCTATTCAGCCCAGCACTAAACGTAGTCACTGAAACTGTCTTTGAGGACCCCACGGTAGAAGATCTAACAAAGTCAAGTTAAAAAGAAGAACCCATTTTTCTTAACAATACCAGAGTGATAACTCTCTAGAGCAAACTGTGAAGATGAACAGTAGGTTCTCCCTTCTCCTGAAATTCTCAGACCAAGACTGCACTCTTTTCTGTATGTTATCTTTTAGTTAGGTGCCAGATCTTGGCTCACTAATGAAGGAAGCAGCTGTGCTACACAAGGTGAGTCTCAGTAACAGACTGATTCTTTCAGATAAAGCTAAGAAAAGCAGAGAGTGAAAGAGATTATATACTGCAAAGGAAGCATGGGTAGGATAGGTAACCTGCAAAGAGATTCAGCCATGGTTTAGCAGTCTCTCTGCTCTCACAGCTGCCTGAGCATAAACAGCAGCCAGAGAGAGCCTCCTCCCCACACATCCTCAGTCCCATTGTGCTGAGGAGGGTTAACAGAGTTAAGACATCAGACTTCTGTTGCATCGTTGGTGGCACATAGCTGGGACACGTGTATCCTAAGCTGCTTATGCCTGGCCATTGCTGACATGCAGGGGATATATGAGCAGTGAGGCTGGGAAAGAAAGATGTGGGTCTGGTCAAATGAGGGTATGACTATACTGCATGAAGCAATGCAGTAGGGAGTGATGCAAGCTCATGGGCAGAAGATGGGGAAATTAGGTTTCACCAATGGATAAAGTTTGTGGTGCCCGAGATAGCTAATTTGGGGGGGATGGGGGTATCTCTACTTTATTGCATAGTATACCACGTCGACATCAGCTGCCATACAGGCGCTTTAAAATCTGCTTCTACATTGCATATTGTTGCTACCCAGTTACCAAACTCACTGTCTCTCTGCCTCTATTCTAGGCTTGATAGTCTACTTAGGAATGATGGTGGGGGCTGTCATGCTGGGTGGCCTCGCTGATAAACTGGGAAGAAAGAAATGCCTCATCATATCACTTGCAATCAATGCTGCCTTTGCGTTCCTCTCTTCCTTCGTCCAAGGATACGGATTTTTCCTCTTCTGCCGCCTTATCTCGGGCCTCGGGTGGGTAACTGGTGAATCCGTCCCATGTCCTGGAGGAGTCCTGTCACAGCTTGGCAGTTTGGGTGTGGGGGGTGGGAGAAGGAAGGCTGCTCCGGAGATGCACCTCCGGTACCGAGCCAGCGTGGCACTGCTGTTTAGCACGTGTGGTTGCATTACCTCACTCTTGACCCTTAAAGTGTTAGCAATAAGAAAGTTTGACCATTGACATTCTTCTGGTACTGCCCAAATTGTGCAGAAAGGCGAGTGAGACTGATAAATGCCCATCTCATTTTACAATCCTTACTGCCGGGGCCTCCAATGAGACACGCCGCAGTTCCCATCGCCTGCCTGTATTTTGCCTCCCTAAAATGAGTGATCACAAAATAACAACAGAGAAGATGTCTAGGTGAACAGCAGGGCATTACACTGGCTTTATATAAAGTATACAGGAAATTCAGCTTCCAAAGCATGAGAAGGATCTTGTTTATCTTTGATATCTAAGACCAGTCCGGCCAAAGAGAGATTTGCATTTTTCCTGCAAGTCTCAATTTTGTGCAGCACGTCTCTGAGTGTGACCTTCCCTCTTTATATGTGCAATTCTAACTACAAAGACATTGAAGACAACACTTATTCTTCCCATGTGCTGTTTTTTCTCCTCAGTATTGGGGGATCCCTCCCCATCGTGTTTGCCTATTTCTCTGAATTCCTATCTCGTGAGAAGAGGGGGGAACACCTGAGCTGGCTTTGCATGTTCTGGATGATCGGTGGCATTTTTGCTTCAGCAATGGCTTGGAGCATCATCCCACATTACGGTAACTGTTTTGTGCTATTGACTTTCGACAACACCATATTCCTGCATCACTACACTACCCCAAAAGCCTGCACAGGTAACATTAGTCAGTCCTTACACATCCCAACATAAACAACACTGAAAATAATAGATACCTGAAGTGCACACAAAAGGTCTGATAAATTGACTGCATGATTGATTGACTGATACTAAGGCTGTAAATAGGACTGATGAGCACTGCTTTGCATCAAAAGCTTCAAATACACCCCTTGAATTATTCTGCCAGAGCCTGAGCTCTTAATCTAAATGTCAGTGCATTCAGGAAAAACTGGACTGAGATTATATTGCAAAAATTGATCCAGTTATCAAAAATAAGTAACTTTAATCAGGGAATTACTGGGTGCTATGCATGGCAGCAGTGAGGACAGCGCATGCTCTTTTCCTTAGCCAAGTGTCAACACTCTCGGGGCTGTGTATCTGGTGACACGTCTCTCCAGCATGCGATGGGCTGGAGTCACATCTGACTTCCCATAACTGGGTTGAGGAGTGGAATGAGTTCCCTGCCCAGAGCTGGAAGTGGGAGAGAAAAAGTAGAGGGGTGGACTCTGAAACATATTTGTGCTCTGAGGAGCAAAAATCTGCATGTCACACGGTATTCCTCATAACTCGTGTATATCTTAGGAAAACATCAGAAGCAAATATCTACTGGAAAAGATTAATTCCCTCAGTACTTAGTGACACCAGCTGCTTGCAAAACCCTGTTTGAGGAAAGTAGGACAGGCCACAAAGACCATGAAGAAAGCCACTAACATTTACCTATCTATCAATTCATTTTTACCGTGTTTAAAGTACTCTCAGTATAAAGAGGTGTTCATGCTTTTGACTGATATGACAGAGGCTGTTGGAACAAATAGGCAAACTTACTGCATAGTGGTGTCAGACTGAAATAATTCTATTATCTGCAACTACATTTGCTTTAAAAAGCCCTTATGTATTTACTTTACATTTATTTTTCAGATGACTTTTTGATGTTGTGTTTTTATAGCTTCTCTTTTTGATTTCCCATGTTCCCCTACTATTTTGGAACTTCAGGAGATGAGTACAATACCATGACTGACTCAGATGAGACCTCTGCAAAAGCCATTGCTTGATGATTTCCTTGTTATGTGAATAAAAATGTTTATAGAAAAAATTGAATTAAACATTCCTTCTGAGATTTGAGCCTAGGGAAAGTAAATGGAGCGATATAAGAACGATGCTAGTCCTTAGCAGGGGGATACCTGACCTGGTCAGACATCAGGAAAAAAGCAGGAGAGGGGGAATCTCAAACGCAGGATTAGGATGTTGATTCTTCTAAGGTTGAACCCTAGCTCAGATTTTGTACGTCTGGAAAAACATAAACTTGCTTTCCTAGCTTGCTTCCATATGAAGTGAAATACATATGTGAGGTACGAGACGGAAAGGAGCCATCTCTAACGTGCCTCTCAGGTCAGAGACAATTTAACCTTTGTAAACTTTTTGTAACATCACTGAGCAGCAATAAATTATGGCCCTGATTCCTCTATCCTTTCCCAGCCTTACTTGCCTACAGCTGCATGGAGTTATTCTTATCTCTAGATGATTTCTAAACTCAAAGATAAAAGAAGGTTTTTAAAAGGCAGAGCCTGAGCAAGTATGTTCCATTTTCTGTAATGAACATGATCTCACTTGCTGTTATCTACTGAGCATGTTATTGAGCCTCTAAGAGCCATCATTACTAAGAATAGCAAACTTTCAACCTGTCCCTGTGTCATACAGAGCTGTAAAGTCCAGAGCTGCTTTAGGACAGAAAAACTCAGAATGCCTGGTCAGTATTTTTACTTTTTGGCTCTTGCTCTTTCCAGGCTGGGGGTTCAGTATGGGAACCAAGTACCACTTCCACAGCTGGAGAGTCTTTGTACTTGTCTGCTCTATGCCCTGTATCGCCTCCCTGGTGGCACTGAAATTCATGCCTGAAAGCCCGCGTTTTTTGCTGGAGGTAAGATGATTCATCTGAATGTTGCAGTCTGACACTAGCAGAGAATAGCTGGTCCCTAATGTGTCACCGTCTGTCTTTCTTTGTCCCACCAAACATGCATAGCACAAGCTCAGAGGCAAAACATGTCTACACTACATCCACAGATTACTTAAACCCCAAAGACTACAGACTATGGGGTCAATCAACGATGGTTAGTGTCTCACTGCCAAATGTGGTACAGAAAGAAGGTGGTGAGGGCTGGGAATTTTATAAGTCCAACGAAGGCATTTTGAAAACTTCTCACAGAGTTTGGGCATGTAACTACTGAATCCTGGTGGAAGAGCAAAGGACAGAGTACATTTTACTGAGTAAAATATGTAAACCTCAGAAATCCTAAGCAAGTATTCTTTATTCCCATTTCACAAATGTGAAATGTGGCAATACCTAGCTCAAGTTAACCCTGCAAGTCTTTAGCAGGGGATTAGACATGGGATTAGAGCCCAGGTCTCGTCATCCGTCTCCTCTTCTTTCATCTGTTCCTGACTCCTCTCCTGCCTCAGACAGTTTTAGGGTAACTCCTTTCTTCAGCACAAAGATGTTGCACTCTGTGAATACAAACCGTGCTTTCACCTCTTTGCATTTAATGTAGCCAGTGCTGCACGTGTGCTTCTCCTATTGGACCTCTAGAATTGATTTCTCTATGCTTCGATAAATTACAGAGCTGGGAACTCCAACATTTGTTTTCCTTTTCTTTGGCATTTTCAGATGGGTAAACATGATGAAGCCTGGATGATCCTCAAGCAAGTTCATGACACCAACATGCGGGCCAAAGGCGAGCCAGAGAGGGTGTTTACGGTGAGTTTAACAAAGCCATCAGCGTGTAAAAAGAAAGGTTGGACATACCTTCCTTGGTGCAGCACAGCACCAGTTTATTCCTCCTTGAGACTCTTTCAATGTGACCTCCCCCAGCAATCAGAAAAAGGACTCTGAGATACGTTTTGTGCATTAAATGTTAGATGCCAGTCTGTTTTTCCAAGATTTAGTCAACCCTGTGAATTGCAGAGAGTACTCTTCATTCCTGATGTTACTCTACAGCACATAGACCAGTGATTTTCCAATTACACACACACTTAATTGGTCTGCTGTAAGAGACTAAAAACAAATAAGAGAGATATTAGTCATGTGGGAGACCTGAGTCACTCCTTTCTCCATTCTGGCTTCTAATCAAACTCTGATTAAACTTCATGTACCTTCTAATGAGCTTCCCAAACTCCACCTGCCTCATACCCAATCTTTAATCTCTCCGAGGGAAAGTGGGATGAGTGGCTCTTACTCATTAGTCTGCTGCTTATTGTGAAAAAGGTCACACCAGTGGACTTTGTTAATAGTAAAATCAGGTAAAAGGTGTATGCTGGGGTTAGTTGCAAATTACTATAATTCAGCTGTAAACTCCCAGTGAGCCAGCCAGGGAATAGCTCTTGATTTATGCTTTTAAAGATGAGAGGACATGTGCTCTTAAAGGATGGAGAAAAGGAGATACGGTTGTGTGTAAAACATGTCTTTTTGAACAAGAAGGAGAGCAAGGCTCCATGTTCAGAAGGATTGTCACAAAACAGGGACCCTCAGGAATGATCCTGAGGTAGGGGAAAAAGAGGACTGAAACTCGAAGAAACTCAAAGGAAAAAAAAAAATCAAAGTAGGGCACTATGAGAGTCTGAGCTGAGTAGGAGAATGAAGGAGCAGCTGTACAGCATCCATTAGTGCT
The DNA here is from genome assembly GCA_013389945.1 of Fregata magnificens. NCBI lineage: Eukaryota > Metazoa > Chordata > Aves > Suliformes > Fregatidae > Fregata > Fregata magnificens. The sequence goes on from WAAD01018897.1 coordinate 581,272, forward strand.
CATTACTCCATCCAAGAATGTCATGACTGCTACAGCATGACTTGATCTCAGTATCACACTTTGAGGTATGGCGCGCTGGCTGAATCAAGATTTACTGACATCCATTGGCATGGGTGGACGATCGGTGCGGCTGGTGTAGAACAAACTGTCAGATTTGTGTTTTTCTGATAGGCCAGAAGTTGTTGGTTTGCGGTGAGTCAGCTGGTACCGGGACAGTTCCCAGATCTGACATTTAAACGGTGCCAGCAAGAAGAACACAGAGACTCCACAGCCAAGCTAAGGCGCTCATTCATACTCAGAAATTTATTCAGTAAATTTTCACCTCCTTCTCGTGTTTACAAACAGATCATGCTTTCCTTGAATATGTCCTTTATTTGAAGTTACTGATCAAAAATTTTCTGGGACCCATTTTTAAGGTTCCTTGAGCAGTCCAGTTCAGGTGTTCAGTGTTGAAAATTCAGACTGTTTTGGTGGAGCGAATTGATTGCATGGTGTGGGCTCACTTGATGACAGGATGCATTTTCAGATGCAAAAATTCCAATCTACACGTCCATTTGTCATAGAAGTTCTGCCAGTGGTACTTAAAAGGTGCTGAATGAGAAATATTCCTGCCAGTTGTCTTTGAAGAAACAGATCCTGAGGGCGCAGTTTGATGAGGATACAAGTGGCTGATCATGGAGACACTTTTTACTATAATTGCCTAGTCCTAATTTCTAGTAGGAATCTAAGGGATAGAGAAATAAGGTAGTGCACAGGCACATTAGCCAATAAATGAAAGATTGAAGTGGATGCGATGCACTTAAAATATTTCAGGGAAGGAGAGAGAGAAAGAGAAAGGATGGAGGGATGGAGGAAAGGAAGAAAGGAGGGCAGGCTTCTTTCTGTAATAAAATATCTTGCTGTAATTAAATCAGTTAGCTCAATTGTTAGTGATAACATTCAAAGGAAAGATAGTAAGGGATATCAGGTGGAAACATTGCCCAGAAGACAGTGGAATTTAAAATCCACCCAAGATCAATTTTGGAAACTTCAGTCCAAAATTTTTTTTCTCCTTTTTTTTTTTCCAGGTTTCCTATATCAAAACTCCAAAGCAAGTAGATGAATTTATTGAAATCCAGAGCTCAACAGGGACCTGGTACCAGCGGTGGCTGGTCAGAATCACGACCACTTTCAAACAGGTAAAGAGAAGAAAAAACATCCCACAGGGGCTTTGGACCTTTGGGCTCTAGTGTCTCATTGCTTCAGGTCATTGTGTCTTGACACCCTGACTCTCACTCAAAAAAATCTGCCGGTGTTTGCAAAGGACTGTAATCTGGTTGCACTTTCTATGCAGATGTGTGCATCTGCAAACTGCCAGGCCCCAAAATGCCCCTGTGAGCATCACGGTAGTCCAGCTGTGCTAATGGCAGAGCTTCCAGGACAAGCCACAGCCCCAAGCACTTGACTCTCCTTCTGGACAGATAAATAGTGATTCGCTCTCCCCCAAGCCTAAGTGAATTTACCACCTGCAGTGGATTCAGAAGAGTGTTTGCTCCTTGCTCCTGCTGAAATTGAGTTTCTAATGATGTTATATTGTCTCTTCAGCTAATTTAGCTTTTCACACATGCTACGCCGCTTACCTATGCCCACGCAGATCTTTGTGGAGAATGTTGCTACATCTTCTATTCTAGGAGGATGAGCTTAAATTAAAGGAGAGTCTTTCTTAATTAATAGCAATGCAGGTGTTATATTATTACTGTATATTCATGTGGCAAGTCAAAAGCATGAGGAGTTATGTCCCCTCATGCTCCTGGCAGTATTTCCTGCAGCAGGTCAAGAAGAGCAGATCTTGGTCTCCTGCCTGCTCTGCTTGGCTTCATCCCTACCTGAGTTCATCTTAGCCCTCCTAAAGTGCCAGCTGTGTTTGGGTTTTTGCTCTTCAGTGAGCTTTGGAGCTCCATTTAAAAGCACCCCTGAGACCATACATATATTTGAAAAGACAAAATTTTGAGAGGGTCTGAGAACAGGCTCATATCCACATTTACTGATATAACCTGCATCATCCCAGCCCGGTCCTAGTCATGCACTCCTGCTCATTACAGAGAGTTCAGATCAAGTACCCTGGCACATAGTTGAATAAGTGATCTTTTTGTAAGCCGTTTATCTCGATAAATACAATTTTGAACAAACACTGAATATAAGCCACACGTCTGACCTTCCCCCAATGACCCCTTTTTACTGACATTAAATATATAATGCACTCAGAAATTAATCTGTCAAGTGTCTGCTAGGGTTTCCTTGCAGCTAATTCCTTCTTGTGGATTTGTAGGTCTGGGACAACGTGCTATATTGTTTAACAGCCCAGTACAGGATGAACACACTGATGCTGGCTGTGGTTTGGTTTACAATGGCCTTAAGGTACGGTACTTCTTTAACTGTTTCAGGAAAGTAGAGGGCCCTCAGAGTTTGAATAATTATTTACACATTTAAATAAACTATTACAAAATTAATCCTGGTCTTCTTTTAAAGAGTCTTTGTGTACTAAGCCTTGCTCTCCTACAAACTATTGATCAATCTGATTGCTTATATGAGAGTACAGGTTGCTTTGAACAAATCAGGACTGGAGAATTGGTCAGTAGGGCAGTAGTATATCGACTTTCTCACCTCTAGATCTTTCGTTTGTCCTTGTCCACACAAAAAAACCCACAACCCTACCTGATTCTCAGCTGTTCCTTTGTCTAGATAAAAACTATTCAGGTGAGCCTAAATCTAAACTACAGGTAAATTTTGTCTAACTCTCACCTCACACTTGCAGAAATCTGCCTTCTGAGGCAGTTTCCAAATTTCTTGCTACTCTGCTGGTCTCTTGGCCAGCAAGGATAGCACATTGCTGTATTTCCCAGCCCAGGAGTCAATGTCACTAAAACTTAAACGAATTGTCCTGCTTTAAGTGAACAAAAATGGATCAACATGCTTCAGAGAGCAGCTGGATGTTTAGAGTAGGGAGACACTTTGCTCAGTCCTGTGTCAGAGCTGAGCAAGAATTCATGTCAGAAATGCATTTGCATTAGGAATCGAACAAGTTTACAAGTTATGAAGTGGATAATTAGAAAAGCGCTGTGATATTTGCAGTGCCAGGATCTTGCATCCTTAATGTATTTCTCCCATCCTGCTATAGTTACTATGGCCTTACTGTCTGGTTCCCTGATATGATCCGGTATCTCCAAGAAGAGGCATATGAATCCCAAGTGAAGATCTTTGATGAGGAAGAAGTGTCACACTTCACCTTTAATTTCACCCTGGAAAACCAGATCCATAGAAATGGGGAATACAGAAATGATAAGTAAGTGAACAGAGCTTAGTTTGGTGCATGTGAACTGAAATACATTTCTAGAAAGCTCTTTTTTTTTTCCTACCAACTTGAAAAATCTCTGTTGTTCTTTTGGACACTCAGTCTATATCTCTCATCCCAAAGGCAGTTTTCCACAGACCAAATATCCTTTTTCTCCTGCTTTTCACACACTCTGCCTCAGCCACTCACATCTCCAGACCCAAGGGGATGCATGTGAGGAGTCCTGCTTCCATCAGCCCCTTGCTGGGAGCAGGGCAGTGGGTGCCCACATGGCTGTGCTGGGCAACTCTGGATGCAGAGGTGACTTCTCTTTCCTTAGCACACACTGACATCTACTGGTGTTGGGCAGCAGAGACCATCACTTGTAATGAAACTGCTCTGCTGCTGCATTTCCAAAATAAAAAGCTATTTTCCCTTAAAATCCTCGATATGACTTACCCCGGACTCCATCCTGCAGCCCATTAGTGCGAGCTGTGTCATGGCCAGTTGTACCGGTGTGCTTCTGCCACACTGGCCGGCATCTCCCCACAGAATGAATGTGTCACCTTCTCTTTCAGTGCTTTGAAGTCAGTCAAGTTACTCTAGCAGAACGCCATTGCTTTCCTCCCTTTCTTCTCCTATTTGGGATGGGCCTGGTGGTTTTTCTGCATCCAGCCTGGACCCCAATCACTCTATGTTCCACAGCGGCATAAATCCTCGTGATTTGTAGCAGGCCATTATTACTTTTCTAAATCCTAATAAAAATGGGTGGAAAAATACCTCTATGTATATTCTGCAGAGATCCCATTGCCCCAGACAGACTAGACAGGGTGTTGCTCCAGCTGCCTTGCTCTGTGTGGCGAGGTCCCACTGGACATTCAATGTTACACAAAGCACTCATTGTGTTAATCTTCACAGGTGAAACTATACTTTATTGCCCAGCCAGGTTGTCCCTCTCCCCCCTCAGAAATTATTTGTCTCCATTTCCTTGGCATATATCTGATAGACGTTGGTGGGGGACCCCAATATGTGTCCCCATGTCCATCCAGAGACCTCCCATGCAGTAAGGAGCTGTTCTTGATGGTGCAAACCTAGCCCCATAATTCGTATTCCCCTGCCTATCAGGCAGCGAGCCGAAGTCTGGTGAAAAGTGGATGGTGATCAAATTTAGGGATCTTATGCCCAGAGGAGATGTTCAGTTTTCACTAACTTCATTGAGAACTGAGGATGCTCAGCACCTTGCAGGATGAAGACATAAAACTGTGATGTACATCACTATTCTCCTGTCTTGGTCCTCTCCAATTCAATAACTCAAAACCTGATCAAACTACATTCCAGTAATACCCAGAGCATATCTCAATACAATTTATAGCTGCATTTTCCCTCCAGCCCTTGGCTGTGAGTTAAAACTCCATTGAGTACCAGGCTGTTGCTATATGACTTTTAAAGATGGATATTAACAAAGCAAGCTGCAGGAAAAAGGCTTCTAACAGACTTTGGGAGTAAATACATCCCAGGCTATTACTGAGCAAATGCAGAACAGCTTAAGTTTTGCTGTAACCTATGAGACCTTCTACATGGAGTAAAAGACTTGAATAGTTCTTGTGGTATTTTGAGCATTAATAATATCTGTTAGTAGCTTCGGTTAAGAAGCCCTGCAGTGCTCATTTAATGGTGTAAACAGCCATCATGCGCGACTGGGTTGTAAGTGCTCAATTCAATTAAGTTTCTGGGTATATGTTAGAGGGCTTTTTATTTGGTGACAGTTGTGGCCTCCTTAAGTAGAGCAATAATGCTTGCTCTTAACAGCTCCTTACATCTTCCAAACATGCCTGTGCATTAACTAATACATCTTCTCAGTGTCCCTGCAAAATTTCACAGGTAAATCAATATTGTGTCATTCTTCAGGCAGGCAGGTCAGACATGTCAAGCTTCCCGTCAGCGGAGAAATCAATCACCTGACACAGTTTATTTTTAGTGTAATCTGTTTTCATTACCTGATAAGCAATAGTCCTCGAACAGAGATGGTTACAAGCAGAACTCAGATAATCTCCATACTCTCTCTAGAAACTCTACAGCATTTTTGCTTAAAAAAATCACTTTGAGTATAAACAATGGTTAGAATCCTTTCACCAAATGGCTCAATGGGCTCCTGATAATGTCTGTTTGTATATATGCTGGAGGAAGGGGCAGAATAAGGAAGGCAACAAGGTCAGCTCACAAAGAAAATGCTATGCACTGAGAGAAACTATGTCTTCTTCAGATGAACTGGTACTGAAAGTGAGAGGATTTGTGTCCACTCAGCCTTAGAAGCATTCTTTCTTGGACATGACTATTTTGAGGAATAGAAAAACTGCCAGAAATCCTAAAAGGTCTCTTAAAAAAAAAAAAAACTCTTCAAATCCATCTGTCCTACTAAAATACAAAATATGTAAGCATGGAGTTGGAAGGACAGTTATGCATTCAAGCAACACCTTTTCTGTAAACGACCCTAGAAATTGCCATTAGTGCTCTGTCTCTTGAGACAGTCATTACATGCTATATAGTGTAGAAAATACCCTGAAGCACAGAGTGAAGTTCTGTTTCCTGCCCCACAGATTTATTGGCATGAAATTCAAGGAAGTGAGATTTGAGGATTCACTATTTGAGGAATGCCGTTTTGAAGATGTGACATCCAGCGAGACCTTCTTCGAAAACTGCACCATCACCTCTACTGTCTTTTATAACACTGGTAAGGGGATTCCTGCTATGACCTCACCTCTGTAATTAGAAACTATTTTATCAGATTCTGGGAGAAAGGATGATAGGGATCTGTGTGTTTGTGTGTGTGCTGGGTAATGCGAGTGATGATGGAAAAAAGAGGGTGATGCATTTGGAAGGAGGTTTCAGGCTGCACCATCAGTGTTTTTAACCACATGGCTTCTGGTGCCATTGGTTGCTGCATGGGAAATGCAAAAGTCTGCACTCAGACCTTGACAGATTAAGGTAATGGCAAAATGCCTAGCAGTTTAACAGCTCGATTCAACAAATTTGGCTTAAAACATAATTTTAACTGTGACTGATGTTTGTAAGCAGTAAAATATTCATTATTTTATCCTGAAAAAGCTTTTCATTTCTACTCTAATAAAGCACAAACCATAATGCTATGAAAGCAGGAGCCTCCATTGCCCCAACCCTCTGGCATGGGGATACTGGTCCAGGTGACTCCACAAATATAAGGAGTGCATGAGCTTGGCACCCACCAGGTGCCAAGCATGCAGCTGGAGTTTGCCACTAAAATAAAAACTCCCTGGCCATTTCCATTTGATGAGGAGCTTGTCTCAGATCTTTGATTTGGTTTTGATCCTGACTCCTGTTGCTGCCGCATGAAGGGAGATCAGCCAAGCAGGATCAAGACTTTGCCTCTTTACCTCGCAGATCTCTACGAACACAAATTCATCAACTGCAGGCTCATAAACAGCACGTTTCTGAAGGAGAAGGAAGGCTGTCACCTGAACTTTGAGGAGGACAATGATTTCCTGATCTACCTGGTCAGCTTCCTGGGCAGCCTGTCTGTGCTCCCAGGCAACATCATCTCTGCTTTACTCATGGACAAAATAGGGAGGATAAAGATGATCGGTGAGTGAAGATGATGGGTGCATGGTGCAGGTTGTGGGTGGGAGCACGAGTCTGCAAAGAGCCAAGGTCAGTGTGAAGGTCTCGCTGCATCTGCACACACCAACGCAAGCCGAGATGGCTCAGGTGGGGATGAGTCATTCCCATATGAAATGGAGCAGAAGGGTAAAAAGACTCGAGAGTGAGGCAAGTGATCTACTCTGTGGCAGTGGGCGAGTTACCTGCTCCCAGCCTCCTCACCGTGCTTTTCTGTGTATCATCTGTGACATCCTCCTTTTTTTTTACTTTGGCTTTTATGTAAAAGCCTGTATGTTCATCCAGTGCTCAGTACAACAGGGTCAGAGCTGAAGTAGGACCTCTTGGTGCTGTCGAGTTGATGCTGATGTCCATAGCGCTCTGTATAAATAAATAAACACTTCACTTGTAGCAATGAATATTCACAAAGACTATTTGATGCAGCCCAGGAGTTCCCTCTCTTGGTTTTCTGATTTTCAAATGATTTTAAAAACAGCTTCAGAGAGCATATGGTAGATTAACTGACCATGTCACAGCCAAGCAAGATGCCACCCTTTAGCATTATGGGAATAAGTTATCACCTTATCTGCTTTATGATTACTTTGGGAATTTCTGGTGTTGCTTCCTCCAGGGTTCAGACCTTGCTTGCCAGGGACTGTGGGAATCATGCCTCAAGGGACAGCCAAGTGAGTTTAATAAAATCAGGGATGTGGCTCAGGGGTAAGGGATGACTTACTCCCTTGAGTTCATCTATATCTTCTGAGAGCAGAGGGAATTTTAGTCAGCTTAGCCTCACCATCAGACAGGTTAAGGTAAACAAGATGACCCCACTGGTGTGTCAGGAATGTATGCTGGGGGGGGAATGAGCATTCAGGCAGTGAATTTGGAAAAGACCCACACAAATCAGAGGATCTGTGGGAAATAAATTAAAGTTGAATGAGAATCAGATTGTCCACCCTGCAAACATGTCAGTATTTCAGCATCTTCATCTGGAATTGAGATGACAGCTGGAATCCTAAATGCTTATTTCATCTGTAGAATGCAAAGTACAGGACAAAAATTAGTAATGGCACGCTGAAACGTTTCTCTATGGAATTTTCAGTTGAAACCACCTTCTTGCATGCCAGCCGTATCACTCTGTTGAATATATTATTTCTGGTCATCTTAACATAAAAACTGAATTTTGCTTTTGCGTTATGTGCCTCACTGGGACTTCAGTTCAGTTTTATCCTGTTCCGCTAAACCATCTCCTGTGCCAAACAGCAGATCTCCTGGTGCACACACGGTGATCCTAATGCTGCACTGTACCTCTTCAGCAGAGGGAAAATCCACACAGCAGAGTGCGGGATGTAGTTTGGCCAGGTACCATGGAAGAGAAGTGGATATGGAGTCCTGCACGGCAGCTTTTTATAGGCAGGGCACTGCAGTGGCAAAATGCAACATAATGTCCAAAATGAAATATTTTAGTTCCAGTTCAACATCCAAAGTATTTTGGATGGTGTCAAAGTGATTCAAAAAAACCCCAAACAAGCCAAAAAAATTGGTTTTTTTCCTGGTAGTAAATGGAGATATTTCAACAACAGATCTTTCCCGTGAAAGACACTTTGATTTTGCAAAAATTGCATCTTTCAGGTCAAAAGTCCCAGCAGGGTAGAAGGCAGTGATGTAGCCATTAATATTTCTGAATCTGAACTGTGCCTAACTGAGCATGAACACTCTCACTTTCTCCCTTTGCGGTGTTCATAAAATTATGGCTCCTGTGCAAATGTGCCATGAAATCTAATGATGTTCTTATAATTAAAAGAGACCTCAAGTGCTTCATACAATTGACTGTAAATTATCCTAATTGAGACTAGAAATGTGTCAAGTGATTTCAATATGATATGAAATGCACAAGCTCTTCACTCAAAACTCAAGTTTAAAAACCTTCACAATGATTCTTCCTCCTCATTGACTTTCATGTTTACTTGCCTCTGCTCTTCCTGGGTCCATCTGGATGTCTGAGATGCTGTAAACCTGCCTGGAAAAGCCTGTCTTCAGAGTCTCCATAGAGCAGGACTATCAGTAAGATCAGATGGTCATTGAGAACATTTTCAGGCTGATTTCCAGCATCAGAGAATGACAGATAGGCAGCATCAAGGTACTTTTGGATTCTTGTAGATTTAATTCGTTTTGGGGTGAAATGCCGTCACTTGAAAGCCATCTTTATCAACAAATGTGTTTGCTCAGCTGTGGACAGGGGAAACTGGTGCCCACATTTTTCTTTTGCTTTCCCTCCCCCGTAGGTGGCTCAATGTTGATCTCGGCAGTGTGCTGCTTCTTTCTCTTTTTCGGCAACAGCGAGTCGGCAATGATCGGCTGGCAGTGCCTCTTCTGCGGGGCCAGCATTGCTGCCTGGAACGCCCTGGACGTGATCACCGTGGAGCTCTACCCCACTGACAAAAGGTGCTCAGAATATTTCTTCTTTTAGTCTGCACCTCTGACTTCAGCCTCTCTGTTCCTGATGGAAAAAGTCAATCTTTGCTCTAGATACGTGTAGATGGTGGAGGAGTATTTTTTTTTTTTTTCACCAGTCCTTAAGGGCTGGGTAGTCCTGCAGCTATACTGGATCAGCACAGACATTTGCAAGCATAATTCTGCATGCACGGTGGCTTGTACACAGGGAATTGGGTGGGTATATTGAAATTACAGGCAGGTAAAATATGGAGTCTATCATTTCCATGGATGTGCATGGAGGTCTGGCCTTTCAGACTGTATCCCCCGACCTCTTGTCATAGCTCATGACCGTGACAGCCTTCCCCTCCACAGCCTGGAGACAACCATGTGCACAGAATGGTTTGGGAGGTGGGGCAGCCCAGGAAACTTTAGGAGAATGTACTGCAGATGAAGTCTTTCCTTGCAACATCATTATAAGCCTTTTTTGCCTTTTTCAGGCTGTTGAGGGGAGCTAGAAGGGAAGGAGAAGGACTGTGCTTTGAAGGCAACATGCTTTTAGCTGCTGGATGAAGCAGGATTTGGAGGAGAGCCCTGGTTGTTTCTCTGGTGACAACCCACTCCAGCCAGTGCTTGGAAGGGCTTTGACAAGTTCTAGAGCAGGTTGTGTCCTGCTGTCTTTGGGGAGGGCACAGGCTGTCATAGTGGGCCACTCTAGGGCTAGGGAGAAGCTGAGATGAACAGGAGAAATGAGTACACACAGACATTCTCCTCATTCTCACAGACATGCAAAGCAGTGACATCTATTTATGTATTTATTTATTCTGCCTGGTTTTACTTGCTAGAAGCATAGCCTGGGCAACATAAGAGCATTCACAAAATTACCCACCCAGATCTTCTGTAGTTATGCCAAGAACTTCCCTCCTAACCATTGCTTTCTGCTTTTCTTCCCCACAGGGCAACAGCCTTTGGCATCCTCAATGGGCTTTGCAAGTTTGGTGCCATTCTGGGGAACTCAATCTTTGCCTCCTTCGTGGGGATAACCAAGGTGGTTCCCATCCTTCTGGCTTCCTCTGCTCTGGTTGGAGGTGGCCTGCTTGCTTTACGCCTGCCAGAGACTCGAGAACAGGTCCTGATGTGAGCAACTGAGGCCAGGGGGGTCGGGGGGTGGGGCAGACATAGAAGAAGAACAAAAAAGAGCCATGTTTGGAAAAGTCGAAGTGTCCATTTCTATACTGTTCTGTCGATACCTCGAAGAGAGAGGGCGGAGGGAAAGAAGAGCCCAAAGGGATAAAAACAAATCCCCTAGTTTCTGACCCTTTTACAGCCACGACTGGTGCATGCAGCTACCACGCACCCCTTGCAGAGCTTGGGTTTAACCTTGCCTACACTGGGAATCTACCCTGTCCCTCTTCATCCCATTGTAACGGCACAGGACACAAACAGCGGCTTCGTGCATGTGTGTGCCTGCATGGGTGTGAGCGTGTCTGACGGGAGAACAGATCCTGACCCCCTTATGCCTTTGCCGAGCTGTGAGATACTGCCTGCCTTGCCCAGCACTACTTGGCAATTCATGTCAGCTGTGCTCAGACACGAGCGGCATCCGAAGGGGAGGCAGGTAACCAACCTACTGTAGGTGAGCTCCAGCAATAGGGACAAGAGCTACAAATGTGACTAGTGACCCTAGCTGTCTTGATTTTGGGGTTACCACCTGAACTGCCTGGAAGAGTGAGAGAGTCCTGATTTCTGGAAGGTATGAGGGTGGGTGCTTGGCTCTCTCAGAAGCATCAGGGTTTCAAAGCCCTTTACTGTCCTCACTTGGGTATAGAGAATCACTAGGCACCTTCTTGGTCTGGGGGAGAAATATATACATAATTTTTTATATACATATATGTATTTACACATACTTGCAAACGTACATACACACATTGAAGTGATCAGCTATTGAAATGTATAATTTTTAATACCTGCACCCTGAAGAAGATCTGCGGAGAGACACCAAAAACTAATCCCACTAATTCAAGATTATCTGCAGTCATGACCAACTTAGTGACACTTCATTCTTTATATCCAGACACCAAATATTTAAATGTATTGATGGCTGGGAATATATATTTCTATGATGATTAAGAATTTTTTTCCTACAACTTTCACAGAGGAGAAATTGATATGATGTTGGAGCATTCCACAAACCAAATGTGTACATATTATCCAGTGTAAATAGGGACTTTTTGTCTAATGCCTAGAGTATGGTAACTGTGAATTTACCAGCATTTTAGCCATATTATTTAAAGAATGTGATGCTTGATTTTCTTATATACTTGGGTCTCATTGAAACACAGTAAGCACAGTTACTTAAAGCCATTTAACTTGTTACACAGGGAATGCACGCAGCAAGCTTTCACTGTACAGAACATTAAATTTTCCATTAAATGGGACAGTTAAGTTTGATATCCTGTAAAGACCATTTCTGAAATTCATATGCCCTTTTTATCATATGACTTAAGTTCTGTTGCACCTAGTATTTTTGGATATACTTTCTTGGGAAGCAAGAATTAAATGCATACTGTTAAATAACATACCAATGCTCACAATTGACTAGATAGTGCTAATTAGTCCCTTCCAACAAGCTCAGCAATAGACCAGAATTGACCAGAAACTGTCACATAATGTAGGGAATTTGTCTCACCGGGATATTTTGTGACATAAAAAGTTCTTTTGTACTTTTCGTTAATGACCTTCCTATTTACCTTTCTTTGGATCCCCCCTTTTTTTTTCTTTCTTTCTTTTTTTTTTCTTTAAGAAAAACATGCAGGGCTAGGCTGAAGTCCAGCAGGACTGGAGCCTAACACCTCAGCCTTCAGCTGCGCAGAGGCAGTCTACACTAACAGCTCACACCAGGGCCAGCCCCACGTAACTGTGGGAGTCAGTGTCAGTGCTGCTGCAGAGGACAGATGAAGGACACAGAGTGTGGTTAGATCACAAAGATCTGATGGGCATCACTTTTATCAGTGTGTCAATCAGTGATAAACACTTACGGAGCAGCTAGGCTACAATGGGCTATTTGGGATTTCTGAGGTTTATTCTGAGGTTTATAAAATTGATGAAATCACAAGCTGCTGTAATAAGCAAGCTTATTATGGCTCATTTCTTCTTTTTATGGGTGGCTTAGGGCCTTTTTTTGATTTGTCTTCAAAACAGCAAGGTTCCTTCTCTAAGGTAGGAGTGAATGTAATTATGTCCTTTGGCAGCGGTTCACAGCTTCTGTTGAGAATCACAGCCCAGAATGTGTTTTTTTTTCTCTAAGAATGTCTGGTCCTTTTGCATGGTGAGAAGCAGCTAAATATGTATTTCAACACAAAAGGTCACCATGGTCTTTATGTTTCATCCATTTTGTTGGGCTGTGCACACCAATTACCACATTGCATTTTAGGGGGGAAAAAAGTTTGTTTCATTTTCTGGACTATTCTGTTGTGCTGCTCTGTGGAGCCAGAACTTACCTCTATTTATTTTACGAAGCACTCTTAGTTACCTATCATCCAGTGCTCTGACAGCAGACCTGACTATTTGTGTTCTCCATTGACATTGTACAGTGACACTAATGCCACTGTTTATTTTGCAAAACTTCTCTGTCAATTTTTGGAGAAGGAAGAAATTGAGGTCTTGAGGAGATAGGAATGGTAAGGTAATATTAGGAAATGTTATCAAATCGTAGAAACCTTTCTTCATTACAGAATGGTTCTTTCACAGGCTGCTAAACCTCACCTTCCAGAGATTAGCTGTGACAAGGTAAAAAACAATAGGATCTTGTTGTCAATGTCACCCAGGCTACCCACGTGACTGTAGAAACTCTGCACCCCTAAAATCCATGGGTCAGTCAGCTGAGGGCTAGGGGACAATGCGCGTGTGTCACGGCAAGGCTCCTATCCCCGACTTGACCAGGGAGTTCATGACCTAATAGGAAAGGGCAAACACCCACTGCAGCTGGTACTCAAGGGCCTGGGAAAGGACACCAATGAACAGAGAAGGAAGAAAAGCTAAGAAGAAACCATATTGCCTAGCCTTAGACACCTATGAGTCAGAGGTCTGGATCCAAACTCATCGCCGTGAGTTCCCATTATTCTCAGTTGAAAGGCATAGGCAATATATATGACCACGCTCAGGCACCGTGCTGAGGAGAAGATGGGTTGCCCTGGATGGCCCTGCCCCTCTCCTTCCATAACAGAGAAATCCAGGGCAATGGCTCCAGCTCAGGCATTTGCCTTTGTGACACCTGGGTTGACGTCTCCCATCCAACTTCAGTGTGAACAAGGCTTAGTCAATACTCCTGATATGTTTGTTTATTGTCCTTATCATGTTCTAAATCAGTGTAGGCTTCACACTACTGCTCTCCAGAGCAAAATGGTTGACAGGTGCAGTCCCTTCAGCATTGCCTGTGTTTTGATTTGGGTCTCAGTTTCAAGCTGTGGGCTACCTGCTAGTCTGAGCCTGAGCCACAGAGCCCCGGAGCACCGTGCAGGGGGAGATTTCTCATCAGGCACCTCCTCTGATGGCTCAGCTTTATTTCTACTGTAAAATCAGCATTATATCTGCAGTGCAAGGGCCAGCACACCTCCTCCATTGTTTCCACCTGCCTACCTTTGCCACAGTGAACAGTCTCCTTGTCTTGGATACACTGGACCATCCATAGCGAAGAGGAAAACTGCTGACCATGGGTCCACTGATGATCCCTGCAGAGCAATATTTCCTTGGATTCATGAACTTTACTGCAACAGAGGCACAGAGGACCAAGACAGGGAACTTGCCTTAAATCCCGAAGACCTCTTCTAGAGGACAGCTGGACCTCTTCATGCATGTGCGGCACACCAGTCCAGCCACTTATCCAGGGACTTCGTGGCATGGGAAAGGTGTGTCTAGGGAACCCAAACTGGCCTGCTGTGACTTAGTGTCTTTATCCGTACAGCAGTGTAATGGGGGTCACAGGAGCAGTTCATTACTGACCTTCTGAGCATGCAGAAACAGACATTTAGAGGAACACAAACCACTGTTGATACTATTACAAAAGACCAGTGGTATTATGATAGGTGTTCTGCCTCCTTATATTCCCTGTTGATTTAACTGGTTGTCGTACACCTATTCCTTTACTTCAGCTGTGCAGGACAGCTCCTGTCATCGCCTTTGGCTCTGCTACATCCTACTGGTGGTGGCTGCAGCTTGGGCTGGGTGGGGTGATCCCCCTCCATATGATCCTCATGCCCTTGAAATGTTATGTGACTTATTAACAGTGGTGTATGGATCTTTTGGACTGAGAAAAGGGTCACTCTTGGAAAACCCATATTGAGAGCCAGATGTTCTGCACACGGGGGAGCGGTCAGACAGCCCGATGTCCTTCGGTGATGCTGGAGAGGTGCACTAAGGGATATTCCCTGAGCCTGGGAGCGGTCCAGCCCCTGAGCTGGGTTTACATAGGGGCACAGAGTGAGGCTGCATGGAGCTGAGCTTTCTGCAGACGTGCAGGTCTCTTCCAGGTCCTGTTTTGAGACCTCCAACAACAGAGTATACTCTGATACTGTTAAGGAGGCAGTAGGTCCATTTCTGTTCTCTGCTTGTGTCCTTTGGCTTTCCAAAGGACACAGAAATCCAGAGAGTATATTTTTAGGTTTATGTAGATTTTAGCCCCATACATTATATTTCCATCAAGTTTCCCCCTCTTGTATTAGCAAATGCTGCTTTTAGGAAGAATCAAGCCTGGGAACTGTGAAGGAAACAAAATGAAAGAAATTTCTTTGATGTATGTGATGCTAGTGCTGCATAGATGTACACACACTGCAAGTTCCACTGTAAATAACACCCAGTGTTGTGCATTTAATGAAACATTTCATTTAGATGTTCTGTCAGCTCTGTGTGTGAAATAGCCCATTCCAGTCCCTTGGTTCCTTTTCTTCATTTGAAACCTTTCTTCTTTTATTTTTTTTTATTTGATCTGTGTCTGGTTGTCACTGGAAATTGCAGCTGTTCCAATGGACTTTGTTTTTGTTCTCTCCGTCGCATTAAAAAGCTAGAAGAAAAAGAATGACTCTTGTAGTGCTTGTGTTTAATGGGCGCTTTGAGTCATTTTACAAGGGCAGTTGCACGTGACTTTGTACTCTGACAATGTGGGGACTTCCTCTGATGTTTGCTATGTGTACTTCCTTGCTCTCTCAAACAATCCCACCTCAATTAAACCTCCCTCTTACCACCATTTTGTCACACTGTGTACTTCCTAACATACTACATGAGAAAAATCTGTGTCCTGAAAAGTTTTCTGGTGGAGGAAGCATGAAATATTTTTAAGTGCCATGCAAAACTGGGAAGCTAAACTCTGCTTTGTAACAAGAATATATATATATAAAAAGGTTTTTTTCTTGTAGCTAGGGACACCATTTAACCCTAGCATACACTCTTCTGGATGTACTTCTAAGGATGTGTGTGCTTTTTTAAATCTGCCGATCTTTGTATAAAGCTAACTATCCACCCCATGCTTTCAGAGCAGGATGACAGAGGAGACCTGCACAACATCAGCTGAGTGGGAAAAGAGCTCATGGCCTAAGCAGTGGAGGCTGGTTGGCAGACTATGGGGTTTATGCATGAATTTCAGCTTTATGTATCCATGAAATGCAGCGATGTCTCTTCCCCCACACCCACTGAAGGTCAGCAACGTTTTGATTCTGAGTTAACTCTGGCTGGTTGATAAGACATTCAGGTGCCGAAAGGTTGTCAGGTCAATCAGTGTTTAGTCCTCTCTTCACATACACTGCATAAGCAACATGCTGAAACTAATATTCAAGTGAGAGATAAAGAGCCAGAAGATATTGGAAACATAATAAAGGAATCATGAAGGCACCTCCATCATCAGGAGACTAAATCAGGCGGTTTTCCTCACCTCAGGTTCAGCCATGTCCCATAGGACCCATGTGAGCTGGGGTCCCACTGGGTGAACCAAAGCCAGCAGCAGGCTGGGAGGAGCTGGTAAGGACTAGTCTCAGGTGGGAGCTGGTAAGGACTGGTCTCAGGTGGGAGCTTTCAGCCGTGAATTTTGCAACGCTCAAGTCTGACTGCAGAGTACAGAGCTATGCAGTCAACAGTCCATAAGCCCCTTGTGTGTGTTCTGCCTTTATGTAGGAAACTGTGTATTAGCAAACACTGCCAAAAAGCATTTTCTAAGAAGTGGGCTTTTAAATAAAGGTCAGAGATTTGCACTGAAAGCCTTGGAGGTGCTTTCGAGTAGTCCTTACTCCAGGCTAGTTGACATTCTGCATAAGCCTGAAATCTCAGTAAGCAGGAAAAATCCCATATTTGAATGTGCAGACAAGGTTGATGACAAAAACTGTGCATAAAAAAGCCCTGACAAATTTTAAAGTAGGATGCAGGGAATTTAAGAGCAGGATTATATGACATGGCTGCCTGAGATAGCATAGGATGGACTGGATGATAAGAAAACCTTTGCAAATCTGTGTTTCTGTTTCTTCCATATTGATGATTTTACCTCGACCATCTCATGTCTCTCACTATGTGGAGTTTCTGGCACAGATTCTGATAGCTACCAATATATGACCTAGATTCCCTGGATGTGCAGGTTCACCCAAGCTGTCACAGAAGGTTACCCAGTGGAGGAACAAGGCTGGAAATGACGGCGTTTCCAGCAGCCATTAAATCCAGCAATAGGTCTGAGTGATGCTTCTGAATTGTGAAGTGACTTGATATTGGGAATATGATATGAGTTAGATTATGATAAGCTGGCCCATCATTTTATCACTGCTCCTATATCTCAGACCCTGGTTTTGGGACTCTTAAAGTAGAGATCAAACTTGGCAGTTTGAGTTCACATTCGTTCAAAAGTCAGGGGAAGAGCAACAACTTGGCCAGGCACTTGGTGCTGGGAGATGGAGCCCTGTTTTTCCAGCTTGTGGCAGAAATTGCTGGAGACTGAGCACCCTGCCAACGCACAAACACTGATATGACTTTGTAGCCGATATCAAGTAAGTCTGTTTCTCAGACCAGCTTCTGGTAAGCAGGTGTGTGTAACACAAAAACAACTAGCCAAAGAGGTTGCCACAGATTTTTTTTTACGTTCTCAGTGGGTGAGGAGAATTAGTTGAAGAACTTGCAGACATCTTGGCCCATGATAATGAAAACAGTTAAGGCTTATATATAATTTTTAACATTTTAAGTGTAATATGGTTATTACTGCACTAACCCTCAAAAATACTATTTGAAAAAATTACAAACGAGATATAAATTTATTGTTCAACACTTGTTTCGCCTATAAAAACACGTGTGTATCTATACCTACATGTATATGCACACATACGCATTTATATATAAAACTAAATTATTACGCCTGACCTTACTGGTTCTGCCTCAGCTTTTTCGGGCCCGAAATTAGTCTCAATAAGACCAGGAGATGGCAGCAGTTGCACACAACATAGGCTGCTGGTCCCTGCTCACCAGTAACTGTAGTGCTGTCTGCAGGAGGCTGCACCCAGGACCAGGAGTCTTGGCCAGGACCCGCATGGGGCACAGACAGGGCGCTGCAGCAGTGCCGCCAGGAACAGGTCACAGGGAAAAGGAGGTAAAAGAGCAATAATTAGAAAGTTTAGAGAAGAAAGAGCCCTGTCTAGTGCCAAAGCTTTTGAAACAGGAGTTGTGCAAACCTGAAGCAAAGAAAATGTAATTATGGGGGGGAAAATATGAGAGTTTCTGCTTCAGTAGACTAGCGCAATGGTTTTCAAGCTTTCTTGGCCTACAGCTCCTTTGTGTTTTCCAGTGGAGATGCAAACGTCTTGTCAAATTGTGGTGAGACTCCAGTTTAAGGAGAAGAGCTCTGGGCTGGCCAGTGCCTTACCCACAGACTTAGGAACAGGTCATCACCAGCAGTGACTCCTGGGGCAGCCTGCTGAGATGCTGCAGTGAATGAGTTTTGTAGACAAGGTCTCCAGCCCAGCTAATCATGGCAAGATGTCACCAGCATTGCCTCACGGGTTCCTCCTTCACCAGCCTCAAGCACAAGCAGAAGCTTCTGCAGCTAAAATCTGAGCTCTTAAAATGAGAAGTCTCTCCCCAGAGTGCTTTTGTGAACCCCTCCTGCATCCCTGTATCATGAATGTAAGACAAGGGACACTTAGTTCTAAGTGCTCTGCTTATCACCTCGAAACAACCTGTGACCACAAATTCTCAATGCCTTCCCCATATGGGTGGCAGGTGATTCAGATCAGAGGATTGACCCTGCAGAAAATTAACCATATAACACCAACAAATGTTGCAGTTGCCCTTCTTACAGCTTGTAGAAACCATGGAGCCCATCTTGAGACTTGTGATCTAGTTAAGCGGGGCTTTACTCTAACCTTGTGAGCTTGCTCCCACCACAGCTGGATGCAGCTGCTGTCCACCATGGATTTTACGTCAATGGTTTCTCTCTGAGAACCAAGAGGTTGGGTTTCTCTGAAAAGCTTTTGATTCACCACAGAAAACAAACAAAAGAGCTATCCAGTAAATACAAACAGACCTAATTGCAAGGAGACCAAAGCCAGATCTCAAGTGGCTCCATTCCTCTGTTTTGTAACCCTGGCAAAGTAAAGAGACTTACCCCAGGGAGGACGTGTTTTCCCATGGTTGCAACCCTTCTCCATGGTGGAGTGCCTCAGGCAGGACAGCAGCTGGAGCAGGCTCTGCGCCAGCTGTGGGGTTTCAGAAGGAGCTGATAATATTTCTCCAGAGGGAGCCCTTTCTTAGCCTTGAAATCCTCTGCTTCAGACTGGGAAGAGAATATTGTACTCAGCCTCTCGAAACACATCTTTGAATGATAAATTCAGCGCTTTTATCCTTTCTTATTCAGGATAACGATAAGCTTTGAAAACTTCCCAGCAGCCCTGTTCCTTCCCTTAAACCCCTGAACAACAAGCTGCTCCACAGAAAGCAGCCACGTACTGAGCCCTTAGGCCTATAAATATTTCAGAACAACTTTTTTACAGCCCTTGTTTGACCTTATCCAAAGAGACCATAAAGGGTTCGCAGCCCTGGCTCGGCCCAGCTGTAGGACCCTGCTAAGTCACTTTGTCCCCTTTCACATCCCATCTGGAAGTGCGCAGGAATAGTGTCACCTTTTTCTTGGTCTCTGGGGCAGATCTCTTGCTCTGTGTGTGGTGACCCTTGGATTAGGGGCCCAAGAGACCTTCTCTGGCAGATTTTCAGAGGGTTTGGTTTTCAGGTACCAGTTACTATTCAATGTTCTGAGGCTCTGTTACTTTGCTGGCATTTATCTCTGGTATTGCAGCACGTCCCTCCTCCAGGTCGGTTAAAACAGCTTTCTCTTTTAAGTGGTGCAAACTTAACTCCAAGTAAGCAGTTTCCCTATCTCCTTAGGTCAAGGTTCAGTATAAAACTTGCACGGGAGAAATGCTGGTTAAGGAGAAAAAAGAAGTAATTTGGGGTGAATACCACACCCACCACAGACGAGTTTGAGGCTGAAGTTAACTGTACCTCCAAATCATGACCATGGTTATTGCAACCTTCCGATGTCCACTGGGGATGAAAAACTGCCTTAGATGGGCACAAAGAAGAGGAAATCCTAATAGGAAAATGATCCAGGTAAATGTTAAAACCCAAACAAACAAAAAACCCAAACTCTTTTCTAATAATTATCTGGACTTAAAATCAGAGTTTTAGCAATTGCAGGTTTTCCTGGTCACTCCACTTTTAACCCTGGGAGAAATTCTTGTCTGGAGATTTTGACATCCCAGTCAGCTCCGTGGCAATGCACAGATAGCCTAAACTGCCTAATGATACCTGTCTCAGACTGCTCCATCAACAGCAGTGAGAAGATAAACCTCTCATACCCTCTGAGAGAGAAAAGCCCAAAGTTTATATCCACTGTTGCAGTACTAAGTGATGTCACAGACAAGTTGAAAGACTTTCCCAGGTCACACCCTCCACTTGTAGGGGAGAATTCATGGCCTTTTGCTGGAAATCTTGTTCACAAGGGGATGGTGTTTTGAAGAAATGCATTGACAAGAGGAGAGCTGGCTGAGACTGGCTCCACTCAAGCCCAAGCTGAGGGGAAACTCAGAGTGAGCTACTCGGGATGTATAAACAACCTTCAGTCTACTGCCTTTCCTTTCTTAGGGCTGGCTTAAGACTTGGAGGCAGGTTTGCATAGGAAGTTTACTGTGATATTGTCTGGACTTTATCAGACGAATAGAACATTTCTTTTGCCAGGGTTGTCTTTCTGGTAACACTTGCTAGCACAGAATGCTGAGCCCTTGCAAAGAAATGGAACAATCTCAAATAATTTCCAAGAACCACAAGCAACATAGGCAAAAAGCTTGTATGCATGAGATAGTTGCTTCCGATTAGGTGGGCATGTGATCTTAAACAGGTTAGCTATTCTTGAAAAGTCTTCGCCCGAATGGTCTTATGCTGGAAGAAGGATGCACTAAAACAGGAGCAGTTACCCAGCTAATCAGAAGACAATAACTCTCTTCTGACCGCTGGTATCCGTTTGGTGTGAGGCATTGTAATGGGCCTTTCCAACGGCTTCTGGCTTCTCCCAGCACAACACTGGTCAAGGTGCAAAGCAAAGGCAGAGGCCTCAGCCCGAATCTCTGTTGGTCATGCAAACCCCAGACTAGTGGAGGTGTGGGTGGCAGGTTCTCTGACTGGAAATGAGGGTGGTGGTATGGCTCGCTGGAAAGCTGACAGTTTTTCTCGCTTCAGAATACAGACCTTCTGAACTAGATCTCTGAGGTGATCCACGGCACAGCAAAATCTGGGAAAATCACCTTCTGTCTCCTTTTCATTCTCTGTTTTATCTCTTCATCTTCAGGTGTGACTTCCCCAAGTATCCACCCTCATTTGATGCAGTCGGAATCTGGCAAGATGATGCAAATGCCATGTCGATTTTTAAGCAAGATTATGTAAACCAAATAGGTTCAGCACTGTAGTCCTGGGAATTCCCTTATCAGTAATATAATCATTGAGTATGAATTCCTCCAGTGTGTGAGATACTGGCAGGGAAGGAATAAGGGCTGAGCTAATCACCAGGCATATCTCAGCCAGGATTTCCTCGTGCATGACAAGGAACCAGCACAAGGTGAAATTGCACAACAGAGATTTCCACTGCAATGGCCCTGCTTTTCAAAGGGCACAGCAGGCATTCTTGTATAACTGCACAAAGCATTAAGGCCAAGGTGGAAGAAAATCTAGATCTTTCTGTTTGTCACATAGGGACCCTACTCTAGTTTGGTGTCTGCCCTTGAGCTGACTTAGGGATAAAGCACTACACTTTTCTGTCCTGAGCTGCTCTGCAGTCGTAACACTGACTAGTTCTTGTGTTTCCCTTTCCCTCTGTACGAAGAACCTGTTGCCTGACATTACACCTATGAGTAAAGTCCTTGGATGGGGGCCTGATTAATTGGGTTTCAAAATGAGACATGGGGGATGATGCTGTCAGTACCTATATTATGTCCTGGCATCTTTCTTACTGCCTATCTTTGCAATCACAACTCACAAGTGACTACTTTGTTGTCCTTTGGACATAATTTAGCTTTATTTATTGTCATTGTTGTTATTACTATTCATAAAAGAAATTATCAAGGTAACCTGGCTGATGGACTTTCAAGCATTTGGTGATGACTTCTGCAAATCACAAAGAAAAATATACTTCCCAAACTGAGGCATAAGCAAAAGCAGGGCAAGGTGATGATGAGCTTTAAAGAATAGGTGTCCTTTCAAGTTAAAGATTCATTCCAGGTTGAGATTATCATGTAGTAAATAATGCACCTGGGTGTTTGACAATAGGAAGCAAATTTACACTGTTGCAAATATAGTAATCACTAGCCTAGCGACTAGCATTATTAGCTGAGAATAATTATTTTCTCCAAGGAAAGCACAGACCTTCAAAGGAGATAACATCTTAAATCACAGCAAATTTTAATTTAAATTCAAAATGTAGGAATGCACATAATACCCCATCTCTCTGTTATCTGGCTGGGATGGTGTCATTACAGTGTTTTAAAGACAGCCCCAATCATTGAACTAAATACCTGCAGCCTAACACTTTGCAATTTCATTTTCTCCTTGTCAGACTGTGTAATTGATATTTGTACTGGAGGTAACAAAACAGAAAATGTGGAGGTGTTGATAACTTTGCCATTACTGTCTCTTAAATTGCCTGAGAGATGATGAGGACTGGATGACAGTGAGGAACTGGTACCTTTATAATAGGATATAAAACCATTCACATAGCCCGGGCTTGTAGTCAGTGCCTGCTTGGATTAGGATAGGTATGTGATCAGATACTGGCTTGTCACAACGTCTCGTGTGATCACTTCTGCTAGCAGAAAGCCCAGTCCTGCGAAGAGGCAAGTCCATTGACTTCAGCAAGATCTCAGCTTGCTGCAGAATACAACTGAGAGTTTGGAGATTCAGCCACTGGCAGGTGGCATGAAATTGGGCTCTCCCTGCAAACAACACAGTTTAAGATGCATCTGCAGGGACAGATGGAGGAAGCTGAAATGTTTGCAGTTGACTTTGCTACCTATCTTCAGTGATTCGTGGTGTCTCAAGGACTGACAGCTCCCATCTACAGACATGTCTGGGGAAGTGACTGCTTCTGGTCCTTTTGTCCCCGACTCAGGGACAGGGTAATGGGATCTGTTCCATGGGCTTTTTGTTGAGAATCCACCAGGTGAATTAGAGCGATTTTTCTGCCTCTGTGGGAGTTTGTTTCCTCCTCTGAATGCCTTGGGTTCCATAAGAGCACTTCTTCTATGAAAAATTGCTTAAAAGTGTCAAACTACAGTGAGTGTCAGGTAATTGCAAAACTTTTCTCTGAAGAAGACTCCCAGAGGCAGCTCCGGAAGATTTTCACAAACATACACCTGAAATAACACAAGCTACACACCGCACTCAAGATGCTCAATTACACTCACATTTTATTCCCATAACTAAGCACAAATATAAATAAGCTAGATGAGCACATTCAAATGATTCCTGAATCTTCATTCATCACTCCAAGTGCCCTAACTCAAGATCCAAAGTTTATTGCCTATTAATGGTATGTGTGCAATTGGAGGAGGAAAAATGTGTCCTAAAGTCAGCACTCTGTGACTAGTCAGACACCAGGAACTTCCTGTCTAGTGTTTGTGTGTCCTAAGGAATAGAGAAAGCTGTCAGAAAGGCAGGGGCAGAAAGACACAGGTTTAGAAGTGATTCCCAACAGATGTGCAAGAGGTACTTGGTTCATTGAAGACCTGGCTGCAGTGGGCTGGAGGCAGGACAAAACAGTGGCTGCAAAATGTAATTGACAGGTGATCAGGATTAAAAAGGTGACATTCTGGCACCACAGAGTTCAAACTCCTCAAATTTTCATATGACGGAGCTGAACCTAATTTTCTTGAGCTCATCTGTGTTTCTGCATCTTGCAGTAGAAACCTTCAGGGGTCGGGTCCCTAAGACACCGTATTGACACAACTCCAGAAAACTTGAGTCAATTCAGTAGAGCATATTGCAAGATCTGTGTTGACTATATTGATATCAGTATTTCTCTTTTACCACTCAGGTGCTATCTATGCCCATACCTGGAGAGAGCTGAACAGATGCCTAAGCAGGTCTTTTCTGAGGATTCAGCCGTAACATGGGCCGTTCTCCCACTCCAGAGCTAATGTCAAACCAAAAGCCAGTATCCATCTGCAGACTGCTGCCTTTCCAGGTGCCGCAGCAAGCTTTTCTTCAGCAGTCATAGCTCTGAAGCTATGTAAATGCCCAAAGACTTAATCTTCTCCATTGCTTTCTGATCCTTTTCACGTTTTGCTTTCAAGTTTGTGCAACACAAAGTGTAATAGGGCTGATGGGTTGGGGAGATGCAAATGGCCTGCAGAGGTGACCCTAAGTCTGAAGCCTTTGAAAACCAGAACTTTTGTGTTGAAATTACTCATCAGAAAAAGAAAACAAAAGAAAACACCACTCCACCCCCCTACAAACGTGAATCATTTGTTGAGAGCATCTTCCAGGGTGATAGATAATTGCTATCCATTCTGCCTCCAAAGCAGCTCAAATCAGCCTGGTGACATTTGTCACAAATGGAGGCAGTTATTAATAAGCTGCATACTTATAAGACTTCTTTACAATGCAAATTGCTTCTTAGTGAGCTGCCTTTATCCCAGCTTTGGGGCCATTTTATCCATATATTCCTGACATCCCACTCCTCGGTGGTGTCTGAACATCCTTAGAGGAAAGAGGAGTGAAAGCCCAGTGGACTCCATAGCTTGGGGCAGCACCAGGAGCTCTGGAGATGTTCCAGCAGGGATGTAGGACACTGCTCCAACAAGGATTCAAAGGCTCTGGTGCCTGACTTATTGGTAAAACAATTACCAGAATAAGTCCCAGAATATGGCCAGTGTATTTGTCATTCAATGCTCACTACTGGAGGAGAAGATGTTTGTATCCATCCACTTGGCAATGCTGAGTGAATAAGAAGTTTAATTTATTTGGATTTCAGAGATGCTTTGGCAAACGTAGAGTAGGGATCACTTCGTCTTCTTTTCAGCATTATGTGAAATGTATATTTTTAGCACTTGAGTTCAGAACTAATTTTTCAGGAATTTCCTGGCTTTAAGCCTCTCGGTTTGAAAAATAATCAGTAAAACATTAAGAAAGGCTGAGCCACCATAACAGGGATGGGGCAGCTGGGAGCTGTTGCTGATGACCCGTGTTGATCGCTGTTTTCATCCTCAGTGTCAGAAAGAAATTCAGATAGGAGAAAGCAAATACAATGCAGCTTCCAAACAAAATACATAAATGCCAATCAGCGTGTCATAGTAGCAGTGACCCACGGGCAAGCACTTGCTGGAGACTAGAGGCTTTCAGAATCTCAGATGACATTTAAAATCAAAGTCCTGAGCTCTTCTTGTCAATAAGGGATTAATGAAACAAATAGACACACTGTGTATATTATGGGAAGATGTCAGAAAAGTAGGTACTGAAATCCTGCCTGTATTTTTGTGTGCAGCACAGTATACTGAGTTGCTCTAAGAACTGAGCTTTTGTTTCTTTGAAAACATGCTCCTACACTGAAAAATGCCCCTATATTTATACACAGATGAAATTAGACTTACTGCAATATGTATGCTATATAAACAAACTCTGGTAGTTCTTGCAGTCAGATGTGATTTAGAAATGCAGATTACTGTTATTATTTATAACTATGATCATGACCAGCTGGGGTTTATAACCCAGGACACGCTAGTCCTGGCAGTCTATTACTGATGTATGTGTCCTGATCATTATCTTATAAAACAGCCAACCAAAGTGCTATACTGCATGTAGGAAATCATCCCCTCTGTGCTGCTAAGTGAACTAAACGCATAGGTACCATTAGTCCTCCATTATGTACTCTTCCAAGTACAATTAAGTGCAGACAGGGTCTAAAACGGGGGCCTGTTGTTTTTCCCAAGTGCATGATGTAGGTGGAGTTGGCTTATTATGCCCATTTCAGTTCTTGGGTTTTTTTCTTTTTTTAAATGCTAAATGGTATCATTAAAACCTCATAGAGGAAATTTATTCATCCTACTGAAATATTTTTGGGCTCTTCCAAAACCAGTAATCAGAGTCTGAAGACAGTCATCTGCCTTGCTAATGGACCACAGTTACATGTGTAATTGATTAATTAAGGAAAGAAAATCACTGCTGAGACCAAGGGAGGAATCCACAACTTCAGCAGGCATTGAAGTGAAATAGTAGCTCCTCCTGGGCAAAGCAGCTGAGTTTGTTTCAGGTATTTATGTCCTCTTTATACTGCTCCATCTTTTCTATACAGGTCCTTATTTAGTATGCCAGTGTTTGCTGTGTGGGTAAAAAATAGCGAAAACAAGAAATACTCCAACCCTCCTTTTCCAGCTGGCAGAAGGAGCATAGTTTGATCAGGTTTTAGCATGTGTGTGTTTATTTGTATGTAGTCATTCATTGGCTTTGTGTATGGGAGCAATTGTGTACGTGTAAAGAGGCGACAGAGGGAACTCAAACAAACAAGACCTTTGGCAAGCTTTGGGTGAGAATGGTGACGTCTGCTATTCTTTGCAAGCTGTGTTGTCACAATTTACCTCCTATGGAGGTCGTGCCTCCTGCCTCACCACTTGTTTTACCAGTTTGGAGCTTCACCAGTGCCTCGTAGCAAAGCTGTTTCACAGGGCCTTGGCTGAGGAGAGATTTCACACATAGGAAGAGCCAAGCATAAATATCTCAGCAGATATTTTGAACAGGGGAAGTGGTGCAAAGTAGAGTCATCTCTGGCAAGCCCATGGTGAGCGTATTGCTAGACAGATGAATTGTGCTCCATGAGAGCTCTTTCAAGGCATAAGACTTCTTCAAGAGCAGAAAGAAGTGGGACACTGAGGGATGCTGCCTGCAGATGGCATGGCGAGCACTGGGGTCTTGCTGCCTACCCACAATACCTGACCTGAGAGACTCCTTGCACTTTGAAAGGACTTTCTGGTGTTTTCAGTGATATGAGTACTAGTGGCTGCATCTAAGAGAAAAGACAGTATAGGCTTAAATGTTTCTCATCACCAAATCTATTGCTTTTCTATGGCTGTCATACACCTCCCATTCCAGGTGTGTTAGTTTGATCTTGCACTAAGCTCCAGTCAGATCCAAAGACCAGGCAGAGTTTATAGAGGGTTAGAAAGAGCCACAGAGTGCTGAAAATTGATGAAGAGCCCTAAACCTGTCTATAGATAAACATCTTGAGCCCTCTAATAGCTGAGCCATTGGCAATTCAGCCAGGCAGCCCAACCAAAGCCAGTTTTTAATAGTTAGAGACCAAGCTGCTCAGCTTGCTCTCCTCATCTGCCCATTAGACACCTCCCATTAGGCATTGCCACTCCATTTGTACAATGGTCAACGAACTTTTGGAGAACAGATGGCTCCTACAAATACCACAGACAAATTTTCTTCAGACCAGAAACAGGCAGTTTTAGTTATTTTATGTCCTTGAGGATACGTAGACCACAGGTAGAGTTTTGGAGTCCTCACTCCCTGTACTCTGGCATAGAGCCTTTCAAGCCAGCCCGCTACACATCCTCCAGGAGGTTATTTCTGCTGTTGAAATGAATTGTTTGTGTTAGTGATGAGTTATCTCAGTTGGTCATGATGAGTCAAGAGAGTAACTGAGATACTGAATGGTTTCCACTCAAATCATCTCATTAGATGATGACTTTCGAGTGTTGGAAATTGTAGGCAAACGGCTACAAAACAGCGTCCCTAGGTTACCTTCAGATTTTGTAACATGTAAATTTAGCTTTTAGGCAGACAAAATTAAATATATGGAAGTCTTCCAGGTTTTATGGCAGCTGTGAGCAATTGCTATCCTGAAAACTTTAAAAGCATAATTTTTGTGCATTTATTCCTCAGAACTTTTGTGATTTTTTTTTCTGAGAGCCAGTTGAGCCTTGTCATCTCACCTTCCTTGAACTTTTGCTTGTGAGTGGCAAAGATCTGAAGCCAGCTACATTTCCTTAACTGCACCCTTAAGGTATTTGCCCCTAACTACTATGAACAACTGTAAGAAGCAGCTTTTTGGAGGTCATTTACATCTGCATTGCTATCCAGTGCCTTATAAAGATTTGACAAAGCACTACCCATCTGGGCTGAATTTTAAGCATGACATTAACTGCGTTTAACTCCGCTTGGTATCAGTGGGGCTTACAATGAGTTTTAAATGTTTCACTGAATAAGGACGGATTCAAGCAGGTGCTTATTGTTAAGCATGCACATAAGCACCTGACTGATTCAGGACCTAAGAGAGATAAATGGAGAGAGTTACAGAGCAGCTGGTATCTCTGCCTTCCTATCAGTGCAATTTCCATTCAGTGAGCAGGTGAAAAGGGAAAGGAATCAGAAAAGATAAAAAATAGATTAAATTAAAGAAGGAAGGGAGACAAATAGGTGTTGGTTGGGTCATGGGCATGTTCAGAGTGACACATTGAGTCCTTTTGACAGATCCCCTTGTATGGATATGTCCTTTCTTTCTGAGGGGCAGCCTATCTTATGGTTATGAATGATGGCCTAGTAGAAGGATCATCAGGATAAGTGCAATCTTATTCATAGTCCATAAACTAGCAGAGGAGAAGCTCCTGGTCTTCTGATTTATGTCAGCTTTGAGACCAAACCAAAAATCCTGTTATTATGGAACAACTTTGTATGCATATGCACGCATGTGTGTGTCTGTGTATGCAAAACCTGTCATTGTCAGACACAATAATGGCATTTTATTGGAAAGAAATTAAACTTCCCTTGTCTTTTCAGCTTTTGATTCATCTTGGAGAGGCAAGACTGAGGGACCTGCTGCCACCTCAGCTTTACTGACTTATGGCTAAAGCTTATTTTATTGTAGATTTTGTTTTCTTACACCTTCAGATGATAACATGGCTGAGAAGGGAGAGTGCAAGAGTGATATCCAGAACTCCTGGGTTTTCTTAAGGATCTTGTAGTTTTTCTGTTTTTTGATCTTTCTCAAACAATTTGACTTCCATGTGGATTTCCATTTTACCTATAAAATAAGAATAGGGATACTTCTCTACCTACCTAAGAGGCCCCATAGACTCACAGAATAGTTTGGGTTGGAAGGGACCATCAAAGGTCATCTAGCCCAAACCCCCTGCTGTGGGCAGGGACATCTTTCACTCAATCACCTTGCTCAAAGCCCCACCCACCCTGGCCTTGAACACTTCCAATGATGGGGCATCCACAGCTTCTCTGAGCAACCTGTTGCACATATGTGCAATTTTGTAGTTTTCCTGTCACTCCAGGATTGTAACAGTAGCTCTGTATTGAACTGTCACTTCTCCCTTCTCTGGATGGGAATTTATTTCACACATGCAATCTCCTACTTCCCCCTCCAGTTCATGCTCTTATCTGTTGGGAATATTTAGCCCTCTCATGATACCCAACCCAATTCAAAGAAATCATTTCATTCAGACTTGCGAAGACAATGATACTGCAGAAGGAAAATAAATGAGTAGCGGGTGTTTAGTCTAATGGATGATGAAAAGCTGAAGTATTTTAAACATTAATTTATTACCACTGAGACTACCAATGGGATTTAGGGGCAGGAAGGACTGAAGCTCCTGAGTTAGTTCATTTTCTTGCTGACACCTCCACTTTTCTGGTTGAAGGCCCAAAGTTTGTATCAGTCTGTTAAAGCGGACAGTGTCTGTAAGGCACAGCAGAGAGCCTGTAGAATGGCTACTTAAAAACAGCAGCCTATAAAGACCCACATTCTACCACTATCCAAAGACAGAATAAAGGTGGCATGAAAGTGCTTAGAACTGAAGACTAAATCAAGAGAAAACAGAATGGAGGATAAGAAAACAATGAAGTGATAGCAGTGAGCATGACAGGCAGGGACATCCGCAGAGCAGCCTCCGCAGTCCTGATTTGCAGAGAATAATCATGGCAAACTTTTAGTTCACCCTTGAACTTTTAGTTCACCAAACTTGAGCTCCACACAGGCAAAAGAAGCAGGGACACAGATGCCTAAAAGCTGAAGACTCCCATCGTTGTCTATCTGCTGCCTAAGAAATGATGCAGTTATAAAGTATTTGTATGTTGACAGTAACCGTCAAAAGCAGAGAGTATATGAAATACTCAACTTCGTAATTACTTACTGCAGTAAAATGCAATTAAGTGCCCAATTCCCCTCTAAGCACCTCCTCCCCTCATTGTGCCTTCCTCACCATCCTGTGAAGCACAGCAAATTAACAGCTGAAAGGGTTAGATCATAACAACGTCCCAGTGAAGAAAATCCTTTGGTCACATTAAGGTAGCTACTTGGGCTCAAGCATGGGTTGCTGCCTACTGCAAATACAATTTTCTTATATTTGCTTGACACATGCAAAATGAAGTGCTAGACGACACGCTTAGCTTCACTAAATTGATTTCATTGAACAATATCAACTTTTTCTGCCCTTTCCTTTCATTATGTCCCTTCCAAAGTCATTATATATAGGGATGGATTATTATTCTGCAAGTAGGAACCAGAGAAAAAGCTTTTTGAAGATGTTGTCTTTTTCAAATCTATTTAACTGAGTTTTGTGTTGTATAGAGGGCTTTGGGCTAGGAGCTATCAGTGAGCACACACAGAGGAACATTTTTGTGTGTTCCTCTCTCCTGTGAAACGCGCAGGAGTCATTGCTGGGAGGCACATGAGGAGAGCTGGTCCTGCTGAGCTATACCACAGGCAGGGGGGCTGCATCCCTCTGGGCTCACTGTTGCTCCTTCGAGGTTCCTATGCCAAAAACCAATTCTCAGCAATGGCTCAGAAGTAAAATGCTCACATGTCAGGAAATGCATTATTAAATTTCACTTGTGAGCTTTAAGTCTGATGCTGTTGTTACTGCCTTAAAATGCGCTCCTTCTTCATGCCATTGCTTTAATTGTTCTACAGTCAACTGATCTGAAACAGCAGTCAGACCATCAGGGACCATAATCGCTGCTGCTACACCAAAATCAATGAAACTTTGCTGGTTTACCCTATTGGAGTTTTGGGTCATCTCTTCTGTTTGTCCCAAACCAGCCAAGTCTCTAGGTTTCTATATCCATCCTGAACTGGCAGCATGTTGCGGGCGTCTGACGCCTGAAGCGTAGTGCATCCAGTGCCTTGCAAACTGAGACCCTGAAGAGGTACATTCATCTGACAAACATAATATTTGGTATCTGCTAACACAGAGGCTCACTAGAACAGACTGGCCACTTAGGCAGAGAAAGTATAAGAGATTGTGCTCAATGTACTGTATACAGGAGTCCCTTTTTCAGCGTATATCCTATTAAATTAACTGGAAATGAGTGTTCATCAGGCTCTAAAGCTCTATAAGGCTTTCTAAGGGAAAGAGCCTGAAGCCTTTTCTTTTCACATCAGACATTCATCAGGCTTTTGATCTTACTGCTCGTGACTACATTGGCTTACAGAAAAGGTCAGAAAATAGCTCTGCAAATACAAGTGGGATTTCCATGGGCCAAATCCTGTACTCCTTAGGTGGGAATTTTTCAATAAAGTAACGGTCAAATTCAGCAGGTCAATCCTATTCTTTTTATTCAGTCAATGCTGTTGGGGTTGTGTGGAGACTTCAAATTCCCCATTCCTTCTCTCTAAAAGCAGGATAAATTCAGAATCAGGGCAAAGTTATCTTATTTTTGCATGCTCAAAACCTTCAGCTCTTTCTTCTTACTCCAGGCACCCTCTTCAAGAAAATTCACACTGATGACTGAGATATTCTTCCAGTTTTTGGCAAAGAGCTAAGGATTTGCTTTAGGGAAGATGGCTGACCTCAAAAATCCTTTTGAATGCTTCCTGTTACTTCCGGTGGAGAATGAGTATCTCCCCTGCTTTGGTGACAAGATTATAAATATATCCGGAGCCATTTGCTGTGACTCCATTTGCTTATACACATGGAGATAAAGTCCAGGTTTGGCTTTGTTAAAGTGTCTCATTTTAGTGCCTCGTTATATGATACTGTACAATACATAACAGTACTTGGAACAAAACAGATGTTTTTTGTCATAAAATTCTGCTCTGAGACAGGTGAATCTCACCTATGCTCTTTGTTGTTGAATTCGGTGGTAGAGTCCTTCTGCAGAAAGCAGCTCAGCTCTCCTACTTTCCTTCTCCAATTTTTATTTCTAAAATAGATTAAAAGTAAACTCCTGAACCCAAGCTCAGGGGAGAAGTTTAATGCCTCACTTGCAATCTGCATGTCCCGAGTTTGGGGAGGGAGAGCCATCACATACGATCCATGGCAGATGACACCTCCTGCAGTTATGCCACCATAAAGGGGCCCTTCTCGTGCCTTGTGAAGCTTTTTCAAGTGATAAATGGTGCTTTCCTGTCTCTCCATATCCATCAAAACCCCTTAATGAATTTGATTGCACTCTGAAAGTGCACCCTTGCCATAGGAGTGAATTAACACCAAGGGGAAAAGTCAGTTTTCCACTAATTCACATCATTTTTTTTCATTTGTCACATTATCTCCTCAGCTTTAAAATCCCTAATGCTCTGGGTATACACTACTGATTAATGACATAAACTTTCACCATTCATCTATGCACTTGTATAAAGCATAAAGAATGCAAGGCAAAATCAGACCATCTACAGAGTTTTCTACCTTACCCTTTAGTCTCTGCAGTGACCTGCACAAGCAGATGTACTTTGTGATGTCATGGGTAAGTTAACAAATCTGAGAGACTTCAAGTGAAAATTTGTCACAAAGCTGAAAGGAGAATTCTGTACTGTCAACTCCTTCGTTCAAAGTGAGGACGATCTAGCCCAGTTTCCTTTAGCAAATGCAATCCTGGTGATACAGCACAAGGAAGGTTGGCTCTTGAGCTGAAGATTTGCTCTGAAGACCCACAGAGCCTTCAGGGCAACCTTGAAATACTTCCAGAGCAAATCCTCTGGCAAACGTATACTTGCATTAGCTTTTGCAATGGCTTTTTCTTCTCCCTAACTTCTTGCATGCAGAAAACTGTCTAAATGTTTGCAGAAATCAAATCTAAGGAATGCAAGCACTGAAACAAACACTTCTTCCAAGGGAAAGGAGCAGCGCTTCCCAGATTCCAGCCAGGAGCAATGTGTGAAAGCATACCAGGTTTTTGCCTGCCTCCTCCACAGTTAATACTCAGAACACCACCCAGACAGGCCACCTTATTGCTGGGCTATACTGGTTTTATGGGAAAAGAAAACCAAAAGGCAGTGATACTTGGTTTCCTTATCAGATGCCTCATCGTTAAACAGCCCTGTCTTGCTTAACTGCTCTAAATTATACTTCTGTTCTGTCACACTGACTAATGGGCACTGTGACCATTATTTTCATTTTAAACTGGATCCAAACTCAAGTCTTCCTGAATGAATAAATGAGTTAAATTATTTTATTGCAGTACTCAGTCCTCAACAAAATGTCAGAGGTAAAGTGGGATTTTTTTTTTTTTAATGTTCTTGGATAGCAATATTCTGGGCACATGCTGTACACATGCTTCCTGGGGAAATTAATTATTGTTATTTTATTATTATTACCGTTTAACACTTGTATGGTGTTTTACATCTTCAAAGCACTTTGCAAACGTTTAGCTAATTAATTAAAGTGCATTTCATGCAAACTGTTCCATTTCCATCTGGATTTACAATCAGACCTCCTTTATGGGGAAATTATGTCACATATAAACTAAACTAAAATAAAAAACCAGTGGTAGCTAGGAGCAGTAGCTTGCGTGGAGCAGCGGGAGGTAGGAAGTAATGATGCCTCTACAGCTGTCACCCTCGGCTGGGGTCCTGGTGGCTGCGGTACCACTCACTGCTCTGGACAGCCCCTAACACCAAGAGACCCGCAGCTCACAGCAAGATGCACACCCAGTGCAAGATTTAGAGACAACCTAGTGGCCTTATTTCAGAAGAGAGTTTTGGAAGTGTTGACGGCCGCCCGTTGTTAACAGCATTCCTCCGTCCTGTTTTCATCATGGGATTGACAGCAGTTATTTCAGCCTTACCACCAGAGTGATGGCAATTACATCCTCTAAACCTCTCCGTCCTGGAGATGAAGGTAACATTCATCACAAAGGCTTTTTTACCCCTGTTGGAGTTCAATGAGCCTTGAAAGACACTGAGCACGAGTGACTAAATGAGAACATTGCTTTTGACAATGTGGCATTGGGGAACCTGTGGCCTGTTGGTCAGCCTTCTCCAGCGCCACGTGACAGGTCCAGCTCTGCCTGCCAGCCTGTCTGTCTCCCACATCAAGCCATTAAAGGCAGAAATATACTCAGTCGTTTGGATGAGGGGAGGAGAGAGAGTCCTCGCTGCACTCAGAAATGCTTTTGCTGCTTACAAAGGATCAGTCCTGGTTACCTACAGAAAAGCCTTTGCCAATGACTGAAATTTTCTACAGCATTTTCTAAACAACCAGCATAATCCCCAGAAGTACCAGATACAATTCAGTAGATGCAAACAGGGTCCTAAAATTGAGGAGCTCCCACCATTCCAAATAGATGGGCCCAGAGCCACCACTCACAGCCTAGACTAAGGACATCTTGGTTTAGCTGGCATCCTGCTTCAGCGCCAGCTGCTAGAAACTAAACATATATAACAGATATGTATATTATATATAAATGCAGTGTGTTACATGCAGAAAATAAGAGAGCTGGACAACCATCACATCAAGATCTGGGGAGAATTGATGTGAGAATGAAAAGAAAGCAGAAAAAAAAATCCACAGCTGGCAGAACTCAGGAATTTTAAAATATGTTAGGACCAAAAGAAAGTTTAACAATGCAGATGACTACTAGATTTGTGTGTGTGGTTCTGCAGAAGATATTAAAAAGAACAAGTGTCACAATGCTAAAAAATTTCAATTTGAACACAAGATGCAAACTTTTAAACAGGAAGAATAATTAAACAGCAGAATAATTTAGCATCACAGATGTTCCATCTCCCATGGTCTTTAAAACAAGACTGGATGCTCTACCAGAATTTTTGTGTTAGCCAAACAGCAGTTTGCACATTCAGTTCAGCTAAACTGGATGAAGTTTAGAGATGTCTGACATCAGAAGTTTGATGAGAATATCTAATGATTTCTTTTGTCCTTGAACTCCGCAAATAGCATAGCATAGGACACCTTTCACATAGAAACTGATGTAAAAAGTGCCTTAGAAAGCGTTCAATGCTGGTGGGAGGATTGCTCAGCTGACAGAATGAGAGCGCAGAGCTCCAGATCAGCACCGTCCAAGGCTTTGCCAGGCTCATGCTGCATCAAGGGGCTCCAGCTCCTGCATGCAGGAGTTAAGCCTGCAGGGGTGAGCACTTCTAGGGAAACAGCAGCATTAGGAAGGGATTCTCTGGAGCACTCAAGGAAGAGAAGAAAAGGAACATAGCTTGCACCAGTAACCTGGTAAAGATAACCCAGAGGAAGAGGAAAAGAAAAAAAAAAATCACCAAAGAGGAAACCAAACATTTTTATCTTTTTTTGTCAGAAAGATTTTTTTAATAGTAAGATGTTGATTTTATTGTAAAGATGTTTTAATTGCTTTTTTCTATTCTGTATTAAGCTGAAGTGTTGGCAGTCAACACCCAGTATTTTCCAGCTGAAAATTAAAATACTCTCTTTTGAGACTCCATTTTTTTCTTAAGAACATGCCCAGACTTTGAAGGAAAACACAGATATGTCTTTAATATTTTTTCTCTCCAGTGAAAACAAATGTTCTCTTAAAAATAGGTTTTAATGAAAAACCCTGATTGCTGTAAGAATCTGTACAGTCACGGTAACCTAAGAAGCATCATAAATTGTCTCTATAATACTTTAAAGCTATCCTGCTTCTCTCCTTGTATCACTGCTTTTGGGCTATGTGGTCATACCCAGTAAAATTGTGGCTGGTAGTAATTTAACTATTGCCCCAAGTCTGAGAAAATCCTGATCTTTCACTTAAGCAAGAGTAGAAACAATTTTCAACCCCTGCTGCAGCTGAGATAGCTGTGCTTTCCTTTACAACCTGTTAAACACATATAAGATCTGAGGGGAGAGAACTAGGGTGAACAAGACCTGAAAACAATCAGAAGCTTATTGCTGTGTTTGCTTTTTTAATTCTAACACAAACTGTAATGTTAAATTCTAATGCACATTTTCCTCAAAGGGAAGAGGGATCAGGTTAAAGTTAGCTATGAATAGGCATTTTCTGCATCATGGCTGCGTTCTAAAGGGAAGCCTCCCCCTCCTTCTAATGATGCCCTGTGGCTCTTTAGTTTTTATCTATGTTGGTTTTCCACTTTGATCATTTCTAAATTGTTGCTTATTATTGTAATATCGGTTCTTTGCAGAATGCTTCAAGCAAGATGTTTTAAAATACAATGCATAGATACCGCTTTAACTACTACTGATAATCTCTACCATGCCTGCAAGAACTTTCCCAGGCTGGGAAGTGAGGTAACCCCAATCCTCTTGCAAAAGGAGGAATTCAGAGTTTCTCTTGTCTGAATATTTAAGTACAGAAAAGTCTATGACTGAGTTTTTATATCTTCATAGAACAGAACTCCTCACACTGAGACCTAAACTGGCCCCAAGGACCACAGAGTCACGGCCTTGGCTCCTGGAGAACCACAGCATCTCCAAGATAGGTGGCAGCCCTGGAAGTTAAAGGCCCTCTGTAGAGCTCTACAATTTGGCTGGACTTTCTGTGCAGCACATCAGGTGGGAGAGCAATTTATCTTCTGTCCATTCCCTCTTCAACTCTACTAACAACTGAGCATCTAATCCTGGAAGGTGGACATCTCAGTAGCACCAAATGATCATGCACTGACTATTGCCCTCAAGTTCATTTATGTGTGCAAACCGTAGTACAGACTGAGTTTCCTTTTCCCCAAGGAGGAAAGGGCTCCCCCTCCTATCAGAACAGCTGGCAGGATTAGTCATGAAAGACCTTGCTCAGCAATATAGTTCAATACTTGGGTGCTGGGGTTTCAGTCCACTGGCCCCCCAGTGGATTACTTTCCTAAGCACAGGAGGGAAAGCTATGCTTGGATTATCTCTTGGCAAACACCGGTTTTAGCTAGAGAAGTCAAAGGGGAAGATATTTAAGAAATCATTTTCTTTTCCCTCTGTGCCTGGCTGCTTTCTTGCCTTCCCAAGACTTAATTTCTATAGCTGAGCTTCAATTTTCAGCTCTGTGCCACCCCTCTGAACTAAAGATTGAATTTAGTGCGATGGAATCGGTGAAGAGAGATCAACCCATCAAGTTCAGATCTTGCTCTGTGTTCATCTGGTGGGAGATGTGGTGGTCAGAGGCTGTCTTGGGCTTAGCAACCATGACATGCTAGAGTTCTCGATTCTAGGTGAAGTCAAGAGCGGGGGGCAGCAAAACCACCACCATGGACTTCCGGAGGGCAGGCTTTGGCCTATTCAGGACGCTCGTAGAGAGAGTCCCTTGGGAGGCAGTCCTGAAGGGCAAAGGGGTCCAGGAAGGCTGGGCACTCTTCAAGAGGGAGGTCTTAAAGGCACAGGCTGTCCCCGTGTGCCGTAAGACGAACCGGCGGGGAAGACGACTGGCTTGGCTGAACAGGGAGCTTTTGCTGGGGTGTTGGACTTTTCTCCCAAGAAACTAGCGATAGGACGAGAGGAAATGGCCTCAAGTTGCATCAGGGGAGGTTCAGATTGGACATCAGGAAGAATTTCTTTGCTGAAAGCGTGGTTAGGCATTGGAACAGGCTGCCCAGAGAGGTGGTGGAGTCGTCAACCCTGGAGGCGTTCAAAAAAGGTGTAGACGTGGCACTCCAGGGCCTAGTTTAGGAGTCATGGTGGTGTTAGTTGATGGTTGGACTTGATGATCTTAGAGGTCTTTTCCAACCTTAATGATTCATGCTTCATCCTGCCTGTGTGTTGTGGGGTAGCTTGATAGTTGAAATGCCTGGCAAATTTTCAGATTGTCAAAGTGGAGTCCAAGAGGCTCCTTGCTCCTTTCCTCTCCTTTTCCTGCTTCTCAAGTCTGAGTCCACCTAAGGTATTTCTTGTGTGTACTGTTCCATTGGGCAAATGATCTTAATGAAGACACATTTTTTTTCCCCCAACAATGTCATACTTTCCCAAACTGTTGAAATCAGTCTACCCACCCAGGAGAGGCAACTATTCAGGCTTGAAGTTGCAGCAGGTTTGGCAGGATGGCTCTAGGTAGGGACAGAAGCACCAACACAACTTTCCACTTTGTCCCCATCCCCTTACTTCACCTGCTTTTAGGTTTTCTTGAATGCCAGGTTGAACACTGCACATATCTTGTTCACATTTGACCCCTCTCTAAGTGACTGGGAAGGCAGTAAATGAAGATTTCAGCAGCCCACACTCCGTTTTTCTGTAATGAACAGATGTCACACGGGAACAGTCTTCAGTGACTGATGCCATGGTTGGCTGGGATCAGCTTTACAGATGTACCTATGAAGGCATCCTTTGAAAAAGGAACCTTGTAAATCATTCAGTCATCACCATCTTGATAGTGCTCACGCATCCTGACCACAGGGCAAGAGCACGGCAGCTCGGGCTATGCAGAAGGTCTTTATTCAGAGGGTTATTTTCATTTCTTTAGGCTGCCAACATCCTGTAACATTTCAACAGCCAAAGAACTATTTGTTCTTGGGCATCATTTTCTGAACAGGGAATCTGTCAAGTACATTTGCATGGTTTAATTTCAGTGACTGTTTGTTTAAGCCCTAATCCCCTCCAGGTTTTGAAAAGTCACTTTTTCCCTGCATTTGGTAAAGGCTGATTTCTCCCATCCCTCAAAAAATCCTGACGAAGCTTAAAATGAACCTTCCTTTTCAATCCAAAACAAACAAACAAAGTTTGTGTCCTTCCATACTCAGCTGCCTACCGTGTTCTTGGAAGCACGTTTGTTGGTTAGCTCAGACTCTCAGACTGGCTGCCTTTCCTTCTCCAGCACACAGTGAGTGCAGGCACAGTATTTTCAGGGCTGGCAGGAACAGGCTTCCTGGCAGGACTTCTTGGTGATAGATGAGGAAAAAAAGCCCCACATGAATTTATGAAACCTCTTTCCTGCCATTTTGTGTCTGGTGTTTGGATTATCCTGGGTTTAAGAGTCTGGATTGCAGCTTTTCCCGCTGCTGGGATGCTAATAATAGCTCTGTCTTACGTTGATTCTCTAGTGTCTAATAAGTAACGTGGGTTCAGCCCTAGTATCAGCCTGAACATAAATACAGATGCTTTTCTACTTGCTGGCCTATTTCCTTCTGGGAACTTAGTAGCTTGAGTATTCACATATCTGGTTCAAATCAGCCAGTGGACATCATGATTTCTAGGGAGCCATAGGCAAAGAGACAGTGGCATACATAACATGGATCACAAACCTCATTTTCTCAGGTACGCTGTCCAGAAGCCATCTTCTTTTGTCTGGCTGCAGATTCATCCAGGCCTGCAGGAGTTTTGTTAATCAAGACTTTGTCATCCCCATTACATTCAGTGACACCTTCTGCTCTCTTACCTGTAAACTACAATAACCCCATCAGTCACTGCCCTTTTCCACCATCACTGTGGTGAGGAAGGGCTGTGGTTAAACTGCCTCGCTTCTGTCTATCTGAATCCAGATCTTCCAACCCATTGTCTTTGTAAAAAGAAAAGAGTGAGAATCCCTGGCTCTCTTTTCCTTTGGTCTATGTTTCTAATTCATTCTTAAAACAGCAGCAAATCCCACCCTCCTCAGCCCCCCAGGCCCCAGAGGAGCAGAACGCTGTTAATTAATTCTAATGAACATCAGACACCAGCTCCTCTCTCTCTGCATTGGGACAGTGGTTACTTTTATCTCCATCATTTTCCTTCCTTGATCTGATTTCCCCCCAGCTAAATTAAATCTCCATCCTCCATTTCAATTGATTTTTCCTTTCTTGCTCTCTTTTTAACTGAAATAAGTTTACATAGATGTAAAAGTAACAAGACAAGGTCTCGGAACAGACACATCAGCTGTCTAATGTGGCCCAGGCTGTTGTAAATCAATAATAGTGTAGTTTAATTTATACCTTCATAACTCATTTGGTTCCTTCTCCCCCCCTGCCCCCAACCCTGAAAGCTAAGTTTTATTTAAATGTCACCAGGTCCTGTGAGACTTGGATGGAGCTGCCTGGTCCATTGGACCATTCATTTGATGCAAGCACCATGAAAGACTCAGATTTATGTCACAGAAGCAATATTTCTTGTATTAGCTGTTTATAGATTTATACATCTTTGCATTTCTCAACAGTAAATAAAATAACAGGCACCGAAAGCCTGGCAGCATGACAGAGACCTTTACAGGATGCAGAACAAGGACAAAATGAAAAGCGGAGAGAGTAAATAAATCTGCAGACAGGGCTACTGACACTTGCATGGGTAATTG
This sequence comes from Fregata magnificens, assembly GCA_013389945.1. Classification (NCBI taxonomy): domain Eukaryota; kingdom Metazoa; phylum Chordata; class Aves; order Suliformes; family Fregatidae; genus Fregata; species Fregata magnificens. The sequence goes on from WAAD01018897.1 coordinate 621,587, forward strand.
CTGCACTCTGTGCTTTACAGTCATCATTTTATCTGTGTGGGGTCAGAGGAAGTAGATGTCCTCCAGAGAGGATGAGGTTCTTACTGTAACATGAGACCAGCCTCGCACGGGAATCTGCTGTGGGCAACAGCCTGGGGATAAGATGGGAAATAGATGGAGGACTAATGGCACCTTTGGTTATGAAAGCTATTTCTTATGTTCACCTAATCAACTTGGAAAGACTTAGCTTTGTGTAGGCAAATGTGATGGCTACCAACAGCAAACTGGCTTATTTGAAAAAAGCCTTGGGAGTTACGGATTATGAAGGGCAATATTTGTAGCTATTTGGACAAAAACATAATTGAACACACTTTTTAGATTGTATGCAAAATTCAGAAGTATTTACCCTGTCTGTTGTGTATAACTCAGAGATGGCCAAGGAAAACCCCATCATCTTACCCACTTTGATGGGTAAGAAACTGGCTGGATGGCCGAGCCCAGAGAGTGGTGGTGAA